>WNWK01002252.1:0-80000 GCA_009830355.1 Cherax destructor
CTCTGTGATTCCTGCGATGGTGGGGCAGAGGGACACAATTATCTGTTCTTGGTAGTTACGCACCGCCTTGATGACTGAAGTGGTTAGCAGTTTGCCTCGTCTTTCAGGAACTGCAAGACAAACATTGCCAAACAGGAGCAGGTTGCGCCATGCTTTAATGGTGCCTTGGGCTTCTAAATTGGTGGAACCTCCATTCACCTACTTAAGGTCTATGAATTTCCCTGCTGCATATGGGCGAGCTGCTTTAGGAATGTGGGATAGGGTACTGCTAGCAGTGGATTTGAATGCCAGAAGGTTTTCGCAAGAGAGGAGGTTGCCATTGGGATTGACATCTGCCTGTGGAGGCTGTGGACTGCTCTCTGCTGGGAGCCTATGTGATCCTGCACATCCATTGTGTGCACGAATAAGGCCATCTCTGTTGCGTGCTCGAAACTCTCCACATAAGATAAGATAAGATTTCTTCGGATTTTTAACCCCGGAGGGTTAGCCACCCAGGATAACCCAAGAAAGTCAGTGCGTCATCGAGGACTGTCTGTCTTATTATCGAGGACTGTCTGTCTTATTCGAGGACTGTCTGTCATACCTGACATGTGCCTCTTCTTTCATTGTTGGGTGCACTGTTTCCCTGGCTTTGTGACTGCTGGCTGCATCATCTGCCATACCTCACACTGTGTGGTAAGCCCGGGAGGCCGTAGGGAAAATGGCACATACCGAATGTGGTTCATGGTGGTGGTGGGGTAGGAGTGGGGTCTCCCCTCCTTGAAGTGGGCGGTGGGGAAGAGGGAGGTATGGGGGATGTGATTAGGCAGGCAGGTCAGACGGAGTAGGGCCTCCCACGACATACGTCACTATAATACCACTATGTTCTGTGCACAACCCCCCAATATGAATTACACACCGCTATACACTACACATGCTATGCGCATACCATGCGCATGCTAAGCACATACTATGCACTATACACTATATACACTATACACACCACTTTCCCTCTCCCTCTCCTATCCTATCTAATGAATCATGCCTCCTTTACCTCTCCCCAGCTTAGAGCTGTTATCCTACCTCAGGTCAACTAAAACACTCTTTTTCCCTTTCTCTCTCTCCATCCCTCCTTCTCCATCCCTCCTTCTCCATCCCTCCTTCTCCATCTCTCCTTCATCTCTTATTCTCCATCCCTCCTTCTCCATATCTCCATCTTCATCCCTCCTTCTTCATGCCTCCTTCTTCATCCCTCCTTCTTCATCCCTCCTTCTCCATCCCTCCTTCTCCATCTCTCCTTCATCCCTTCTTCTCCATCCCTCCTTCTCCATATCTCATTCATCACTTCTTCTCCATCCCTCCTTCTCCATCCTCGGCCTGGAGTCGATGTGTTCAGTCCATCAATCTTGAAGTAAATACAACATAAGGCAAATTGAAGTTGCTTATATACTGTAGACAGGTGAGATGAAGCAGGAGGAGGCAGGTCATAGTGGTATCAACTACTAGTCGAAGTAAGTCCTTGTCCAAAGGTTTGGACAAATGTTGAAGAATCCCTTCTTGGGATCTTGATACAAAGGGATTCTTCAACATTTGTCCAAACTCTTTGGACAAGGACTTCGACTAGTGGTTGATACCACATGACCTGCCTCCTCCTGCTTCATCTCACCTGTCTACAGTATATAAGCAACTTCTATTTGCCTTATGTTGTATTTATCAAGATTGATGGACTGAACACATCGACTCCAGGCCGAGAGACTGATTACCTCAAACTCCTCTTTTATTACTACTTTCTTTTGTATTGGACTGATGAAGCCACTGTGTGGCGAAACGTTTCTCAATAAAGATACCCAAGTGTTGCATATGTGTCTAATTTAACAACTTGTCGGTTCTCTGAACCATTCATCTACATCCTGTCTGACACAGCAACTTCTTGGGATCTTGATACAAAGGGATTCTTCAACATTTGTCCAAACCTTTGGACAAGGACTTACTTCGACTAGTGGTTGATACCACTATGACCTGCCTCCTCCTGCTTCATCTCACCTGTCTACAGTATATAAGCAACTTCTATTTGCCTTATGTTGTATTTACTTCAAGATTGATGGACTGAACACATCGACTCCAGGCCGAGGGACTGATTACCTCAAACTCCTCCTTTTATTACTACTTTCTTTTTTGTATTGGACTGATGAAGCCACTGTGTGGCGAAACGTTTTCTCAATAAAGATACCCAAGTGTTGCATATGTGTCTAATTTAACAACTTGTCGGTTCTCTGAACCATTCATCTACATTAGAAAGCTATGTTATTCCATGTAGAGGAAGCCGCTACACGCAAATTCGAGCTAACTTAACATAGTTACCTGGCAAATGCAATCGATCCAGTGTCCAGTGTCCGGGCGAGGGTGGTGGAGAGCACTATCTTGTTGACGACTCCACGTACCAGAAACTACCTTGTTGAATATTACACATAAACTACTTTGTTGAATATTACTCAGAAACTACGTTGTTGAATTTTACAAATAAATAACACTGTTGAATATTGCAAAGGTATGAAACTAAACTGCTGAATATTCCTGCAACAAGGGATTACTTTGTTGAATATTACTGAAAAAAAACATTATTGAAAACCCTGTGGAAAAAACTTCCATAAGGGTAAGAAATAGCAATTAGTCAGGGCACCAGGGGACAGAAACAGCACAAGTGAGGGGCCCAAGGGGACATAAATAACACACGTGAAGGCTCCTAAGGGACATAAACAGCACTAGAGAGGGACCCAGGGGACGGAAACAGCACAAGTGATCCCCAGGGGGCAGAAACAGCACAAATGATGGCCACAGGAGACAAATAGCACTAGTGATGGCTCCAGGGGACAGAAACAACATTTGTGATAGCCCCATGAGAAACGTTGAAGCAGTTCATCCACGATCAGTTCAGACGGGTGTTTTCACATTTACGCCGTGGATACCACAGATCACTGCCGTAGTTCAACAACTACACAATACAAGTTTCACAGCGCTGATATATTTAAACCTAGACATTATTTTATTTCCTTTATGAATTGATCATACTGATAGTCCTGCCTTGCTGAAAGTCATGACCTTGCTGAAAGTCCTAACCTCATCGCTTGTATGCTCTGGCGGAGTCTGCCGGGGTTTCACACTTGATCCTATACCCTGATATAGCGGCCGGTGAGTAGGTGAGGCAGTGCCAAACGTGGCACTGAGGGGACCAGGTGAACTTCAGGTGGGTGACTTCTGGTCGAGTGGTGGCTGCATGATGGCTTAATTGGTCACAGATTCCGGAATGAAACTAGAGTGACTACTCTGAGTGCTGGATGGCACAGGTACCTTCCTCGGGTTGAGTGGTGGGTTAGTTATGGGTGATTGGTGGATGACCAAAGGGCTGGGGACGATTTAATGACTGAAACGATTGGAGCCGCCACTCATCCACCCGCCTAAGGGTGGGCGAGTGGCAGGTGACTACTTGGTGACGGGTGACACAGATACTTCACCCATTCCCACAATTTATTGTAACTATGTTTTATCTAGAAAACTTAACTCCCCCACCCCAGTTCTCGCAAATATTGCCCTCTCTGAGCTATATTGTCGAAGCAGGAGGAACTTCTTTGAAAATCTGAAGCCAAACAGCAGAGGCTTTTGAAAGTTATTGTACCCATTCCAGGGCTCCTAGAATGGGTTCTAAAATTTTTGGCATAGGCTTCTAAGAGTTTCGTCATGCCAACAGTTAAATAACCCTTGTCCTGCTTACCTTTCACCAGTGTTGAAAATATGAATCCTATAGAATGGAATGAACGAAATGAAAACGAGAATTTGAAGGCAAAAAAATGAAGAAAGTTGAAACCGTTCGAATTCTCCGTAAATACGTACAGACGATACGAGGCTCATTATTATTCACTAAATGCTTTACACATGTAGAGCTGCTTTCTGTTAAGCTTGGACTCAATATTAACAATAATTTAGTTAAAATAGGGAGCAAGACTGAAGTAATTCATTGATTGTCATAGAATTTCATTATCCATTACTTTGAGATATACTATAAATTAATCCTATGTTTATGCTACAGGGATGGGAACATTACACGAGGACAAGCGGTAGGGAATACAGGACAACAAGGCTACACGTTTTTCCTGGTTAGAGGCTCCCAGTTGAGGGAATATGAAAGTCCCATTGATCCACCAGTCATGAGGATTGTAAGAGTCACCTACGAAGGCTAGTGAGCTTCTGCGAACTCGAGGAAGAATGTTGTTTGTTGTTGTTGTAGGTTCGCCGGTACATCCGGCCCGGGTCTTCTCCAAATGGTGACCCGGCAGAAGAAGAATGTGTGTCTACACTGCCTTTTGTACTGCCCCCCTTCCCTCACTCCCTCACTCCACCTAGTGTCTTGACCTACGAGAATGCACTACTGGCATCCCACTTATTCTGGGTAATTCGTCCTTACGGAGAGGAACTTTACCGAGACGTTTCGACCACAGACAGGTTTTATCTCCTCTTCAATTATCTGTCGTCACCACTCTTGGGATTTGCGCTGTTTCATCTGGGCCAGGCTTAGCTGTCGTCCACATCGATTTCCCACTCCGTCTACATGTATACCATCTATGATAATTGAAGCTCCCAAAATCGGCACCTGGACCAGTTCTAACCCTTTCCAGCGCCCTTTCTTTAAGCCCGGTTATTATATTGGAAAACAGTGGCATTCAAATTTTATAGCCAAAGATTGGAACATCCCGTATCACACATTGAACCATGGTATCTAAGTTATTCTCACCTTCCTTAGATCAAATCTGATATCTTCTTGTTCCTCAGGCGCTGTTTGACGCATATGGGTTTAGCTCTTATCAGAAATAACAATAAAAATGTAATAATAATAATAATAATAATAGTATCTGCAGGCCTCTGGCAAGACAGTGATGGAGTGAGGGATGGTGAAAGTGTTTCTTCCTTATTGGGTCACCCTTCCTCGGTGGAAGTCGGCTGTATTAAAAATATAGTAATAATAATAATAATAATAATAATAATAATAATAATAATAATAATAATAATAAAGACGAACGAGATAACAGTCTGGGTATCTTTATAAACGTTTCGCCAACCATTGACTTTATCAATACAATGCAAGGACATAATGTGAAGAATGTAGAATTATACACAAAAGACGAGGTGATCAGTCTCTCAGCCTTGCAGTTGTTCGCCACATTATGTCCTTGAACTGTATCGATAAAGCCACTGGAGGGCGAAACATCTACAAATAAAGATAACCAGATGTTGCATATGTTTCTAATTCTTCATCTTATCCGTATTGTATACCATTTATGCCCAACAAAATGACTTATTTGTCATTATATATATTTTCTCGTTCCTCCGAGTGAAGTACACAAGAAGACACTGACAAAATTTTCAATTTGGGATTCCAGAGCAGAGAGCACTTCTTGCCGGTCCACAGCCTCCTGTGGCCAGGCTGGAGGTTCCACTTCTTGCCGGTCCACTGCCTCCTGTGGCCAGGCTGGAGGTTCCACTTCTTGCCGGTCCACTGCCTCCTGTAGCCAGGCTGGAGGTTCCACTTCTTGCCGTTCCACTGCCTCCTGTGGCCAGGCTGGAGGTTCCACTTCTTGCCGGTCCACTGCCTCCTGTAGCCAGGCTGGAGGTTCCACTTCTTGCCGGTCCACTGCCTCCTGTAGCCAGGCTGGAGGTTCCACTTCTTGCCGGTCCACTGCCTCCTGTGGCCAGGCTGGAGGTTCCACTTCTTGCCGGTCCACTGCCTCCTGTGGCCAGGCTGGAGGTTCCACTCCTTGCCGGTCCACTGCCTCCTGTAGCCAGGCTGGAGGTTCCACTTCTTGCCGGTCCACTGCCTCCTGTAGCCAGGCTGGAGGTTCCACTTCTTGCCGGTCCACTGCCTCCTGTGGCCAGGCTGGAGGTTCCACTTCTTGCCGGTCCACTGCCTCCTGTGGCCAGGCTGGAGGTTCCACTCCTTGCCGGTCCACTGCCTCCTGTAGCCAGGCTGGAGGTTCCACTTCTTGCCGGTCCACTGCCTCCTGTAACCAGGCTGGAGGTTCCACTTGTTGCCGGTCCACTGCCTCCTGTGGCCAGGCTGGAGGTTCCACTTCTTGCCGGTCCACAGCCTCCTGTAGCCAGGCTGGAGGTTCCACTTCTTGCCGGTCCACAGCCTCCTGTAGCCAGGCTGGAGGTTCCACTTCTTTCCGGTCCACTGCCTCCTGTGGCCAGGCTGGAGGTTCCACTTCTTGCCGGTCCACTGCCTCCTGTGGCCAGGCTGGAGGTTCCACTTCTTGCCGGTCCACTGCCTCCTGTGGCCAGGCTGGAGGTTCCACTTCTTGCCGGTCCACTGCCTCCTGTGGGCAGGCTGGGGTTCCACTTCTTGCCGGTCCACTGCCTCCTGTGGCCAGGCTGGAGGTTCCACTTCTTGCCGGTCCACTGCCTCCTGTGGCCAGGCTGGGGGTTTCCCACTCTTGCCGGTCCACTGCCTCCTGTGGCCAGGCTGGAGGTTCCACTTCTTGCCGGTCCACTGCCTCCTGTAGCCAGGCTGGAGGTTCCACTTCTTGCCGGTCCACAGCCTCCTGTAGCCAGGCTGGAGGTTCCACTTCTTGCCGGTCCACAGCCTCCTGTAGCCAGGCTGGAGGTTCCACTTCTTGCCGGTCCACTGCCTCCTGTGGCCAGGCTGGAGGTTCCACTTCTTGCCGGTCCACTGCCTCCTGTGGCCAGGCTGGAGGTTCCACTCTTGCCGGTCCACTGCCTCCTGTGGGCAGGCTGGAGGTTCCACTTCTTGCCGGTCCACTGCCTCCTGTGGCCAGGCTGGAGGTTCCACTTCTTGCCGGTCCACTGCCTCCTGTGGCCAGGCTGGAGGTTCCACTTCTTGCCGGTCCACTGCCTCCTGTGGCCAGGCTGGAGGTTCCACTTCTTGCCGGTCCACAGCCTCCTGTGGGCAGGCTGGAGGTTCCACTTCTTGCCGGTCCACTGCCTCCTGTGGCCAGGCTGGAGCTTCCTCTTTGTTTCTTAATGAATGGGTATCCTATGGTCCGTATCTTAGTTTGTGTGGGACGGAATTAGTGGTGTTTGTTTGGGAGGTTAGGAATGTATATGTGGAGGAGGGGTTAGGGGTGTTTATGTGGGGAAGGGACTTGTGGTGTTTGTGTTGGGGAGAGGTTACCAGGTGTGTGCAGCAGTGCTGGTGAAGGGCTCTTGGTCCGAGGAAGTGAAGCTATCTTCCTCTTCCTCAAATTAAGTCTCATTATCTCCCATTTCTCAGGAACTGTATGACAGCCACGGGTTTAGCGCTTCCTTCTCCATGCTCACAGAAAGAGGGAAGGAGAAAGGAGGCATGGAGTTGGAGGGATGGAGGAGGGATGGAGAAGGAGGGATGGAGTAGGAGGAATGAAGAAGGAGGGATCAAGAAGGAGGGATCAAGAAGAAGGGATGAAGAAGGAGGGATGGAGAAGGAGGGATGAATAGGGAGGGATAAAGAAAGAGAAATGAAGAAAGAGGGACGAAGAAGGAGAAATGAAGAAGGAATGATAAAGAAGGCAGGATGAAGAAAGATGGATGAAGAGGAGGGATGAAGAATGAGGGATGGAGAAGGAGGGATGAATGATGGATGAAGAGGGAGGGATGACGAAGGAGAGATGAAGAAGGAGGGATAAAGATGGAGGGACGAAGAAGGAGGGATGAAGAAAGAGGGATGAAGAAGGATATATGGAGAAGGAGGGATGGAGAAGAAGGGGAGTAGAGAAGGAGGGATGGAGAAGGAGGGATGAAGAAGGAGGGATGAAGAATAGGGATGAGGAGGGAGGGATGGAGAATTAGGGATGAAGAAGGAAGGATGAAGAAGGAGAGATGGAGAAGGAGGGATGGAGATGGAGAAATGAAGAAGGAGGGATGAAGAAAGAAAGTTCAAGAAAGAAGAATGAAGAAAGACGGATGAAGAAAAAGAAATGAAAACGGAGGGATGAAGAAGAAGAAATGAAGAAGGAGGGATGGAGAAGGAGGGATGGAGAAGGAGGGATGGAGAAAGAGAGATGAAGAAGGAGAGATGGAGAAGGAGGGATGGAGGAGAGATGAAGAAGGAGAAATGAAGAAGGAGAAATGAAGAAGGAGGGATGAAGAAAGAAGAATGAAGAAAGACGGATGAAGAAAGACAAATGAAAACGGAGAGATGAAGAAGGAGAAATGAAGAAGGAGGATTAAAGAAGGAGGGATGGAGAAGAAGAAATGAAGAAGGAGGGATGAATAGGGAGGGATAAAGAAGGAGGGATAAAGAAAGAGGGAGGGAAGAAAAAAGAGAGATGAAGAAGGAGGGATGGAGAAGGAGGGATGAAGAAAGAGGGATGAAGGAGGGATGAAGAAGGAAGGATGAAGAAAGAGAAATGAAGACGGAGGGATGAAGAAGGAGAAATGAAGAAGGAGCGATAAAGAAGGAGAGATGGAGAAAGGTGGATGAACGAGGGATGAAGAGGGAGGGATGACGATGAAGAAGAAGGGATGAAGAGGGAGGAATGAAGAAGGAGGGATGAAGAAGGAGGGATGAAGAAGGAGAGAAGAAGAAGGAGGGATGAAGAAGGAGGCATGAAGAAGGAGGGATGAAGATGGAGATATGGAGAAGGAGGGATGGAGAATAAGAGATGAAGGAGAGATGGAGAAGGAGGGATGGAGAAGGAGGGATGGAGAAAAATGGATGGAGAAGGAGGGATGGAGAAGAAGTGATGAATGAGATATGGAGAAGGAGGGATGGAGAAGAAGGGATGAAGGAGAGATGGAGAAGGAGGGATGGAGAAGGAGGGATGAAGAAGGAGGGATAAAGAAGGAGGCATGAAGAAGGAGGGATGAAGATGGAGATATGGAGAAGGAGGGATGGAGAATAAGAGATGAAGGAGAGATGGAGAAGGAGGGATGGAGAAGGAGGGATGGAGAAGGAGGGATGGAGAAAAATGGATGGAGAAGGAGGGATGGAGAAGAAGGGATGGAGAAGGAGAGATGAAGAAGGGATGAAAAAGGGGAGATGGGAAAGGGGAATGAGGAAGGGGGATGAGAAGGACGGGTGAGGAAGAGGATGAATGGGGAAGAGGTAATTGGAGAAGGTTGTGATTGGGGAAGGGATGATTGGGTAAGGGGGTGATTGAGGAAGGAGTGACTGGGAAGGGGTGTTTAGAGAAAAGGGTGAAATGGGAAAGGATGATTGGAAAATGGGGTGATTTGGGAAGGGGTGATTGGGGAAGAGGTAATTGGAGGTGTGATTGGGGAAGGGCTGATTGGAGGAGTGATTGGAGAAGGTGTGATTGGAAAAGGTGGTGATTTTAGAAGGGGTGATTGGAGAATGTTGTGATTGGGGAAGGAGTAATTGGGGAAGGGGTGATTGGAGAATGGGTGATTGGGAAGGGCTGATTGGTGAAGGGGTGATTGTAGAAGTGATTGGAGAAGGTGGTGATTGGAGAATGTTGTGATTGGGAAGGGGTGATTGGAGAAGGGGTTATTGGGGAAGGGCTGATACTGTGAATCTGTTGGTTGGTCACTTTCTGTCATACCATGAGACTGTTGGTTTGATCACTTTCTATGCTGTGCGTCTGTTGGTTTGGTCTCTTTCTGTCATGAGAGTCTGTTGGTTTGGTCACTTTCTATACTGTGACTCTATTGGCTTGGTCACTTTGTCATGTGAGTCTGTTGGTTTGGTCACTTTCTGTCATGTAAGTCTTTTGATTTGGTGGTCACTTTCTGTCATGTTAATCTGTTGGTTTGGTCACTTTCTATACTGTGAGTCTGTTGGCTTGGTCACTTTGTCATGTCTGTTGGTTGGTCACTTTCTATCTTCTGTGGCAAATAACACACACACTTTATCTTTTACAAATCTATTATTTTGGTCACTTTTTTTGTTTTGTTTTGCAGATCCATTAATTTACTTACTTTCAGTCTTTCGTTTCACTTTTTTTCTTTTTGTCATGACTTTCCAATAAATATTTTTAATTTTCTTATTTTTTCGTCTTTTTTTCTAATGAGTTGATTACTGCAGCTGTTGCATGTATTGAAGAAAAAGTCCATTTATCTTAATTTCACCCTAAATATTTGATTCAACTTCTCTTTAATATTGGTGAAGTTAATAGCTTGTATTACCTTGCTGCGCACGCTGCCTCTTACATTATTACATTATGTCTTTTGATGGCTTTGTTTATGGAATTTATACTGAGGATTTCCACCACGCTTTCCGTGAACTTGGGATCTAATATTTATAGTGTTTTGTCCGATCACTCAAGTTGTGTACTCACCTAATTGTGTTTGCAGGGGTCGATTCATAGCTCCTGGCCCCCCGTGTGTGTATGTGTTTTTGTACTTGTACTTACCTGTATGTGGCTGCAGGGGTTGAGTCTTAGCTTCTGGCCCCGCCTCTCATCTGAGCTTGCTAGATTCATTCTCTAGCCTCGTGGATCCTGTTCGTGCCTGTTCTGAAAACTATATACTATATGTGAAGCCTGCCTCCACCGCTTCTTCGTCGATGTCATTCAACTTCCTGACCTCCCTGATGATGAAGCAATGTTTCTTGATATCCGATTGACTCATCCGTGTCTTTAACTTCCAACTGCGTCCCCGTGTACTTGTTTCCCGCCTCCCAAACAGTTGTCCCTGTCCTATCAATTCTTCTGAACATTTTGTATGTTGTTATTGTCTCCTCTGGTTCACCTGTCCTCTCATGTGGTCAGGATAAGTTTATTTAGCCTCTCCTCATAATTCATACACCTTAGCCTTGTTGCATACTTATGGGTAGTGTTCTGGGTCCTCTGCTATTCCTTATCTACACCAATGACCTTACTTATGCCTCATAGGGACAAAAACCAGTTCTGTTTTGCGGACGACACAATTTTTGTTATTTTAAATGCCGCTCATATTGCACTCAACAACAAGCAAATACATCTACTTGAGCACTAAATATTGGCTTAAACTTCCATATTATGTTTGGGAACAAAGTTAAAAATATTTATTTGAACATAAAGATTGAACAATGCACCGATCGAAAGGGAGGACGAGGCTAAAGTCTTGGGAATACACACTGAACAGTGAACTAAAATTCAACACACACATTCTGAACATTTCTAAACATAAATAAAAAACAGTGGGCACTCTTCTCAAAAATACTCTGTTATATCCTCCAAGCATCCCTGCATGAGGAGCAACGACAACTAATCACCTCAATCCTGTTGTTACATTGCACAAAATGAGCTCTCAGTATAACCATTCAGGCTCCAGGCAACACTCCCTCCCCTTATTCAAAAGTATAAATTTGCTTAAAATACATAATACTCACACTTTCTACTGTGCATGCTATGTTTACGCGACTCTAAACTCAACCATTAACCCAAAGCTTGAATCCTATCTGGAGAGCTGCAACAGCACACACACATGCTGCAACAGCACACACACATGCTGCAACAGCACACACACATGCTGCAACAGCACATACACATGGACACAATACCAAGAACAAGTAACTCAGACATTCCACGGGTACGTCTCAACCTGTTTAAAACTCCATGCAAATAAAAGCCCCCAAAATTTTGAACTCACTGCCTGCCAACATCTTTAATAATATTGTTATAACGAACTTATTCAATTTCACGTAAATGTTATATCCATTATGTGTCTATAAATTCTCTTGCTTCGATTTCATCCCCTGAGTTCAATCACTCTATTAAATGCAGATCATTGACCTGATGTAAATTCTATGTAATTTATTTGTAATTAACCAATTTGTCATTCGAAAAATTGGTCAATTAGAAATAAATTTATTGTGAGTGTAGTGAATTATACCATCTGTAGTTATACCAACTGTCGTAAATAATAGGATACGTCTAGATTTAAGCCGTATAAAAGCCTTGTGATTAATTTGCCAGAGATGCACTGTATAATTAGTAGCTTTCTTCTGTGACTACATTTGTATCAAACTACGTATAAAATTATGTATATTTACTGTAACTTCTTTGTATGACTCATAAGAATTATTTTTTAATTAAGCAGTACTGCTCAATATACGTTGAATTAGACACATGTACAACATCTGGGTATCTTTATGTTAGACGTTTCTCCATCCAGTGGCTTTATCAATACAGATTATAAGACAAAACTTGAAGACAGTATAATTTTCACCTTGTCGGTATTGTATACCATTCATGAACTACTTTGAATTAGTTCATTGAAGCTGCCAGGTCATCGTCGCTAAAATTAGGCACAATGGCTGCCGCAACACATCATTTATATCATTATTGTCATTTAAATCTCCTTGGAGCCTCTCTCTCTCTCTCTCTCTCTCTCTCTCTCTCTCTCTCTCTCTCTCTCTCTCTCCCAGCAAAGCTTATAACCTCAGCTTTAAGTAGGATTTGCTGTTTTATCAGCTCCAGCACCAGGCCGCCACTACCAGGAAGAAATTGGAATGTGTGTCCCGGCTGCTGGTTCTGGTGTTCACCACATTCGACTCCTCAGGAAGTTCTTCCTCTGTTGCCTTCATCACCAAGATGTTCCTCGCAGTGGCTAGCACTCCCGACAACGGGAAAAGTGAGTGGGAGACGAGTTTACCCATCAACAGTCAGGCTGAGTTTATCAATATTATTTTCGCTAAAATTTAACACGGGTTCCTGAGTGAAAAGGTGAGCGTTGAAGTGAGCGCCGCCATTCCACTCACAAGTGTTCCAGTGTCAAGTCGGACCGAAACGTCGTCGTAAGCTCCTCCCTCCTATGTGCGGGTTATTTGTGTATTATCAGAGGAGGAAACGTCTGGCGTGGTACACCAAGTGATACAGATAGACTCCGACATTATTGCAGTGTGCCCCTGACAAATCAGTTACAAAAATAATAATAGTTCGAATAAAGCCAAAGACCACCAGTCAAAAATATTATATTAGCTCAGTTCAAACTGTAATTAGTGAAAAAAAAAACATAAAAAGTTGTACAGAAATATTAATTAAAAATTAATTAATTACTAACTTTAATCTACTTAAGGGTTGTTAGGGGCATTTGTGTAAAATTTCAATCAACATCAATTCACAGCAATTGATGGAACTTGTATGGAGGGAATGTTGACAACAATAGCTGGCAGGACAGGAGCTTCCTACTACAGTGGATAAGAGTTAGACTATCAAGCCTCGGTAAGAGAGAGAGAGAGAGAACCATTGCAAACTCTCAGGCTGGGCAGTAGTGCCAGATTCTTAATATTACATTTAAATTTCACAAAACTTCGTTGATGTGCATAGGAAGTGTTTCAATTATTAAACACTGCGACATGTACGCTTTAAGTTGGTGGCCAGGAAAAAGGTGAATTTAACCTGGTTCATTTCTAGGAGCAGACAAGGCGTCCATAAAAAAATTCACCCTGGCTACGCCTACAATAACATGTATATTTATACGTAAATGTGTGTATATGTGTGCAAATATTATACTGTCTCATCAGTGTTAGTAATATTATAAATTTGCAGCTGAAAATAATTATTTCTTTATTAATTATTTGTTTAATAACATGAGCAAACTGGACTTAGGCAAGCCATACGTGACTTGCATTCTGGAAATCATACCGGATTTAAAAGTTTGAAGCCAATCAGAAGAATTATTCTCCAGTTATGTTATGGATTCCAACGACTCCAAGTTTATTTTCTAAATTCGCCCGCGCACAAACTAATCTTAATGGGTACTATCTTTGCTGGGTATTATCCTTGCTGGGTATTATCCTTGCTGGATACTAGCCGTGCTGGGTATTATTCTTGCTAGGTATTATCCTCGCTGGGTACTATCCTTGCTGGGTACTATCCTTGCTGGGTACTATCCTTGCTGGGTATTATCCTTTCTGGGTACTATCCTTGCTGGGTACTATCCTTGCTGGGTACTATCCTTCCTGGGTACTATCTTTGCTGGGTACTATCCTTCCTGGGTACTATCCTTGCTGGGTATTATTCTTGCTGGGTACTATCCTTGCTGGGTACTATCCTTGCTGGGTACTATCCTTGCTGGATGCTATCCTTGCTGGGTACTATCCTTGCTGGGTACTATCCTTGCTGGATGCTATCCTTCCTGGGTACTATTCTTGCTGGGTACTATCCTTGCTAGGTACTATCCTTGCTGGGTACTATCCTTGCAAGGTACTATCCTTGATGGGTACTATCCTTGCTGGATGCTATCCTTGCTGAGTACTATTATTGCTGGGTACTATCCTTTGCTGGGTGCTATCCTTGCTGGGTACTATCTTTCCTGGGTACTATGCTTCCTGGGTACTATCCTTGCTGGGTACTATCCTTGCTGGGTGCTATCTTTGCTGGGTATTATCCTTGCCGTGTACTATCCTTGCCGGGTACTATCCTTTCTGGGTACTATTCTTGCTGGGTGCTATCCTTCATGGGTTCTATCCTTCCTGGGAACTATCCATCCTAGGTACTATCCTCCCTGGGTACAATCCTTGCTGGGTGCTATCTTTCCTGGGTACTATCCTTGCTGGGTGCTATCCTTGCTGGGTATTATCCTTGCCGGGTACTATCCTTGCTGGGTGTTATCCTTGCTGGGTATTATCCTTGTTGGGTGCTATCCTTGCTGGGTATTATCCTTGTTTGGTACTATCCTTGTTGGGTACTATTCTTGCTGGGTACTCTCCTTGCTGGGTGCTATCTTTGCTGGGTACTATCCTTGCTGGGTGCTGTCCTTGCTGGGTATTATCCTTGTTGGGTGCTATGCTTGCTGGGTACTATCCTTACTGCGTACTATTCTTGCTGGGTGCTATCCTTGTTGGGTACTATCCTTGCTAGGTATTATTCATTCTGTGCATTATCCTTGCTGGGTATTATCCTTGCTGGGTATTATCCTTGCTGGGTATTATCCTTGCTGGGTATTATCCTTGCTTGTTACTATCCTTGCTAAGTATTATCCTTTCTGGGTACTATCCTTGCTGGGTACTCTCCTTGCTGGGTGCTATCTTTGCTGGGTACTATCCTTGCTGGGTGCTGTCCTTGCTGGGTATTATTCTTGTTGGGTGCTATCCTTGTTGGGTGCTATCCTTGCTGGGTATTATCCTTGTTAGGTACTATCCTTAATGGGTATTATCCTTGCTGTGTACTATCCTTGATGGGTACTATATTTGCTGGGTATTATCCTTGCTCAGTACTATCCTTGATGGGTACTATCCTTCATGGGTACTATCCTTGCTGGGTACTATCCTTGCTGGGTGCTATCTTTGCTGGGTGTTATCCTTGCCGGGTACTATGCTTGCCGGGTACTATCCTTGCTGGGTACTATCCTTGCTGGGTACTATCCTTACTGGGTACTATTCTTGCTATCCTTGTTGGGTGCTATCCTTCCTGGGAACTATCCATCCTAGGTACTATCCTCCCTGGGTACTATCCTTGCTGGGTGCTATCTTTCCTGGGTACTATCCTTGCTGGGTGCTATCCTTGCTTGGTACTATCCTTAATGGGTATTATCCTTGCCTGGTACTATCCTTGCTAGGTGTTATCCTTGCTGGGTATTATCCTTGTTGGGTGCTATCCATGCTGGGTATTATCCTTGTTTTTTACTATCCTTGTTGAGTACTATTCTTGCTGGGTACTCTCCTTGCTGGGTGCTATCTTTGCTGGGTACTATCCTTGCTGGGTGCTGTTCTTGCTGGGTATTATCCTTGTTGGGTGCTATCCTTGCTGGGTACTATCCTTACTGGGTACTATTCTTGCTGGGTGCTATCCTTGCTGGGTACTATCCTTGCTGGGTATTATTCATTCTGTGTATTTTCCTTGCTGGGTATTATCCTTGCTGGGTATTATCCTTGCTTGTTACTATCCTTGCTAGGTATTATCCTTTCTGGGTACTATCCTTGCTGGGTATTATTCATTCTGTGTATTATCCTTGCTGGGTATTATCCTTGCTGGGTATTATCCTTGCTTGTTACTATCCTTGCTAGGTATTATCCTTTCTGGGTACTGTCCTTGCTGGGTACTATCCTTACTGGGTGCTATTCTTGCTGGGTGCTATCCTTTCTGGGTACTATCCTTGCTGGGTATTATTCATTCTGTGTATTATCCTTGCTGGGTATTATCCTTGATGGGTATTATCCTTGCTTGTTACTATCCTTGCTAGGTATTATCCTTGCTGGGTACTATCCTTGCTGGGTGCTCTCCTTGCTGGGTGCTATCTTTGCTGGGTACTATCCTTGCTGGGTGCTGTCTTTCCTGGGTATTATCGTTGTTGGGTGCTATCCTTGTTGGGTGCTATCCTTGCTAGGTATTATCCTTGTTGGGTACTATCCCCGTTGGGTACTATCCTTGCTGGGTACTCTCCTTGCTGGGTGCTGTCTTTGCTGGGTACTATCCTTGCTGGGTGCTATCCTTGCTGGGTATTATCCTTGTTGGGTGCTATCCCTTGCTGGGTACTATCCTTAATGGGTATTATCCTTGCTGTGTACTATCCTTGATGGGTACTATCTTTGCTAGGTATTATCCTTGCTGGGTACTATCCTTGCTGGGTAACTATCCTTGCTGGGTACTACCCTTGCTGGGTACTACCCTTGCTGGGTACTACCCATGCTGGGTACTACCCATGCTGTACGATATAGCAGTTATTAAACCTGCTTGAAGAAGAAAACTTATATATATATTTAACTGAACTAAACATTTCACATTATTTTTTCACATAAAAGTGGAAAATGTGCGCCAACATTCGAAGATGCATTATTATTATTATAATCAAATATAAGCGCTAAACCACAGGGCTCATACAGCCCGAAGATGGAGAAACTTTTGAACGATTGAAGCCAAGGAGCAGAGGCTTTTGAAGGTTATCGTTCTCCCTGCAAGAATCTTGGAATGGGCTTGATAACACTGATCACAGGGCACCAGGTATTCCTCTCTGGGATACCTAATAATTCTGTAACGACATTCGGAAAACTTGCCTTAAGAATTGAAAAGGGGAAACCCAGAGTGATTGTTTCTCCTCAGTAATTTTGGGATGAAGATGATAATTTTGAAGTGTATGTTATAACAGAGATGTTGTCGTACCTACACTTAAATTGACCCGATAAAAGTTGAAATTTTGGTAGAAGTGAAAAAAAAAAGAAACCAGAGGAAAGAGTCGACGCAAGAAGATATTAATCAAGAGGCAGAAAAAGTTACCATAGGTTACAACAAGAGGAAGAGGAAGAAGGAAGGAAGATGTATTATTTGAAGTAACAAGAAAGATTATGAGAGAATTATGACAGGGAAACGAAAGCAAGTAAGAGCAGATGTTTAGAGACACAGAATCTACAGAATAACCTTGCAGAGCCAAAATGATTTTCAAAAGGCAAATTTCCGACTCTACTGAAGAGAGACACAGTTAACACTTTATGATCACAGTGTTTGACCCCGAAGATAGCTTCGTAAAACACTCTTTACATCTAAACGTTCTCCCACTCAAAGCTTCTGTTACTTGTAGAGAACAACACAAGTAGAAATATCTTCGTTCTTACGAATAAACCAGAAGTTAACCTGAAGAGGAATATTCTTTCCAAATACAATACTAATATACAATGTTGCAGCATATTCCAGCGTTTATGATCAAAGCAACAAAAAAATACAACTATTTGGCAGCTTAGTGAGTGGACAAGACCAGGCAAAGTTCAATTCCGCACACTATTACACCTGGTGTGAAGATGGTATAAGAAATGGGTGTCTCGGGTTCAGTTTGAGGTAACAGTATTCTTGGCACTGTGTAAACACTCGCTGGCTGCGGTGATGTGAATTTCAGGATATTGTTCAAAATACAGATTAGATTATCCTTCCTGAATTACGATTTCGGAGAATTGTTTAATGAAACAACTGTGGATTATATTGATGTTTTTATTTTTTTATAATTTAAATACTTTTATTATTATTATTATTTTATTATTATTATTATTATTATTATTATTATTATTATTATAATTATTATTATTATTATTATTATTATTATTATTATTATTATTATTATTATTATTATTATTATTACTGATATTATTTTCATTATTATTGTTATTACTGATGTTATTATTTTCATTATTATTATTTTACAATTATTGTATACCACTCTTGTACATTAATATTTTTATCATCAATTTGATTAGCACCTTTATATACACACTAGGTGAGTATATAATGGTGTATACACCGAGAAGTGTGTCATTCTGAATATACACCAATACAAGGGTGTTTCTGTTTATATATACACTTAGACGAGAAGTGCGTCTATATACTCTATATACAGAGAAGTGTCTCTCGGTATATACACACTGAGATGTATATCTCTCTAAGTGTAAATATACTGAGTCTCCTTTAATCCCAATTATATAAACTGAAATATTCTTGACAGGTCGAGAAGAAATTAACATGCAGCCTTAATTACCCTCGTATAATAAATAGGGTTTAAACCCAATTGAAGAATGAGTAACTTGTGCAATATTTGGGAATCTTTATTGAGGAAACTTTTCCCCACACAGTGGCTTCATCAGTCCAATACAAGGAAGAACTGTAGAAAAAGAGGAGTAATTTGTGGAAATCATTCCCTCAGCCTGGAATCGGTTTTCTAAGTTTTTTATCACATTTAAACCCAGTAAACCAATCATATTTGATCCAAGGAAGGAGAAGCTAACTAAATTTTCTATTACCAAGGGTACTCTTTTGAAAGGACTGAGAAGTGGAGACATAAGGAATAATATTTTAATAATAATAATATATGCAAGTGTGCGAGTTACCTATTGTCAAAGGCACTGGTCGATAGAACCTTGCCGGTTGTCGGTTGGGTGATGTGTGCATGTGTTTGCGTGTGTGAGAATGAGTGTGAATGTGTGTGTGTTGTGTGTGTGTACTCACCTAATTGTGGTTGCAGGGGTCGAGACTCAGCTCCTGTGTGTGTGTGTGTGTGTGTGTGTGTGTGTGTGTGTGTGTGTGTGTGTGTGCGTGTGTGTAAGTGTGTACGTGTATGCAACACTCAAGAGAGAACTTCAAGTTTACTTCAGAGAGTTGGATACATTCAAGTCAATATACTTTCACTTAATCAGAAGACTCTGGAGGTTTGCACAACTACTTGACATGATGGCTGACGTCAATATATTCCTGCACACCTTGGTAATATCAGTGATACCACCCAGGTACCTTGCACACCTTGGCATCTTCATTGATACCACTCAGGTACCATGCACACCTTGGTACCTTCATTGATACCACCCAGGTACCCTGCACACCTAGTACCATCAGTGATACCACCCAGGTACCGTGCACACCTTGGAACCATCAGTGATACCACCCAGGTACCCTGCACACCTAGTACCATCAGTGATACCACCCAGGTACCGTGCACACCTTGGAACCATCAGTGATACCACCCAGGTACCCTGCACACCTTGGTACCATCAGTGATACCACCCAGGTACCCTGAACACCTTGGTACCATCAGTGATACCACCCAGGTACCCAGCACAGCTTGGCACCCTTGCTGATACCACCCAGGTATCCTGCACACCTTGACACCCTCCATGAGAGGACTCAGGTATCCTGCACACCTTTGCACCCTCCCTGAGAGGACTCAGGTATCCTGCACACCTTGAAACTCTCCCGGAGAGGACTCAGGTATCCTGCAGATCTTGGCACCCTCCCTGAGAGGACTCAGGTATCCTGCAGACCTTGGCACCCTCCCTGAGAGGACTCAGGTATCCTGCACACCTTGGCACCCTTCCTGAGAGGACTCAGGCATCCTGCACACCTTGGCACCCTCCATGGCAGGGTTTGTTTACTTCTCACAAGTTGTGTCTCACTTCAACTAATCAGCTGACAGATGAGAAGTTTAATCAGTGGAGTTGTTACTGCAGGTGATCTCAACATTAAGATAAAACTATTTAATCTATAAGGAATTTGTGTGTGTGTGTGTGTGTGTGTGTGTGTGTGTGTGTGTGTGTGTGTGTGTGTGTGTATGTTTCGCTCAGGATGAATGGCCAGCATACACTGTGTTAAAATCCGTCAGCCTGAGCTGAGAGACTTCAGTAGGGCAATAAGGATATCGTTAAGGATTCCATTAAAGGTTTAGGAGCTACGTATCCCAGTCATATTCCATCACTTCAGTGGAGCAGTGAGGATATCGTCAAGTATTCCATTAAATATTTATCAGCTACGGGAGTTTTAAGTGCACCATTCCACCATTGATGGAGTTTCTATTATTTGGGAATTTCAGTCTCTCAAGAGAGCGTATACTATACACGGGAGAAATGGAATTTGTATGAGGATATTGCCATCTTCACAGAGTGGGGCAATAAAAATTATTTATAAGAGAGAGAGAGACAGCGAGAGAGAGCGAGAGAGAGAGAGAGAGAGAGAGAGAGAGAGAGAGAGAGAGAGAGAGAGAGAGAGAGAGAGAGAGAATTATATATCTAAATTCGCTCATACATTAGTGTGTAACAATTCAGATGAATTATATGAGAGGGAAGGGATGCTGGAGTGATGGTGGTAGTATTGGTTGTGATAGTGGTAATGGTGGTGGTACTGGATGTGATAGTGGTGATGGTGGTGGTTATGCCTAGTTAATAGTGGTAATGGAGATGGTATTGGTTAGGATGGTGGTTATGGCTTGGTAGTGTTGGTTGCGACGGTGCTGGTATTAATGGTGGTAGTGATGGTGTAATTCGTTGTCTGTGGTTGTGTTTGTGGTAGTATTTGTTGTGATGTTGATGGTGGTGGTGGTGGTGGTGGTGTTAGTGATGGAGGTGCTGATAATGGTAGTATTTGACTGTGATGGCATCGGTTAATACGTTGGTTTTGGTGGTGATGGTTGAGGTGAGTGTGGTGGTTCTGGGTATAATTGCAGCTGTAGTGTTGCTAGCAAAGTTGTGTTACCAGTGAGGCTGGTGGTAATGGTGGTGGTGGTGGTAGTAGCGGTGGTTGTGGCAGTAGTGGTGGTGGTGATAGTGGTGGTGGTGGTGGCAGTAGTGGTGGTGGTGGTGGTAGTAGTAGTGGTGACGGTGGTAGTAATGGTGGTGGTGGTAGTAGTGGTGATGGCGGTAGTAGTGGTGGTGGCAGTAGTGGTGGTGGTGGTGGTAGTAGTAGTGGTGAAGGTGGTAGTAATGGTGGTGGTGGTGGTAGTAGTGGTTGTGGTGGTGGTAGTAATGGTGGTTGTGGTGGTGGTAGTAATGGTGGTGGTGGTAGTAGTCGTGGTAGTGGAAGGAACACCTATACAGACTACTGACAGATTTTCTAGTCTTATAGAGGTTATGAATTCATTCTTCCTACCTATATAGATGGTGTTTGATCTTATCCTGGCCAGCCCTCTAGAGATGTCTCTCTCTCTCTCTCTCTCTCTCTCTCTCTCTCTCTCTCTCTCTCTCTCTCTCTCTCTCTCTAAGCTGAGGCAGTAAAATATGAAATGTGAGGTAGGAGAGTCATGTTAAAGGTGACACACTACAGAGGTCTCTGCTCTACAGGTCAATACTCCGGTAAATACAAAGGTCACCGGAAAGGTCACTTCTAAGTTCCAGGTACGTGTTTATCACGGAGATCAAAGTCTAGGAGGTAACCCTCAAGTTGCAGCTGCGGCTTTCATTTATGCTAGCAGGCCAATTTTCCCGTGACTTTTCTGCAGGACACTAACTAGGACACTTTACTGGATATTTAAGAAAATGAGGTGGTAAGAAAATGCACGAAAAATCTCCCTACAGATCTTGCAATCAGAGGACGGAGGATAAATCCTCCCCCACTTTGTGAGCTGGACGATCCGAACGGGTTTAGCGCCTCTCATTATAATAACTATTTACCCTACAAGTCCACACGACTATCGATTAGAGAAACAAAAAATAGTTATAATATACTAGACATTTCTTTAAAAATGTCATCAAGTAGAGGTGTATATATATATATATATATATATATATATATATATATATATATACAAGTAAAACGTTAATAGATATATAATTGATATTGTATATAATATTTTTGATATATATATATACCAGGTAACGTAGGATAGTGTATTGTCAAATATTTCGGACTGAATCAAGGCTGGTGTCATGTACAATTCCATAGTTGCTTCATGGCACCCTTTGTTCTAGCAATTTTTTTCGTGTATTTGCGTAATATCGTTGTGACATGAAAGGTAAACAAATAAATTATTGTTTATGTAATTTTTTTTTCAGGCATCGATTGCTGTTTAAATATATGATGTTATATACACATACAAACGCACGCATGTACATTCATGAAAACAAACACACACATAGAGTGCAGAGGTTTGCAACAAGACTAGTCCCAGAGCTAAGGGGCATGTCCTACGAGAAGAAGTTAAGAAAAATCGACCTGACGACACTAGAGGACAGGAGAGAGAGCGAGAAGACATGATAAGAACATATAAAATATTGAGAGGAATTGACATGGTGGACAGAGACAGGATGTTCCAGAGATGGGACACAGCAACAAGGGGTCACAATTGGAAGATGAAGACTCAGATGAGTCACAGGGATGTTAGGAAGTATTTCTTCAGTCATTGAGTTGTCAGGATGTGGAACAGTCTGGAGAGTGATGTAGTGGAAGCTGAATCCATACATAGCTTTAAAAAGAGGTACGACAAAGCTCATGGAGGAGAGAGAAAGTGGACCTAGTAGCGACGAGTGTGAGTATACACACACACACAACACACATACCACACGCCACACACATACACTATCACACACACACACACACACACACACACACACACACAATTGGAAGATGAAGACTCAGATGAGTCACAGGGAGGAAAGAAGGGTCAGAGGAGACATGATAACGACATACAAAATACTGCGGGGAATCGACAAGGTAGACAGGGACAGGATGTTCCAGAGAGGGAACACAGAAACAAGGGGACACAACTGGAAGGTGAAGACTCAGATGAGTCAAAGGGATGTTAGGAAGCATTTCTTCAGCCACAGAGTAGTCAGGAAGTGGAATAGTCTAGAGAAAGATATAGTGGAGGCAGGAACCATACATAGTTTTAAGACGAGGTATGATAGAGCTCATGGAGCAGGGAGAGCAGAGACCCAGTAGCGGACAGCGAAGAGGCGGGGCCAGGAGCTGAGTCTCGACCCCTGCAACCACAATTAGGTGAGTACAATTAGGTGAGTACACACAAGGGAAATCGACCTGACGACACTGGAGGACAGGAGAGATAGGGGGGACATGATAACAACATATAAGATAGTTAGTTTGATATCTTTATTATGCACCCCATACCCATCCTGTGGGCGGTAGTCAAAAGATTACAGAGGTACATAATGGGTCCAGGGACTGGACCCCAAAGTTATGATAGCTGAGCAAGTTACAAAGGTAATGAACTAACAAGCTACAAAGGTAATGAACTCACAAGTTACAAAGGTAATGAAACATGTAAGTAAATTTACTTACTTACGTTTATGCATGGTTACAATCATGAACAAATTATAACGCAATGAACACTTCACTAGTCTACACCCAGTCACAACTGTAATGAGTTCTTGGTGCAAATTTTATTGTTGGGTCACACATACACACTTACATATACACATACACACACACACATACACACACATATATACATACACACACACGCACACACAACAGGCCCAGCCTTCAATCGACATGTGCACATGACAAAAAGGCAATCAACACGCGCGTGCGCACACACACACACACACACACACACACACACACACACACACACACACACATACACACATAGCAATGCTTTATTTACAGGGATCAAAGTCAGGGTATTTTTCCAGAATGGTCTGTAATATACCACTGTGGATAAAATACTTTGACATATCTTGAACATTTCTGAGTGAGTTGTCTCTGAATTCATTAATTTTGTCGCACTCCAGTACATAATGACGCAGGGTGTGACGCACTCCAGTACATAATAACGCAGGGTGTGACAATAATCCAACTGGCAAAGTTTACATCTTGTTTGGTCTACATCTGGTGGTGGTGATTTAACCTGCCAAAGATACTTGTAACCCAGCCGGAGGCGGGCGGTGGTGACATCCAAGAGTCTGCTTATTTTGTTGGATGCACCATAGACATGTGGCTCCTCCTGCATGATAGAATGATGATAGATGGACTGACTGGTGTCAATCTCCCTGAGTCTTAAGTCAATAAAATTCAGTTCTAGTTCTTTTCGTATTATTGTTCTCAAACTGCTAACTGACAAGCCAAGATTGTAATCTATCCCCTCTTTGAAAGCATAAAACTTAGCCAATTTATCAGTTCTATCATGCATCTGAAGACCAATGTGAGATGGAATCCACAGCATGTGCACTCTGACTCTACTATCCACAATCCTACCATACCTGTGTCTGGCTTCTGACACAAGCATACTACAAGTTATACTTGATGAGTTGAGAGCATTTATGGATGACAGAGAATCAGTTACAATTAGAGAGTCAACCTTAGATACATGGACGCATTTGAGTGCAAGGAGTATGGCAAACAGTTCTGTCTGAAGGGTAGAGGCCCAGTTATTGATGCGTGCTCCAATTTCTTTAAGAGAGCCATCACTCTGTATGACAACAGCAGCACTACCAGCTGCACCAGTGGATTGGTGAACTGAACCATCAACGTAAATAATTTGTGAGAGAGTGTGCTGTTTGGCTAAATTATCAATACAGCTTAAGGCATCAAACATATAAGATACTGAGAGGAATTGACAAAGTGGACAGAGACAGAATGTTCCAGAGATGGGACACAGCCACAAGGGGACACAGTTGGAAGTTGAAGACTTAGATGAATCACAGGGATGTTATGAAGTATTTCTTCAGTCACAGAGTGGTCGGGAAGTGGAATAGTTTAGGAAGTGATGTAGTGGAAGTAGGCTCCATACATAGCTTTAAGAAGAGGTATGATAAAGCTCATGGCGCAGGGAGAGTGACCCAGTAGCGGCCAGTGAAGAGGCGGGGCCAGGAGCTGTGAATCGACCCCTGCAACCACAACTAGGTGAGTACAACTAGGTGAGTACACACACACACACACACACACACGAACAGATATGATAAAGCTCTTGGAGCAGAGAGAGAACGAACCTAGTAGAGATCAACGAAAAAGCGGGACCAGGAGCTGTGACTCGACCCCTGCAACCACAAATAGGCGAGCAGAGAGGAGAGTTCGAAATACCAAGCATCTTTTGTAAGTACTTGCGAGGTTGCTAAAAGAAGCAGCTTTCAAGGAGTCAGGTTAGTAAGGCAGAACCCGTGTTTAGCAGTGTGGGTCACACAGGGTCTCCTGCCCCAGCCAGGCCTTCTCTGACGAGACTCACACAGAGTGGAACATGGATTTCAGCTCATCCACAGAGAGCAAGATATGATAAATGAAAGAAGAAATATGGGAAGAGATGAAATGAGAAGCTAAAAATATTTAGACGACTACCTGTTGAACCAAGGAAAAGGAATTAAACTAAAAAAAAAGGGAACAAAATGGATGAATGAAGACTTGACCAAGTGACGGCAGGGACACCATGAAATAAAATCTAGCCGAACTCAGAGATCCTCGAGCCTGGGGTTAGCGAACCCAATAAAACAGGCCGCAAACGTTCACAAAAATGCTGAGCGCAATATCATTACAGTCAGCAGAATGGGTCATACAGAGCACATACAGAGTGTGTGCAGGGAAATGCAAGTACAAAATGAGAGGTAAAAGTTGGCACAGTAAATCAGTGTCGTTTTAGAAAACATACGGAGAATCATCACTGTAGGTGGGACTGTTACAGTACTGGACATGGATTCTAATATTTGACTGACACTCCGAGCAGAAATTTCCCAAGTGGAGAAATAAACCAGACGTAAATACAGAAAAATAGCTGTGACCATTGTATGAACCATTTATCTTAAAACCAAGTTATTAAAAAAATGACAAGAGGAAAATATAAAAAAATATTAAAATAATTATAAACGAAGGAGGTGGATGGAGAGATAGACGAGTACCATAAGCCAGAGAATAGGAGAGCAAAGCTACAGATCGGAAAAGAGAAAGTGTATAGGGAGGCATGTGGAGAGTAATCAACCAGCAGGACCAGTCATTCCGGTTGACCTCTGACCCTCCCACCACCAAGAAGCAACACGTCGTATGATGAGCAGTTGTTGCTGACCTGTGTGTAGACAGTACAATATGTGAATTATGTATGCATGTAAACATTTATTTAAGTTCATTGATTTAGGTCATATACATAATGTGTGTGCACTCATATGATTATGTGTGTGAGCATTTATATTAGTGTGTGTCTATACTGATTGTCGCGTTTTGTATACAGCTGTGTGAATTTAAAATGAGTGTATTTTTTATAAGGAAACTAGCTCAGCGACCTGGTCTTTGTGATAAATTAATGTAATGCAGCTTAGTCGTGCCCAGCTTCTCTTAGGTCAGCCAACATTCGTGATGTCCAGATTAGCTGTCGTCCAAATTTTCCAGCCCCCACGTCTTCCCATCTTTTTCTTTTCATCCCTGTAAGTAATTTTTGTTGTCTCGTTCTGTGTTGATGGAGGTATTTAAAAAAAAAATTCCTGTAAATAAGGCAATTCCCATGTAATGGAAATTCCAGCTCTGCTGGAACGACAACTTAGAAGTTCCTGATGAACTCTAAGGGAATACTTAACGATATTATCATTGCCCTACTGAAGACTGCCAGCTCAGGCTGTGTGATTCCCATCCTATGTCACGGAATATTATAAAGAAACATAACTAGCTTTGGTTCCTACTTTCTCTCTGTTGTATAGAATAGGGCAGCAACACATCGCTAATATAACCAACCTGCCAGCCCTTCAACCTTTTCCTGACCCAACGGCAACCTGAGAAATTCTTAAAAATGCCTAATCAGACCAGCCAAATAGCCTTACCCCTACCAGTCACCTCACCATCACCAATACTATTAAAACTAACTGTTCTCGCTCAGCCTTCCTGCCCTGTTTACTCAAAAACCGTGCACAGCATCTTAACTTAAAGAGAAATAATTCCTCAAGAGATAATCCCTCAATGATACATTAGATTTTTTCACATATGTTCTATATCTTATTGACAGGGCTGGAATCACTATCTCAAATATCTGTGTGTGTGTGTGTTTATATATATATATATATATATATATATATATATATATATATATATATATATATATATATATATATATATATATATATATATATATATATATATATATATATATATATATATATATATATTTATACTTTTTTTTTAACACGTCGGCCGTCTCCCACCGAAGCAGGGTGACCCAAAATGAAAGAAAATTCCCCAAAAGTAAATACTTTCATCATCATTCAACACTTTCACCTCACTCATACATAATCACTGTCTTTGCAGAGTCGCTCAGACATGACAGTTTAGAAGTCCCTCCAAACCCCCAATATCCCAAACCCCTCCTTTAAAGTGCAGGCATTGTACTTCAAATTTCCAGGACTCAAGTCCGGCTAACCGGTTTCCCTGAATCCCTTCACAAAAAATTACCCTGCTCACATTCCAACAGCTCGTCAGGTCCCAAAAACCATTCGTCTCCATTCACTCCTATCTAACACGCTTACACATGCTTGCTGGAAGTCCAAGCCCCTCACCCACAAAACCTCCTTTACCCCCTCCCTCCAACCATTTCGAGGACGACCCCTACCACGCCTTCCTTCCCCTACAGATTTATACTCTCTCCAAGTCATTCTACTTTGATCCATTCTAAATAACCAAACCACCTCAACAACCCCTCTTCAGCCCTCTGACTAATACCTTTAGTAACTCCACACCTCCTAATTTCCACACTCCGTATTCTCTGCATAATATTTACACCACACATTGCCCTAAGACAGGACATCTCCACTGCCTCCAGCCTCCTCCTCGCTGCAGCATTTGCAACCCATGCTTCACACCCATATAAGAGTGTTGGTACCACTATACTTTCATACATTCCCTTCTTTGTCTCCACAGATACCTCAACGCACCACTCACCTTTTTTCCTTCATCAGTTCTATGGTTAACCTCATCCTTCATAAACCCATCCTCTGACAAGTCAACTCCCAAAAATCTGAAAACATTCACTTCTTCAATAATCCCTCTCTCCAATGTGATATCCAATTTTTCCTTATCAAAATCGTTCACTTCTACTTTGTAAAAACCTCTCATATGCTAACTTTTTCTCTCTTACTACTCTCTTTACATCTTCATTCCACCAATCGCTCTTCTTCCCTCCTGAACCCACTTTCCTGTAACAACAAACTTCTGCTGAACACTCTAACACTACATTCTTAAACTTACCCCATACATGTTCAACCCCATTGCCTATAATTTCACTAGACCATCTATCCTCCAATAGTTGTTTATATCTTACCCTAACTGCCTCCTCTTTTAGTTTATAAACCTGCATCTCTCTCTTACTTGCTGCTTCTATTTTCCTTGTATCCCATCTACCTTTTACTCTCACTGTAGCTACAACTAAAAAGTGATCTGATATATCTGTGGCCCCTCTATAAACATGTACATCCTGAAGTCTACTCAACAGTCTTTTGTCTACCAATACGTAGTCCAGCAAACTACTGACATTACACCCTACATCATATCTTGTATACTTATTTATCCTCTTTTTCTTAAATATGTATTACCTATAACTAAACCCCTTTCTATACAAAATTCAATCAAAGGGCTCCCATTATCATTTACACCTGGCCCCCCAAACTTACCTACCACACCCTCTCTAAATGTTTCTCCTACTTTAGCATTTAGGTCCCCTACCACAATTGCTCTCTCACTTGGTTCAAAAGTTCCTATACATTAGCTAAACATCTCCCAAAATCTCTCTCTCTCCTCCACACTCCTCTCTTCTCCAGGTGCATACACGCTTATTATGACCCACTTTTCACATCCGACCCTTATTTTAATCCACATAATCCTTGAATTTATACATTTATATTTCCTCTTCTCCTTCCATAACTGATCCCTCAACATTATTGCTACCCCTTCCTGAGCTCTAACTCTCTCAGATACTCTTGACTTAATCCCATTTATTTCTCTCCATTGAAACTCGCCTACCCCCCTTCAGCTTTGTTTCTCTTAGGGCCAGGACATCCAACTTCTTTTCATTCATAACATCAGCAATCATCTCTCTCTCTCTCTCTCTCTCTCTCTCTCTCTCTCTCTCTCTCTCTCTCTTTTATTATTATATATATATATATATATATATATATATATATATATATATATATATATATATAATATATATATATATATTTTTTATTAACACATCAGCAGCCTCCCACCAAGGCAGGGCGACCCGAAAAAGAAAAACTTTCACCATCATTCGATGCATCACTGTCTTGCCAGAGGCGCACTTACACTGCAGTTATAAAAATACAACATTAACACCCCTCCTTATATAAATATATATATATATATATATATATATATATATATATATATATATATATATATTAATCAGTAACATTTAAATAAAACCGTAGTAATATTATGCACTTTACGATATTCATTTCTCACAAACGCATATTATAAAAAGAAGGAAAATACATTTACCATGACTACCGCCCAGGCGCAAACTTTCACAAGTAAAACACCACTATTCAAATTATCCACGAAACCGCAACATTTCAAGTTTTTCGTAAATACAATGCAACGCTAATTAATCATGTGCTTTAATTTACGACAGGAAGAATTAAAAGTCACAAGATAAGGTATTGTTATATGCGTTAGTGATGCGATCTTGTTAAGACAAATAACTACGTAATGACCAAAAAAAGTGGGAAGAAATAAAACTCACGGAGCAACATATTTCACTAAAACACATCTCTGACTTGCTGATTTACAGCGCAAATTTTATTTATTTTTTTCCTTCTCCTGGGTGGTGGAGAGAGAAAGTGGTACTTGGAGAGTTTTTTGTCTCCGTCGTTATGTTGACGATGTGCAGTTATGTCTTCAGTGGCGTCTTAAGATGGTGCTCAAGGCTGGGACGACGTCACTCGCCCACCTGCTGCATTCACACTGCTTCTTCATCCTCAGACTTCACGCCTCACAAGTGGTCCAAACTAATGCGCTCGTCAGCTACTGAACTCTCTTAACGGAAGGTAATGCCTTTCCCGTCAGGGCAGCGGTTCGGTATGTTTATGATATATATATATATATATATATATATATATATATATATATATATATATATATATACATATATATATATATATATATATATATATATGTCGTGCCGATTAGGTAAAACTGGTCAATTAGCAAGAACTCATCTAAAATTTAGTCCTTTCTAAATTTCTCTTATACGTTTAAAGATATATTTTTTCATTTATGTTAATGTAAGAATTTATAATTTTGTACCAAGAGAAACTTTGAAAACCTACCTAACCTTATTACAACAAGCGCAATTTAATTTAGCCTAACCCAACTAAATATATTTTAGATACGTTAACATTAATTTAATAATAAACAAACACAATTAAATCTATTTTTTTCGTTAAGTTCAGAATGATTTTGGCGAAATTATTGCATACACAAATTTTCACTTGTCTTATATGGCAAGGTGAGCGTTGCTATTTAAGCCAATATCGCAAGTTTTACCTAATCGGCACGACATATATATATATATATATATATATATATATATATATATATATATATACACACACAAAACAAATTGCACTTAGACAGGACATCTCCACTGCCTCCAACCTCCTCCTTGCTTTTTTTACCTCTTGTACACAACTGCATTGTTTTATCACATTGCCCAAAAAAAATCTGATAACCTTTCCTCGCCTCATCTTCCTCTTAACAATGCAAGACAAGCCACGGGGGGATGGGAGTGGAAATCGTTAGCTGAAGTACTTTCACACTTATTAGTGCATCATCAGGAGGTGTGTAAAGGCAGCAACAGGAGAAATGATGTTCTGACGTTCATCCAGAGTCTGCACACTGAACATCATGGTACACCCATTGTGCACGTCGATATATGTAACATCATGTTGAATCTGCCGTGAACGTCGACACAATTTATGACTGTTGCGAACCCTGAACAAGATAATTGGGTCAAGTGGTTGACAGACCATTTGGGTACTGCACGTCCAGTATTACTGGGCTGCAGTGCCCGGTGTGACGTCACCACAGTTAATGTCAGGGCGGGGAACCTGGCATGAAGGTAGTATGGTCCACGACTTGACTGAGTAACTTGGCTGGTATAAGTCATGGTATCCCAGCCTGCCTTAACTACTCAGTTTCCTGCAGTATGGTCTACGACTTCACTGAGCTGTGGATGGCATCAGATTGATTGCCTTGTGTATCCCATCCTGCCATACTGGACTCAGTTTTCTGCCGGCTTTGGTGGCCGCACGACAGTTCACGCAGTCTGACTCAGATGGCTCGTGTGCCATCTGTCGCGTGAGACACGCCGAGTGTCTGACATGGAGTGAACTAACGACGGAGGTGTCAAAAGGGCACAACTAGAGAGGGGCGCTGTAACACAGAGAAAAGGGTGTCGGTGGAGACACAGAGATGTGTCGTGTGACACGGACAAGGGTGTCGGTTGACACAAGTAGCGAGTGCGTGTTACAACGGGAAAGGGTGTCTTGACACTGAGAGATGGAGGGTTAACACAAAGTGTGAGACATCGGGGCGTCGTGTCGTGTGACAGTCTTGTGACACTGAGTTATTGTGGTGTCTTGTGTCACTGAGTTATTGTGGTGTCTTGTGTCACTGAGTTATTGTGGTGTCTTGTGTCACTGAGTTATTGTGGTGTCTTGTGTCACTGAGTTATTGTGGTGTCTTGTGACACTGAGTTATTGTGGTGTCTTGTGACACTGGTATGTCGTGTGCAATAGTCGTGAGATTTAACAATGTATCTTGTTATCCTTTTAGTACAAATTATATTACGCTTATTGTACCAAAGATTATACTTTTATTTTATAGTATATGTACAAAGGTTGTACATATTGTAATAATGACCAACCCAGCTTCTGCACACAGGTATCGTAAGGTATTGTAATCTCAGACTGCATCCTGAGGGATATAACATCAGTAGTAAGGACGCAGGCATGGGGATTCATTTAGGTAATGGTGAGCATGAGCGATCATCCTAGGACAGCTCAAAAAACAGAGGCAGAGTGACCTATTGAGGTCCTAACCCGTCTAGGTACAGCGGCACAAGATACACATAGTTGACTGCAACATGGTGATTGCAAGTAGTTTAGTTGTTAACTTAATTAGCCAGTTAGTTATAAAATAATAATAATGGAAATAGTGGCGTTAAAAAAATATTTAGGAATTGTCTAGCTATTATAAGAAAGAAAAATCGGAATATTAGAGATTACACAGGCATATTAACTGTCACTGAGAGTATTTCCTGAATATTCTAGAAGGTTCTGGGACATTGGGTATTGTCTGTTGACAAATTAAGGGCATTTATTCCTTCTATTTTATTAATTAGAAGGTTATACATAATAGCTGCATTCTGTATGTGGATTATCCACTATAGTAATTTAATTTCTTGTGTTACATGACCTGTTCTCTGGCGGGTGCCACTACCATACTCTGAAAAAAACTTCCCCTCATTTCTCCTGTTGCTGCCTTTGCAACATTGCACAGCTTCTGATGACGCACTGAGAAGTGTGAAAATACATGAACTAAAGATCTCCACCCCGTGGCTTTTAGTATATATATATATATATATATATATATATATATATATATATATATATATATATATATATATTTCAACACTTCGGCCGTCTCCCACCGAGGCAGGGTAACCCAAAAAAGAAAGAAACACTTTCACCATTCATTCATACATAATCACTGTCTTTGCAGAGGTGCTCAGATGCGACACTTTAGATGTCACTCGAAACAGCCAATATCCCAGACCCCTCCTATAAAGTGCAGGCCTTGTACTTCCACCTCCAGTACTCAAGTCCGACTGACCGGTTTTCCTAAATCACCTCACAAAATATTACCCTGCTCACACTTCAGCAGCTTGCCAGGTCCCAAAAACCCATTCGTCACTATTCACTCCTATCTAACACCCTCACACATGCCTGCTGCATGTCCAATCCCCTTGCACACAAAACCTCTTTTACCCCCCTTTTACCCCTCTTATACACTTTCCAAGTCATCCTTCTTTGCTCCATCTCTTTAAATGACCAAAGCACATCAACAACCCCTCTTCAGCCCTCTGAATAATACTTTTAGTAACTCCACACCGCCTCCTAATTTCCACACTACGAATTCTCTTCATGATACTTGTATGATACTTGTACCACACATTGCACTTAGACAGGACATCTCCACTGCCTCCAACCTCCTCCTTGCTTTTTTTATCTCCTCTTGTACACAACTGCATTGTTTTATCACACTGCCCAAAAAAATATGATAACCTTTCATCGCCTCATCTTCCTCAGTGTATAGAGGTGGTCTCATGTTCTTCATGTTCATGGAGTTAAAAAATCTTCCTTATCTCTTCTATGGTACATTAAATTCTTGTTTTAGGTTATCATATTTTCCCTTTGCCTAACACTCAGGACCTGTGGTCACATCCAATCCTCGTAGGTTTTTGTTCCGTAACTTGAATATTTTTTTAAATGGAAATTGTTTTTGTAGCATCGTAGGAGTTTCCAGTAATTCCTAGAGAAGGTTTCAATTACTTACACCAGACCAGGACTGTACACCAGACCAGGACTGTACACCAGACCAGGACTGTACACTAGACCAGACTGTACACCAGACCAGGACTGTACACCAGACCAGGACTGTACACTAGACCAGACTGTACACCAGACCAGGACTGTACACCAGAACTGTACACCAGACTGTACACCAGACCAGGACTGTACACCAGAACTGTACACCAGACTGTACATCAGACCAGGACTGTAGACCAGACCAGGACTGTAGACCAGACTGTACACCAGACCAGACTGTACACCAGACCAGACTGTACACCAGACCAGACTGTACACCAGAACTGTACACCAGGCTGGACATCAGACCAGGACTGTACATCAGACCAGGAATGTACACCAGACCCGACTGTACACCAGACCAGACTGTACACCAGACCAGACTGTACACCAGACCAAGACTGTACACCAGACCAAGACTGTACACCAGACCAGGCCTACATATTCCAATATGTTCATACATGCTCTGATCATTTTTTTAAACACTTCTCCATCCCAGGACTGATTTCAACATTCATTATCTATGTTTCTGTGTGTGTGTGTGTGTGTGTGTGTGTGTGTGTGTGTGTGTGTTTGTTAGTTACCATTTTGTCCTAGGCACATGTCGATTAGACACTAGGCCTGTTGTATGTATGTGTGTGTGTGTGTGTGTGTAACGAAACACTTCAAAATGTTTCGGCCCCGCCGGGAATTGAACCCGGGCCCTCCGTGCGTGAAGCAAGAGCGCTAGCCACCATGCCATCGGGGCGTGTGTGTGTGTGTGTGTGTGTGTGTGTGTGTGTGTGTGTCTGTCTGTCTGTCTGTCTATGTCTATGTCTGTTAAATTGTCTGTCTGTCTGTATGTCTCTCTGCCTGTTTCTGTCCTTGTACAGTATCTCTCTCTCTCTCTCTCTCTCTCTCTCTCTCTCTCTCTCTCTCTCTCTCTCTCTCTCTCTCTCTCTCTCTCTCCTCCCTCCCTCCCCTCTCTTCATCCCACCAATGCAGTTTGCCGGTAATCACGACATTTTTCGCCCTGCTAAAGCCAATTACCGGGTGGCACGAAATACCGAGAAGATTAGAAGCATGTGTGAGCAGTATACTGGATGATATTTAAAGAAAATGGTGTTAGCAATGTTGGTCATGAGGAGAGGAGAACATTGCTATATCTTCACACCAGGAGCAGACTTAAACGATGCGCGCGCGAACACACACACACACACACACATGTAGTGGAGGCAGGATCCATACAAAGCTTTAAGTAGAGATATGATAAACCTCATGGAGCAGGAAGAGTGACCCATTAGTGACCAGTGAAGAGGCGGAGCCAGGAGCTATGACTCGACCCCTGCAACCACAACTACGTGAGTACAACTAGGTGAGTACACACACACGTAGACACACACACACATGCACATACACACACACATACACACACCTCACTCAAGGAAAAAGTTATTGGGGTGAGAATAATACTGAGCACATCTGAGGCGCATATGAGCCAGATAACTGCTGCAGCATACGGGCGCTTGGCAAACCTAAGAATAGCGTTCCGATACCTCAAAAAGAAAACGTTCAATACTCTGTACACCGTGTACGCAAGGCCCATCGTGGATTATGCAGCACTAGTTTGGAAACCACACCTGGTCAGGCACGTCATGAAATTAGAGAAAGTGCAAAGGTTTACAACAAGAATAGTCCCAGAGCTAAGGATATTGTCCTACGAAGAAAGGTTAAGGGAAATTGGCCTGACGACACTGGAGGACAGGAGGGTTAGGGGAGACATGATAACGACATATAAAATACTGCGAGGAATTGACAGAGTGGACAAAGACAGGATGTTCCAGAGATGGGAACAAGGGGTCTAAATTGAATGTTGAAAACTCCGATGAGTCAAAGGGAAGAGGAGGGGCTAGCAGCTATGTATCGACCCCTGCAACCTCAAATAGGTGAGTACAAATAGGTGAGTACACACACACACATACACACACACAGAAACAAACACGCACACACACACACACACACACACACTCACACACACACACATAGGAGAGATAGGGGGATATGCCAACGACATATAAAATACTGAGAGGATTTGACAGGGTGGATAGGGATAAGATGTTTCAGAGATGAGACATGGCAACAAGGGGACACAATTGGAAGCAGAAAACTCAGATGAGTCACAGGGAGAGGGATGTATTGGAGGAAGGATTCATACATAGCTTTAAGAAAAGATACAACAAAGTTCATGGAGCAGGGCGAGAGTGGACCTAGTAGTGACCAACGATGAAGCGGAGCCAGGATCTGTGAATCGACCCCTGTAACCACAAATAGGTGAGTCCTCACACACACACACACACACACACACACACACACACACACACACATTCATACACATACACACACACATAAACACACATATACACATAAACACACACACACACACACACACAAATTTCTTAGAGGTTAAATAGTTTTCTCTTAATGTTGAGATCCCCTGCAGTAACAACACCACTGATTAAATTTCTCATCTGTCAGCTGATTAGTTGAAGTGAGACGCAACTTGTGAGAAGTAAACAAACCCTCCCATGGAGGGTGCCAAGGTGTGCAGGATAACTGAGTCCTCTCAGGGAGGGTGCCAGTGTGTGCAGGATACCTGAGTCCTCTCAGGGAGGGTGCCAAGGTGTGCAGGATACCTGAGTCATCTCAAGGAGGGTGGCAAGGTGTGCAGGATACCTAAGTCCTCTGAGGGAGGGTGCCAATGTTTTCAGGAAACCTGAGTCCTCTCAGGAAGAGTGCCAAGGTATGCAGGATATCTGAGTCCTCTCAGGGTGGGTGCCAATGTGTCCAGGATACATGAGTCCTCTCTGGGAGGGTGCCAAGGTGTGCAGGATACCTGATTCCTCTCAAGGAGGGTGTCAAGGTGTGCAGGAAACCTGAGTCCTCTCAGAGAGGGTGCCAATGTGTGCAGGATACGTGAGATTCAATCTGATCAGGGCTCTAACTTTACCTCCAAAATCTTCAAGGAGGCCATGTCACGCCTAGGGATAAAATCTATCCTCGCTACGAGTTATAGACCCCAGTCCCAAGGACCCTTAGAATGGTTCCATCAAACGTTGAAAGTAATGATGCGTTCCTACTGTGAACAATTCAGTAAAGACTGGGATGAGGGCATTCCTTTCCTTCTCCTGGCAGTAAGGGAAGGTGAGCAGGAAAGTTTGGGGTATAGCCCTCTTGAATTTATATATAGTTATACTGTACGTGGACCTCTCGCAGTATTTAGAGATGTATGGACCGGAAGGCGTACGCCGTCAGTTCAGGTATGCCAAGGTGTGCAGGGTACCTGGGTGGTATCACTGATGGTGCCAAGGTGTGCAGGGTACCTGAGTGGTATCACTGATGGTACCAAGGTGTGCATGGTAACTGGGTGGTATCACTGAAGGTGCCAAGGTGTGCAGGAATATATTGACGTCAGTCATCATGTCAAGTAGTTGTGCAAACCTCCAGAGTCTTCTGATTAAGTGAAAGTATATTGACTTGAATGCATCAAACTCTCTAAAGTAAACTTGAAGTTCTCTCTTGAGTGTTGCATACACGTTCACACGTACACGCTCACACCCGCACCACGTACACGTTCACAAGCACACACGCCCACCTACACGCACTTACATGTGATCGTATTCACATGCACGCGCTCAATCGATCGACAAAACCATTATTTTGAAAATATTAACGCTGGTACATTCCATAAGAAGGATGACAACTTATAAATTTCAGAACGTGTCGGTGCAAATTTTAAAACTTGAGTAAAATTTTTTAAAAACTTGGAATCAATGGATTCAGGGCAATTACTAGAGAATGCTTTTTTGATAGGATTTAAACTTTTCTTTCGCTTTGGTAATATAAAATTAATGTAGTTCAATATCTTAAACTCAATTGTCTTATGAACTGTAAAAACTAGAGTATGTCGATAAAAACAAAACGTTCACGTTCACATCCCGAGAAAAATGATAGGATGGATAATGAGAACCTTCAAGATAATGGATACCAAACTAATGATGATCCTCTTTTAGTCACCTATTCTCTCTAGGCTGGAATATTGCTGTACACTAACAATCCCTTTTAATGCGGGAGAAACTGCAGCTCTAAAGAATGTAAAGAGGACCTTTACTGTACGTATAAGTTCAGTCGAACACCTAATTAACTGGGAACTCGTGACTTCCCTTGAATTGTACTCCTTATTCCTTGAAACGAAAGCGAGAACGATAATTTACACCTGGAAAATTTTAGAAGGATTAATCCCAAATTTGCACACAGAAACCACCCTTTTCGAAAAAAACAGGCTCAGTAGACGGTGCAAAACACGCACGATTAAAATTACTGGTGCCATGAGTACGCTGAGACAACACAATAAGTGTCAGGTCCAAGACTATCCAAGACCTCTTACCATAGAAGGACCTAATGTCAGTTCTTGATCACCCGGGCTGTTCTTCGTGCACTGCACTCTTTGCAACCAGCAGTAATACTGAAATATTGAAAACTTGTGTTTTTAAAGCGTTTATATTTCCATGAGTTTATTGAGCCCTTAAATACTTGTACGACTTTGTTCCAGAGCCGGCACGTTGGTAGGTACAGTGTTTCAATAACTTCTTCAAAGGCTTTCGTTTATAACTTCAGAATGCCTTATCCGATCGGCTTCAAATTTTCGACCATGGTGAATTATTACTAGACGATAGTTCGTGGAACACCTGACAAGTGCGGAGGCTTTCTGCTCAACTTTATATAGACCATCCACAAAGTGAGTTTCCATGAGATAACTTTAGACAACTTTTTATGACTATCTTCAAAATTTTTAGCATTGGTGTAATCTTCTTAGAAGACTGGTTTTATAAATGGTTTTATATTAATGGTGTTCATAACTGGAGGGTGTGTGGATCCTGTTGAGAGACTCTTGTTCCAAGAAACTGGACATATACTCGTCCTTCCTTAGATCGAATCTGACTCGCTCATTCCCCAGCCAGTAAAAGGCACCCACACGCTTATTAAAATATAACAGTTTATTGAGAGGCATCAATTATGAATGTTCGATGCGTCTTTTGAAATGGATGAAAAGGTTTCGAGTTAAGGCTGTGGAAGAACATTTTTATTAATCTTTGCATTAGTTGTAGAATGAATCTTCTGCTCGTCTTCAAACTTTAGTACTAATGTGTTTTCTTCAAAGGAAGCTTCTCCTTGACTTTAGTTTGTGTAAGTTTTAATGTACCAGTTTTATTAAGCATTTACTTTCCGTGTCTTTACAGGGTTATCCTATCAGGTCACATCTAATTAATGTAACATTTGTGCCAATAACTTCTAAATGCCCTCAAGAACACTCTAAAAAATAAATGTTTTGTATCCAAAACTTAAATAATAGTTACGTTATTTTTTACAGCCCTTCATGAATTAGGATACACATTTTAAGAATGTTTTAAGCCAAACACAAGAGGCTTTTGAAGGTTATCGAACCCATTGTATGAAACCTGGAATGCTCTATATATAACTTTGAGCATAAGCGCCTAAACAAGTTGAAAAGACGTTATGAAGCTACAAACGAATTTTTGAAGGAAGAAAAAGAAAAAAAATCAGTTAGTCAGGATGAATATTACGAAAAATCCAACCATGTGTGGGACGATGAATGATCTCGTATTTTTACATTGTCTGACTAGGATGAATTCCAGCTCCTGGACCTCTTGATCCTGTGCTTCTTAAGAGAGTTGATCCAGCTCTTCTTGTGAGTGCTGATCCTGTGCTTCTTACAAGAAGTGATCTACAGTTCTGTTCTTCTTGAAGGTAGTGATCTACAGTTCTGTTCTTCTTGAAGGTAGTGATCTACAGCACTGTTCTTCTTGAAGGTAGTGATCTACAGTTATGTTCTTCTTGAAGGTAGTGATCTACAGCACTGTTCTTCTTGAAGGTAGTGATCTACAGTACTGTTCTTCTTGAAGGTAGTGATCTACAGTACTGTTCTTCTTGAAGGTAGTGATCTACAGCACTGTTCTTCTTGAAGGTAGTGATCTACAGTTCTGTTCTTCTTGAAGGTAGTGATCTACAGTACTGTTCTTCTTGAAGGTAGTGATCTACAGTTCTGTTCTTCTTGAAGGTAGTGATCTACAGTACTGTTCTTCTTGAAGGTAGTGATCTACAGTTCTGTTCTTCTTGAAGGTAGTGATCTACAGTTATGTTCTTCTTGAAGGTAGTGATCTACAGTACTGTTCTTCTTGAAGGTAGTGATCTGCAGTTCTGTTCTTCTTGAAGGTAGTGATCTACAGTACTGTTCTTCTTGAAGGTAGTGATCTACAGTTCTGTTCTTCTTGAAGGTAGTGATCTACAGTACTGTTCTTCTTGAAGGTAGTGATCTACAGTACTGTTCTTCTTGAAGGTAGTGATCTACAGCACTGTTCTTCTTGAAGGTAGTGATCTACAGTTCTGTTCTTCATTGAAGGTAGTGATCTACAGTACTGTTCTTTTTGAAGGTAATGATCTACAGTACTGTTCTTCTTGAAGGTAGTGATCTACAGTTCTGTTCTTCTTGAAGGTAGTGATATACAGTTCTGTTCTTCTTGAAGGTAGTGATCTACAGTTCTGTTCTTCTTGAAAGTAGTGATCTACAGTACTGGGGTGATCTCCTTTTTTGAAGGTAGTGATCTACAGTTCTGTTCTTCTTGAAGGTAGTGATCTACAGTACTGTTCTTCTTGAAGGTAGTGATCTACAGTTCTGTTCTTCTTGAAGGTAGTGATCTCAGTCTGTTTTCTTGAGGTAGTGATCTACAGTACTGTTCTTCTTGAAGGTAGTGATCTACAGTACTGTTCTTCTTGAAGGTAGTGATCTACAGTTCTGTTCTTCTTGAAGGTAGTGATCTACAGTTCTGTTCTTCTTGAAGGTAGTGATCTACAGCACTGTTCTTCTTGAAGGTAGTGATCTACAGTACTGTTCTTCTTGAAGGTAGTGATCTACAGTACTGTTCTTCTTGACGGTAGTGATATACAGTTCTGTTCTTCTTGAAGGTAGTGATCTACAGCACTGTTCTTCTTGAAGGTAGTGATCTACAGTACTGTTCTTCTTGACGGTAGGGATTTACAGTTCTGTTCTTCTTGAAGGTAGTGATCTACAGTTCTGTTCTTCTTGAAGGTAGTGATCTACAGTACTGTTCTTCTTGACGGTAGTGATCTACAGTTCTGTTCTTCTTGACGGTAGTGATCTACAGTACTGTTCTTCTTGAAGGTAGTGATCTACAGTACTGTTCTTCTTGACGGTAGTGATCTACAGTACTGTTCTTCTTGACGGTAGTGATCTACAGTTCTGTTCTTGAAGGTAGTGATCTACAGTTCTGTTCTTGAAGGTAGTGATCTACAGTTCTGTTCTTGACGGTAGTGATCTACAGTTCTGTTCTTGAAGGTAGTGATCTACAGTTCTGTTCTTGAAGGTAGTGATCTACAGTTCTGTTCTTGAGGGTAGTGATCTACAGTTCTGTTCTTGAAGGTTATATCTTATGTTCTTCTTGAAGGATGAGCAGCACAGTTCTTGTGCTTCTTATCGTTGATCTGCAGCTCCTGTGCCTCTTGAGTGGAGGAGTGTGATGTACTAAAGCTCCATAATGTAAAGATCTACAGCTCCTGGACCTCCTGGGAAGATGCGGCTATAATTCTCAAGAAGTTGAACTATGTCTTGTCTGCCTCTTACAAATTTTCAGGTACCTTGTCTGTGTGTTGACTTACAGGGATACTGCAGGTAGGGGATACAGGGGATACCTGTCGTATATTATGTGTTGACTTACAAGGATGCTGGAGGTAGGGATACAGGGGATACCTATAATACATTGAGTGTTGACTTTAAGTGATACTGCAGGTAGAGGATACAGGGGATACCTATCATACATTGTGTTGACACACAGTGATACTGCAGGTAGGGGATAAAGGGGATACCTATCATACATTGTATGTTGACTTACAGTGATGCTGCAGGTAGGGGATACAGGAGATACCTGTCGTATACTGTGTGTGTTGAATTCCATTGGACTAGAGGCAGGGTATACCTGTCATACATTGTGTGTTGACTTAGAGGGAGGCTGGAGGAAGGAATACAGGAGATACCTGTTATTCATTGTGCGTTAACATACAGGTAGCTGGATGTAGGGATACAGGGGATACCTGCCATTCGTTGTGTTAACATTCAGGGGACTGCAGGTAGGGATACAGGGGATGCCTGTTATACGTTGTATGTTAACATACAGGGGGACTGGACGAAGGGGATACATGGGATACCTGTCATACATTGTGTGTTAGCATACAGGGGGCTGGATGCAGGGGATACCTGTTATTCATTATGTGTTAACATACAGGGGACTGAAGGTAGGGGATACAGGGGATGCCTGTCATACGTTATATGTTAACATACAGGGGGACTGGAGGAAGAGGATACATGGGATACCTGTCATACATTGTATGTTAGCATACAGGGGGCTGGATGTATGGGATACAGGGGATACCTGTCATTCATTGTGTGTTAACATACAGGAGGCTGGATGTAGGGATACAGGGGATACCCGTCATTCATTGTATGTTAACATACAAGGGAGTGGAGGTCGGGGACGCAAGGGATACCTGCCATTCCCTGTGTGTTAACATACAAGGGACAGGAGGTAGGGGATACAGGGGATACCTGTCATTCATTGTGTGTGTTAACATACAGGGGGACTGGAGGAAGGGGATACATGGGATACCTGTCATACATTGCACAGAGGCCCAGACGCGTCTAGTGGTTTTTAATCCTGTTAACAGTGGGATTTGTAATCGGAAAAGTTTTTTTTTTTTAGAACTAACCGAAAGAAATATTGAAACATTTTAGTGAGGTCTGAAACATCTGCCTTTCCATATTTTGATAATACTTGACGCGAGAAATATTATCGGATGGTGATGTAATAATAAATTATTACCCATAGTTCACACGTTAAATAGGCCTATACTTCTTTTCCTAAATGGCTGTATATCTTAATACTAAACAGAATGTTCCTAGATCATTAGGGTCAGTATTCAAATGATGTAAGTATTGTTATGGGATGGACCCGACCGTAAAGGTTTCGAATAAATGACTATAAGATTCACGGAACACTTCAGCAGGTATAAGGTAAGAATTGGTCGAATTTTTAACCCCGGAGTGTTAGCCACCCAGGGTAACCCAAGAAAGGCAGTGCGTCATCGAGAAACTGTCTGTCTTATTTTCATTGGGGTCCTCACTCTTGTCCCCCAGGATGCGACGCATACCAGTCCACTAACACCCAGATACCTACTTGCTTGCTAGGTGAGCGGGGACAAGAGGAGTCAGGAAACACGCCCAATGTTTCTAACCTTGCAGGGGATCGAACCACAGACACTCAGCGTCTGAAGCTAGATCGTTGCCCACCAGGCAAACATAGTTTGCACTCTTAAATAAACCCTTTTGTACATAAGAACATAAGTATCGAGGAACACTGCAGCAGGTCTACTGGCCCATTCAAGGCAGGTCCTCCTCTAAAACCAATGAGAGTAGGTAGAATGGCTAAAGACGGGTGAAATAGTTAAGAAAACCTGTGGGAGAGGAAAACATATTCAGAATATTTTCTCAGTATTGACGTGTTAAAGGTGAGTATTAACCCTGCATTAATATCTTGTACAGGCGGATTATCTCTCCTCAAACAACTCTTCAAACTGTTGTACATGAATGGTATACAATAACGACAAGATGTAAGTTATACCATGTGCTACATCTAGGTATATTTATTGTAGACGTTTCGCCAGCCAGTGGCTTTATCAATATAAATTTAAGAACATAATTGGAAGACAATACAAAAGATGAGATAATCAGTCCCTCAGCCTTGAGTTGGTGAAGAGCACCGTAGTAGTGACTCTTCACGACTACGGTGATCTTCACCAATTTAAAGGCTGAGGGACTAATTGCCTCATCTTTTGTATTGTCTTCCAATTATGTCCTAGAATTTATATTGATAAAGCCACTGGTTGGCGAAACGTTTACAATAAAGATACCCAGATGTTGCACATGTGTCTAATTTACATCTCTTCAAGCTGGACCTGACATTTTATGTTACCTTATTAATACCAACTATATATAGATTCCCACCTCGTCAGCCCCAGCCACGTATAAATTAAAGAGCTAAAAATATATTGCTGGAACTATTTTAGCTATTTCAGAATCTCTTTTTCAAACAGTGCACTTAATAAAGTTGGGTTCTAGCTGCTGACATCATCAGTGCATGGAGAGGAGTGCATATACCAGACATTTCCCAAAATATTCACTCTTGCCCAGCGAAAAAAGTAATGTAAATTACACAAACGCCTTTTTTTTATATAAAAGCAATTAAAGCTTTCCCCCCACGTACGTGATATTTAAGGGCGTACAAACAGCAAATACAGAACCGGTTCAACAGTGCAAAATATTTTAGGCAAACAAAGAGCAGAAATATTGAGTCGCGGTGCAATCTGGCGTTGAATTATAAAAATAAAATGTGCTGGGACGAGTGTTTTAATTACACCTGAACATAACATTATTGTCATTGGACAGTTTGTTGTGTGTTTACCTATTTTTTTGCTGGTTGGGTCGGTTCTCGTTCCTGACTGTTGTGTCATAGGCTGGTGTATTGTAACAGAGCTTTGTGTTTTTGCTCAATGAGCTGTGCTTGCGATGGTCGACCCTCACCTCCTGGCCCTGCCACTGTGGCCCTTGGTATGTGTATTCGTAGAATTAATTTTATAAGGAAAATTCGAGGGGCTTTGGAAAGTTGAGAGGGAGGCTTACTGCCGGTGAAGGCTCTTCATCTAGGCAAACCTGATTGCGTTTTATTCCCTATTCGTTGTATGATCCCCGTGGGTGAGAGATTGATGAAAGTCTCTCTTATATGAGACGTACTGAACCGGCTCAGGTTTCTTTGAGTTTGGGGCAGAAACGCCGTCCTGCCCACACTCGCGAGAGAACACGTGTAGAGCTATGCTAAGTAGAACAAGGATAAAGCTTTACACAGAGCGTAAAGTTCTCCCAATGAAAGCAACGAGTTTCATTCATTTACAAGAGAGAAAAGTAGTAATGACTATGAAGAAGCTAAACAACAACAACATCCAGGTGACTGTTTAGTGAGGAAGATTCTCTCTCTCTCTTTCCTTAAGATATATAGATAGATAGATAGATAGATAGATAGATAGATAGAGAGAGAGAGAGAGAGAGAGAGAGAGAGAGAGAGAGAGAGAGAGATAGAGAGAGAGAGACAGAGAGAGTAAAAAAGATAGAGAGTAAGAGCTTTAACCATTTTCTGCACTTTACCACGTTTTCTTCAAGGAGGGGGTCTGGATGCTTGCGAAGGGCCCTTGATTCAAGAATTTTGATCTATCCTTTGCTTGTATGACTCCTACGGATTTAGCGTTCCCAGTACAAGTGGTATTAGTTAGCATTTCCACGACCTCTTATCCTCTTTTTCTCTTCGTCCTTCATCTTCACTCTATTTTTACCCTCACATTCCTCTGTACCTTTTTCCGGCTCCCTTTCTTCTTTCTCACTCCTAACCTTTTCGTTCTCTTTCTCCCTTCTCTCTCTCTCTCTCTCTCTCTCTCTCTCTCTTCTGCCAGTACACAATACAATAACTGCTTTCCCCCATCAGACTTATGATAGCTTAACCTGAGTGTCTTGGAAGATTATCTTTCTCCTCTCCCCTCATATCTCTCCCCTCACTCCTCTCCCCTCATATCTCTCCCCTCACTCATCTCCCCCTCACTCCTCTCCCCTCACTCCTCTCCCTCACTCTTCTCACTTCCCTCCCCTCACTCCTCTCTCCTACCGATTCTCACTCCCCCACCTGACCCACACTCTCCCCACCTAACCCACACTCCCCCTTATGACCCACACTCCCCTCTCCTGACCCACACTCCCCTCTCATGACCCACACTCTCCCTCCTGACCTACACTCCCCCTCTTGACCCACACTCCCAATCCTGACCCACACTTCCCCCCCCCTGACCCACACTCCCCCTCCTGACCCACACTGCCCCACATTCCCCTCTTTTGATCCACACTTCTCTTGTGACTCACACTCCCCCTCCTGACCCACACTCCCTCTCCTGACCCACACTCCCCTCCTGACCCACACTCCCCATCCTGACACACTTCCCTCCAGACCCACACTCCCATTCCTGACCCACACTCCCCCTCCAGACCCACACTCCCTTCTCCTGACCCACATTCCCCCTCCTGACCCACACTCCCACTCCTGACCCACACTCCCCCCCTCCAGATCCACACTCCCCCTCCTGACCCGCAATCTCCTCTCCTGACCCACAATACCCTCTCCTGACCCACACTCCCCTCCTGACCCACACTTCCCCTCCAGACATACACTCCCTTCCTGACCCACACTCCCCTCCTGACACACACTCCCCTCCTGACCCACACTCCCCTCCAGACCCACACTCCCCTCCTGACCCACACTCCCTCTTCAGACCCACACTCCCCTCCTGACCAACACTCCTCTCCTTACACTCCGCTCAAGACCCTCACTCCCCTCCAGACCCACAGTTCCCCTCCTGACCCACACTCCCTCCTGACCCACACTCCCCTCCTGACCAACACTCCCTCTTTACCCACACTCCCGCTCTAGACCCTCACACCCCCTCCAGACCTACACTCCCCTCTTGACCTATACTCCCACTCCTGACCCACACTCCCTCTCCTGACCCACACTCCCCTCCTGACCCACACTCCCCCTCCTGACCCACACTCCGTCTCCTGACTCACACTCCCTCCTGACATACACTACCCCTTCCTGACCCACACTCCCTCCTGATACACACTCCCCTCCTGACACACTCCCCTCCAGACCCACACTCCCTCTTGACCCACACTCCCCTCTAGATCCACACTCCCCTCCTGACCCACACGTCACCTCCTGACCCACACTCCCTCCAGACCCACACTCCCCTCCTGACCCACACTGCCCCTCCTGACCCACACTCTCTCCTGACCTACACCCTCCCTCAAGACCCACACTCCTTCCTAACCCACACTCCCCTCCAAACCAACACTCCCTCCTATCGCACACTCCCCTCCTGATCCACACTCCTCCTCCACCCCCACACTCCCCTCCTGACCTTCACTCCCCTCCTGACCTTCACTCCCTCCTGACCCTCACTCCCCTCCTGACTCTCACTCCCTCCTGACCTTCACTCCCCCTCCTGACTCTCACTCCCCCACTTCCTCCTCTTGCTAGACTCTGCTGGTCGACATTGATTCTCCAGTATCTCTCACACATTCCACACCTTTTCAGATTTTATTTGCTTTCCGATACCTCTCTTCCCTTCCTTATTAATCCATTATCCTCTTTCGTTCTGTACGCACACACGCACACGGAGGCAGGAGCTATGACTCGACCCCTGCAACCACAATTACAACCACACACACACACACACACACACACAGTAGTCAGGAAGTGGAATAGTCTAGAGAAAGATATAGTGGAGGCAGGAACCATACATAGTTTTAAGACAAGGTATGATAAAGCTCATGGAGTAGGGAGAGCAGAGACCCAGTAGCGGACAGCGAAGAGGCGGGGCCAGGAGCTGAGTCTCGACCCCTGCAACCACAATTAGGTGAGTACACACACACATATATATACACACACACACACACACACACACACACACACACACACACACACACACACACACACACACAAGGGTTTAGTTTGCCAAATGAAAATTTGTTTTTGCCATAAATCAATGGAAATCGATCTGAGCATAACATAAATAATATATATCATAGATTGAATGTAATATTAAATATATTTCAGTTGGCGAATCATGTATATAGCAGATATTAGCTGAAAAATAATTGCTAGTTTTATTCAGGTTGTGACGTTTCTTAGTTTTGGTCGAAAAATAAATATAATTGCATCATTGTTAATGAAAAAATAGATATCAATATGTAAAATGTTTTTGGGAAAAGTTTAATTTTAAAGAGCGTTCGGCCTATTCAGCTTATTTAGTACGATATATATATATATATATATATATATATATATATATATATATATCGGCAGGCCGGACTTGAGTCCTGGAGATGGGAAGTACAGTGTCTGCACTCTGAAGGAGGGGTGTTAATGTTGCAGCTTTATAACTGTAGTTTAAGCGCGCCTCTGGCAAGACAGTGATGGAGTGAATGATGATGAAAGTTTTTCTTTTTTTGGGGACCCTGCCTTGGTGGGAAACGGCCGATGTGTTAATAAAAAAAATAATAAATAAAGATTTTGTGGGTGAGGGGCTTGGACAAGCGTGCGTGAGCGTGTTAGGAGTGAATGGAGACGAATGTTTTTTGGGACCTGACGAGCTGTTGGAGTGTGGGCAGGGTAATATTTTGTGAAGGGACTCAGGGAAACCGGTTAGCCGGACTTGAGTCCCGGAAATGGGAATTACAATGCCTGCACTTTAAAGAAGGGGTTTGGGATATTGACAGTTTGGAGGGACTTCTAAACTGTCGTATCTGAGCGACTCTGCATAGACAGTGATAATGTATGAGTGAGGTGAAAGTGTTGAATGATGATGAAAGTAGTTTTCTTTCTTTTTGGGTCATCCTGCCTCGATGGGAAACTGCTGATGTGTTAAAAAAAATAATGTACATGAATAAACAAAAAGCTGGACGGGGTGTTTGAACCGTTGTCTTGTGATTGACAACTCTAACACTTTAGCACTGAACCACGGAGCTCCTAAATGCGCCTGTGCTTGTCTGTTGACCTCAGTTAAGGAACTGCCTTCCTCTACCCGTTATGGTTAGCTCTGTATAGCCAATCTCAGTAGTAAATATTGTTCCATCACACCTTATTCAACCAGCCAGCAACTTCCGGCAACCCTGATGGCTGAGCCACTCCCTTCCATGGGCTCAAATGGCTGGCAGCGTCATGGGCAGCGATCACCAACAGCCTGACTGATCAGAGATGGTCTTCCCTTTGGAGGACGTTGGAACGAGCCTCCACCACTCCTTGCCTTGGATGACTCAGAGCAAATACAAACGAAAGTGCATTTGAGGTACATAATCTTTGTGATATGTGGTTATACAGTGCAGCGAGTGGAGGAGGCTAGATCCTCCGTTCTTATTGAGGTGCACATCTATTTCTATCTATTTGGAGGTCTTCCTGGGAGACTCGCGTCGAGATAGCAACTTTAAACTGCAAAGTTAATTTTCATGGATAATTCAAAGGTAAATGTACGTGGCTGGTACTGTAGTGTTTTAGTATTGTGGCCTGCAGGTGTTGTCTAGCAGGTGTTGTTTAGCAGGTGTTGTTTAGCAGGTGTTGTCTAGCAGGTGTTGTTTAGCAGGTGATGTTTAGCAGGTGTTGTCTAGCAGGTGTTGTCTAGCAGGTGTTGTTTAGCAGGTGTTGACTAGCAGGTGTTGTTTAGCAAGTGTTGTTTAGTAGGTGTTGTTTAGCAGGTGTTGTTTAGCAGGTGTTGTTTAGCAGGTGTTGTCTAGCAGGTGTTGTTTAGCAGGTGTTGTTTAGCAGGTGTTGTTTAGCAGGTGTTGTTTAGCAGGTGTTGTCTAGCAGGTGTTGTTTAGCAGGTGTTGCTTAGCAGGTGTTGTTTAGCAGGTGTTGTCTAGCAGGTGTTGTTTAGCAGGTGATGTTTAGCAGGTGTTGTCTAGCAGGTGTTGTTTAGCAGGTGTTGTCTAGCAGGTGTTGTTTAGCAGGTGTTGTCTAGCAGGTGTTGTCTAGCAGGTGTTGTCTAGCAGGTGTTGTTTAGCAGGTGATGTTTAGAAGGTGTTGTAGCAGTCTGGTGTTTTGTGGTGTTGGACCATGGTGTTGAGATGTGTTAGTGATTTATTGTGGAGTTGTAGTGTTGCAAAATATAACTTTTTTTATCATTTGTTATAGTGGTATAGTGTTGTGATGGCTTATTGTGGTGTGATGGGGGAGTAGTGCTGCAGAATGTCGTGGTTTTGTGTTACTGTTATAGTGCTGTGAACGTTTGAGAATGGTGTTTATTACTGTGCAGTGTTGTGGCGTTTATTTTGTGCAGTGTTGTGGCGTTTATTTTGTGCAGTGTTGTGGCGTTTATTTTGTGCAGTGTTGTGGCGTTTATTTTGTGCAGTGTTGTGGCGTTTATTACTGTGCAGTGTTGTGGCGTTTTGTGTTACAGTAACGGTGTGTTGTGGACTCTCGTGCTGTTGCAGTGAGTCACTGAGGTTATGTTTTGTATTGTGTTTGTGCAGGGGTGTTTTGTTGTGTTAGGTACTTTGGTGTGTTGTGGTAAGTGCCAGTTGATTGTGCACCCCATACCAAGGCTGTGCACGGTAGCTGCTAGTTGGCTGTGCACCCCATATAAATCCTGAGGACTGTGCAGCAAGAGTATTTGGATCCACAAAAAAAAGGCCTAGCAACTGGGTTCTAAAAGGATTTACCAGTACGCACGTGGGAATTACATAAAAGTGAGAGCACTGGCTCCTCTGCCCAGCTACTTGCCCCAGCAGGGAGCACCAATATTAATGACTTGGTCCAGGTATGGATATGAATTGTGCATGAAGCTAACCTGAACCGCCTTTGTGTAGACCCCGTGGGAATTTTGGTGTATGGAGCCAATGCGAAGAGAGAGAGAAAGAGAGAGAGAGAGAGAGGGGGGGGAGAGGATGTGCCAGATACGTACAATATAAACTTTATTATAGCTACAGGCTAGATATATATTCACGTGTACGCCTGTGCGTGTGATTACGCCAACAATCGTTTCGTCATATTATTCAATTAGTGCACACAGGGGAAGAAATAATACACATACATATTGCATATCTATGTGTTTACCTCTGCGGCTTCAATAACACACCAAACCAAGACTTCGATGAGAAAGCTCGAAACTCAAAGCCCTGAACGTGAGACTCACGATAACCCAGACGTGAGCTCACCTAAGATACACGTTAGTGTGACAACCTTTCGATCAGTTTCGATCTTTATCAAACCATAAGTTGATGAAGAGCTAAACAAATTGAAACGTTGTCCCCATAAAATGTATTTTTTTCTGTAAAATGTGCTCTTTTTCCCCTCACTATTTTTTTTGGGCAGTATGACATGGATTCAAACTAGACACGAGAAAAGGACAACATAAGCCCAATGTATAGTAAAAGAAAGCTACTTGGAACAGATGAAGCTTTTATTTGCACCTCCTTTCGTTCTATTGCGAGCGAAACATTGTTCACACACAAATTTGCCCTGCTGTGTCTTTGGTTTACTATAATACAAAACGTGTTGTTTCTAACAACCAAAACTTGTCCTCATAAAGTGAGGTAAACGACCTCATCTTCATCTCCATCTTCACTTTAAGTGTGATACAGTGGGAGGTAAATAACATGCAGGAATGACCCTTGAGCGTACTTGTGTTAAAGCTGAGGATTACCATGATACTCTTACAAGAGGTGATAACCGGTACCAGCTGGCGAGAGACTCTGGGTACAGAGATAATTACCTGTGGTAGACAGCCACTAGTAAGAGAGACCTGAGTCTCCTCTGCAGGGCTGCCTTGTTGCTACTGAACCTCTTTGGATTCAAGGAACTGAAGCTTCCTTGAATCCAATGATTGGAGTTGGCAAATACGACAAACTTGGTGATTAACACGGAAAGTATGTAAGAAAAACTGTCTCACCTGACTTCCGTCAGGTGAGACCACCAGGACATCCTGGCCTAAGGCCATTATGTCCTGGTGAACCTCTTTGTACCTGTTCTTTTCTGTTCTATACCGAAGAAGCCACTGGTGAGCGAAACGTATCCGTAACAAATAACTTACTAGCCACCTAGGTGTCTTTCTTACCAAGGATTCTAGATATCCTCCCCTTCCTAGGCTCGAATCTGATTACCTCCCCAGTCTTTATGTCCGCTTTTATGCAGCATTTCAAGTGTTCTTTGATGTATAGTGCCACCCCACCTCCCTTCCCGCTATGTCTATAAACATGGAACAACTCAAAACTCTGAGTGTGGTCTTGAGTAACCCTTACAAGTGCAACACGTTCCTACAATTCTCTGATTACTCCCCAACTTCCGCTCCCACGTGATGCATAAGCACACGCTCACTGGACGTTTAAGCCTCTACTTTTAAATCCCTACATCACTCACTCCCTTCAGCCTGTCGTAGGTCGGCCTGTAAACTCTTCACCTCCCATCCACCACCTATCTATATACCCTCTTGGTATGTAGAATGTAATCTTATATTGTATGTAATCATGTTCAGTATTTAATCTTAAACAGTATTCATTACTCCCAGCATTTTCTAACTCTTGACTTTTCTTGAGAGAGTTTTTCTTGTACAGATTACCTTTCCATTCCATTAGCCACTCAGACTTTTGCTGTTATTAAGGCTGGACCAAGTACTTATTTTTGCTTATTTTTACCTTTCGTTTCTCATTTTTATTTTTGCTTATTGTTCTTCATGACAGATAATATATTATTCTTAGAACTATTCCAAACCAGAGAGAGAGAGAGAGAGAGAGAGAGAGAGAGAGAGAGAGAGAGAGAGAGAGAGAGAGAGAGAGAGAGAGAGTAAAAGGGTAAATGGATAAAAGGGTTAAGGGGTGTGGCTGGTCCAGAGATCTTCCTTGACAGATCATTCATCTCAGCCTCAGGGGGACTGGATGTTTTCCACCCAGAGAAGACATGGCTGGCGGAGAGCCCGATCACTGCTTCCTCCCTCTTTGCCTACCTTTCTCTACCTTTCTCTGCTGACTCACTCTCTCACTATCTCTCCCTGCTGCCTCCCTCCTGCTGAACAGGCTACAAGAGTGTGCTCCAGTAGTAACACAGGTCTCCGAGCGGCACCAACCAGAGAATGGAGGAAGTTGAAAATCTTTATAGTCGATTATTTTCAGATTCAGGTGGTTACCGGTAATTGTGGAGTGAAGGCTGACGCAGCAGTCACTATAAATTCTCCCTGGCCAGTAATTTTAAGAGCCCGACTGATACATGGCTTTTATAGACACGACTTTTAAAGCTATTACAGACAATTCATTTACAACCTTACAGGCAATACCTTGATCACTGTGTATATAATAGTGTTATAGCAGTGTAGATAATACCGTTAAAGCTTTTCCTGACAATGTTTACGTACAGTTTAAGGGTACACATAATTTGAGTCAGCAATAGGGCTGCGCTCGGTTTTATTATCTTTATTTACATGCCATGAGCTGTTACCTTACTCAGCTCATTTAAAAGCCTTCCCTAGCACTAACTTTATTATTAGGAAACACACAATTTGAAACATAATAAAGATATCGGCCAGAGAGAGCATTTAAGCAATTAACTTCATTTCATTAATATTTTTATACTGTACACACATGTTCCAGACGAGAGTCATTCGAGGAATGAATAGTCGCTGATGAAGTGATACGCATGAGGAGAGACAGCCTTATTGTAGTTGTCACTGGCTGCCCGTCTTGTAGTATAAACGCTCTTGTCCCGCTGTCTGTCAAGTGGAGCGAAGTGTGACTATATATATATATATATATATATATATATATATATATATATATATATATATATATATATATATATATTGTTATACGTTATATTGATCCTCATAAACTCGATACCTTTTACACTTAGTAAGTAGAAGAATGAGACACTTGTACAACACTTAGGAATCTTTATTGAGGAAACATTTCAGCAGCCAGTGCCGTCTTCAGGCTAATACAGAGAAGAACGGTGGAAGATCAGGAGGATAAAGAGGTAATCAGTCCCTCAGCCTGGAGTCTACTGATGGACTGTACACTTCAACTGAGGGACTGATTACCTTATTCTTCTCTGTACTGGACTGAAGAAGCTATTGGCTGGTGAAACGTTTCCTCAATAAAGATTCCCAAGTGTTGTACAAGAGCCTCATTCTTCAACTTATCGATTTTCTAAACTATTTACATAGTAAGTAAATCAGTGTTTTGTTTTTGCTATGTTGGTATACACAGGGTTTTGTTTGTTACGAGAAGTAGAATATGCGTCCCAGTTGCAGGTCTCATTCAAATGATGAATTGTTTAGTGAAATCTTCGTTCATTTGATCTACATTTACCACTAGCTTGCCTCACCCCCACTGAACGACGTATATAAATCACGTCAGATATGTATAGTTTTGGCTAACCACAAGTCCTTGATTTATATTCACAGAATTCTTGGTGGTGCAAAAGGTGGTGGGTGAAGGACGAGAGCAAGACCTTGGAATATATAATCTTGGGTTATCTCTTCCCCATTACTCTCCAGTAATGAGCTGTCATGAAGAGCATTTTCTCAACCCTTCATATTCTCTCTCTCTCTCTCTCTCTAGATAGCAAACAGCATTAAGAATGCTGTTCCTTGCAGAAGACGGCATCAAGGATACTGTCGCTTACAAAAGACAGTGTGACGGATACTGTATCCTACAAAAGACAGCGTGAAAGATACTGTATCCTACAGAAGACAGCGTGAAGGATGCTGTGCCTTGCAGAAGACAGCGTGAAGGATGCTGTGTCTTGCAGAAGACAGCGTGAAGGATGCTGTGTCTTGCAGAAAACAGTGTGAAGGATGCTGTGCCTTGCAGAAGACAGCGTGAAGGATGCTGTGTCTTGCAGAAGACAGCGTGAAGGATTCTGTGTCTTGCAGAAGACAGCGTGAAGGATGCTGTGTCTTGCAGAAGACAGCGTGAAGGATGCTGTGTCTTGCAGAAGACAGCATCAGGTACGTGTCAACTCGACTGGCTCGGCGAAAAACAAGTTCATCGATCCTTCTAAAAAAGTTTAATTTTCTCGTGACAAAGCTGTTCTGTTTGGGTGCATGATAGCCCTGTGTGTGTGTGTGTGTGTGTGTGTATGTGTGTGTGTGTTTGTGTGAGTGTGTGTGTGTGTGTGTGTGTGTGTGTGTGTGTGTGTGTGTGTGTGTGTGTTTGTGTGTGTGTGTACTTACCTAATTGTACTCACCTAATTGTGGTTGCAGCGGTCGAGACTCAGCTCCTGGCCCCGCCTCTTCACTGATCTCTACTGGGTCCCTTCTCTCCCTGCTCCATGAGCTTTATCATACCTCGTCTTAAAGCTATGTATGGTTCCTGCCTCCACTACATCACTTGCTAGACTATTCCACTTCCTGACTACTCTATGGCTGAAGAAATACTTACTAACATCTCTTTGACTCATCTGAGTCTTCAACTTCCAATTGTGACCCCTTGTTTCTGAGTTCCCTCTCTGGAACATCCTGTCTCTGTCCACCATGTCTATTTCCCGTTGTCAGGCCGATTTCCCTTAAAGGTTCTTCGTAGGACGTTAGCTCTGGAACTAATTTTGTCGCAAACCTTTGCACTTTCTCTAATTTCTTGACGTGCTTGACCAGGTATGGGTTCCAAACTGGTGCTGCATACTCTAGTATGGGCCTGACGTACACGGTGTAGAGTGTCTTGAACGATTCCTTACTAAGGTATCGGAACGCTATTCTCAGGTTTGCCAGTCGCCCGTATGCTGCAGCAGTTATCTGGTTGTTGTGTGCTTCCGGAGACGTGCTTGGTGTTTTACTCACCCCAAAATCTTTCTCCTTGAGCGAGGTTTGCAGTCTTTAGCTACCTACTCTATACTCCGTCTGCGGTCTTCTTTGCCCTTACCCGATCTTCATGACTTTGTATTTGGCGGGGTTAAATTCGAGAAGCCAGTTGCTGGATCAGGTGTCCAGCATGTCCAAGTCTCTTTGAAGTCCTGCCTGATCCTCATCTGATTTAATTCTCCTCATTAACTGCACATCGTCTGCGAACAGAGACACTTCTGAGTCTATCCCGTCCGTCATTTCATTCACATATACCAAGAATAACACTGGTCCTAGGACTGGCCCCTGTGGGACCCCGCTCGTCACAGGCGCCCACTGTGATACCTCATCACGTACCATGACCCGTTGTTGCCTCCCTGTCAGGTATTCTCTGATCCATTGCGGTGTCCTTCCTGTTATAAACGCCTGATCCTCTACTGCACTAATCTCTTATGAGGAACTGTGTCGAAGGCCTTCCTGCAGTCCAAGAAAATGCAATCAACCCACCCAGAAGGTTTGTGACACAGGATTTTCCTTCCATGAATCCGTGTGCCCTACCATTCTCCTCCTGATAATCTTCTCCATGACTTTGCACACTATACACGACAGTGACACTGGTCTATAATTTAGTGCCTCGTTTCTGTCTCCTTTCTTAAAAATGGGAACTACATTTGCCTTCTTCCATTCCTCAGGTAGCTGCCTAGTTTCAAGGGATGTGTTAAATATTGAGGTTAGTGTGTGTACTCACCTAATTGTACTCACCTAATTGTGGTTGCAGGGGTCGAGACTCAGCTCCTGGCCCCGCCTCTTCGCTGTCCGCTACTGGGTCTCTGCTCTCCCTGCTCCATGAGCTTTATCATATCTTGTCTTAAAACTATGTATGGTTCCTGCCTCCACTATATCTTTCTCTAGACTATTCCACTTCCTGACTACTCTGTGGCTGAAGAAATGCTTCCTAACATCCCTTTGACTCATCTGAGTCTTCAGCTTCCAGAGTGAGTGTGTGTGTGTGGTGCCTGAAAAGCCGAATTTACAGAACTCCATTAAAAGTAAACTATTCCAAAAAAGTCTTTAAGAGCAAAATAGAAAAAAAATTAATTGATGATGATGTAAAGATTTTTAGTTTTGAACCAAAACTAACTTAGAAACCTCACCTAACCTCACTTAAACTAACCCAATTTTTAAAGCTAAATTCTGCTAGATATATCATAAGTCAATTTAAATTTATATAATATTACTTATAAATCAATGATATACATATTTTTCGTTTTTTTAGACTGATTTCCTCAGTTTTATGGTAAATTTTTTTTTTTATTCTGCTTATTTGGCAGAATGAAAATCATGCCAACCGGATTCTTATATGAATTTTCTCGATTGTCTTAGCTGCCAGGGTTCCACTCCATTGAATTAGGGCTTGGGGTTTGTCTCTCGTTTTGAGGCTCGTCCGTAAATTGAGCTTGCCATTGACCCGTTTTCTCTAAGTGTGTGGAAATTCAATAAGCCAATTGCCATACACATCTGTATTCAGAATGTTAAGACCCTTACATTGCCCTGAAGTCCGAGTGATAATTTTGATAACCATTATGTTACCAATGTTAATTTTTCTAGTTAACTGCTCCCATACCTTTGCTTGTGGGCTGACTATCCTCTGTTCCTATAATACTCATTCTGTCTGGCAATAGGCACTCGTGTGCCTGGGCACTGTATGTTTCCCCACCTCTCCTACCCTCAGTTTTGGCAAGAGTCCCTAGGAACGATTCTGCTGAGATTTTTTACTCAATTCTCCAACTTTGCAAGCTCCTGATGGTGTGTTGATTGCAACACGAAAGTCCTAGTGCCATTATTCACACACACACACACACACACACACACACACACACACACACACACACACACATATATATATATATATATATATATATATATATATATATATATATATATATATATTATTTTTACATAATTTCCTAATTGTAAAACATATAGATGAATAATATATTAATTGTGTATTTGGACCCTTAGAGAAATTTCGAGTGAGGGGGGATGCAGAACAGCCGAGAGAATGACACCGCAGAGACGCCATATTGAATTTAATGTGCGAACACTGGACTGAATTGTGATTGTGCAATGTAATCAGGCATTCTCAAAGCTCAATTGATGTATATCGGCCTCAATTCATAATTTAGAAACTGCTGACATTCCTGCTGAAGAATTGGTACAGGAAATTTGCGGGACCTCAAGAATTACGTGTGGATGGTGGAAGATAAGGGATACGACCATCACTCACAGGGAAGTTCACCATTAGTCCTTTTATTTAGATCTTTAACTGGCCAGTGTAGGGTCTAGGTGTCAGGCAGGTGTTGTGGTGTGATCCATCTACAGTAATTAAATGGTAAGTGGTAATACGAATTTCTTTTGTGTACCCAGTAAGCCTAATCATATACAGTCCAAATTATTTTATAATTTACAATTATTGGTATTAATGTTTAATATTGTAATTATTAATTTAACGGCAGGTCTAGCTTTTTGTGTGAGTGGTGATGAAGTGGGCATCGAAGAAGTTACAGTCCGGCGGCCTACTGTGACTTAAGTCCCACTTATCTTACCCAAATTACTTGCCTGTAGTAATTCAGGTAATACCCTGTGAACCTCATGCAGATAATTTGTTCACATAATGATTCACAATAAGCCTTTGTTTTTTGAATGTGCATTGAGATCCTTGGTTCAGTAATGCAGTTTCGTTTTTTTTATTTACGCTTTTTATCCCAAAATTTTTTATTCACCATGGGTACTTCAGCTATGCCATTATCATTAACATTAGATGCAATTTTTACATTAGTAACTGCTGTTTCAGTGTTAACATCATTATTGTCATTATCATGATTGTCATTATCATCATAAGTATTATCATTATACAAACCCTTACACATGCCTTCCTTTGTGGCATTGATTGCAATTATTCAGTTTACATAACAATCCTTTACATAATGACTGCCTAAACATCTGATTCATCTGTCAAGTTCTTTCAACCTTTCCACCCTAACATCCCATGAATCATAAATTTACAATTATTGGAGAAATGAGTACACTTGAAAAAAAACAATCCCTCTTCTGCTTCACTTGCACATTATTAACTAGGCCACTCTTATTAAGGTACTTATTCCTCTTAATTTGATAAGGAGAACCATTATTTTTATTTCCTGCCACTTGATATGTGCCTATGCAACCCTTTTTATGGGATGAATTATGAGGATTATTAACATTACGATATTTTTTCCATTTGTGACACCTGACAGATACATCATAGTCATCGTGTATTACATTCTTAGAATTATTTGGTTGGCTTATCTGTAACTGAACAATTAATTCTTGTAGACCTAATCTTATTTCCTCCAGAGAAAAATAACCTTTGTGGTATTTATTAGACAACCACTCTATAGTCTGATTCACCCAAATCAAACCTATTACTGAAGGACTTAAAAGTGCTTTATAATTTGACCCTAAATTGTTGCAAATTATGGTAATTGTGTACGGGAGTTCTTAAATTATTTATAATATTTACTAGGTCTAACCTACTTTGCTCCCTGTTACCATAGGTCACCTCTAACAAGTCAACTGCTTCCAGATAACTAGAGTCTATATTTTGAAATCCTTGAATCAGGGCCTAAGCATCGCTTCTGACCTGCCCTTTGAGATAAAAATTGTTTGTGACATCTGCTAGGTCATTCCTCACATGTACAGCAGCCGTAAATACTGACCAGAATTCCTCCCAGCTGTACTCACCTATTTGTACTCACCTATTTGTGGTTGCAGGGGTCGAGTCATAGCTCCTGGCCCCGCCTCTTCACTGATTGCTACTAGGTCCTCTCTCTCCCTGCTCCATGAGCTTTATCAAACCTCGTCTTAAAACTATGTATGGTTCCTGCCTCCACTATGTCGGTTTCTAGGCTATTCCACTTCCTGACAACTCTATGACTGAAGAAATACTTCCTAACATCCCTTTGACTCATAGGAGTCTTCAACTTCCAATTGTGACCCCTTGTTTCTGTGTCCCCTCTCTGGAACATCTTATCTCTGTCCACCTTATCTATTCCTCGCAGTATTTTATATGTCGTTATCATGTCTCCCCTAACCCTCCTGTCCTCTAGTGTCGTCAGGCCAATTTCCCTTAACCTTTCTTCGTAGGACAATCCCCTTAGTTCTGGGACTAGTCTTGTTGCAAACCTTTGCACTTTCTCTAATTTCTTGACGTGCTTGACCAGGTGTGGGTTCCAAACTGGTGCTGCATACTCCAGTATGGGTCTGACGTATATGGTGTACAGAGTCTTGAATGATTCCTTAGTGAGGTATTGGAACGCTATTCTTAGGTTTGCCAGCCGCCCTGGATTAAATGTTGGTAGACTTAACTCTGGGAAATTGGGCAAAGATCTGACATTTACATTACTAGATTGTTCAACAGCAGTATTTACACATTTTAATTTATTTAATATCTCACTTTTACGTGACAGTATTTTCTCTTCCAGTTAATATTATTGATTAATTAATAATTACCTTTCATTGTCATCTGCATAATTCACTAGCAGATCTCCTTCATATTCCGTGTAATACAATTTATGTGACACATACCTATTCTCTAATGATTCCAAATATAATTCTAAATTAACCTTATTCATAGTTTTTTCTGCCTCCAATTCCAGGCTTTTATCATAAGCTCTGGCCACATAATCTTCTTTTTGCATTTAATGAGGCCTTTATAGCCTTAATTCCCATGGATCTTCCATCCACGTTAATTACATTACTCTCATTCATGGCTTCTTTATGTATTAGACTCAATTAATGAATACTAGTTATACAAATTATACAATGAGACACTGGTATAATTATTACACTATGCACCAAATATTCTAGCCAAATATTTCCTGGCTTAGCAAATTAATTATAATTATTATAATATGCACCAAATATCCTAGTCAAATATTTCCTAGCTTAGTAAAATAATTATAATTATAATTATATTATTATTATTATTATTATTATTATTATTATTATTATTATAATCAGAAAAAAGACAATTATCATTCCTAGCCCTAACTAGGCTTAGCAAATTAACAATTATAGCAATTACAATCCTAGCCTCACTGACCTTAGCAATTAATTTATATAATTACACAAATCCATTAATATTACAAATGTATAAAAAAATAATTTCAGCCCCACTGGGCATGCAAACCCAATTAATTGTGGAAACAATAATCCACAACACAAACACCATTAATTAATTAAATTATTTTCAATTATATGTGAACCCAGCAATCCATTAACCTCAATCAAATCATTAAATTAAATTAAATTTTCACTGATTTCATATCCGGTTCGAAGGACCAAAGGTTTATTGTGAATTATTATGTAAGCAAATTACCTGCTTGAGGTTTACAGGGTATTACCTGACTTATTATGGGTGAGATAAGTGGAACTTAAGTCACAGTAGGTTGCAGGACTGTAACTCCCTCAATGCCGACTTCATCACCACTCACACATTAAATTAATAATTACAATATTAAACATAAATATAAATAATGGTAAATTATAAAATAATGTAGACTGTATATGATTAGGCTTGCTGGGTACACAAAATAAATTCATATTATCTCTTACCATTTAATTACTGTAGATGGATTACACCACAACACCTGCCTGACACCTAGACCCTACACTGGCCAGTTAGAGATCTAAATGAAAGGACTAATGGCACGCGTCACTGTGAGTGATGGTCGCATTCTTTATCTTCCACCATAAACATGTAATTCTTGAGGTTCTGCAAATTTCCTGTCCCAATTCTTCAGCAGGAACGTGTCAGCATGGGCATGTTTCTTTACACCTGTTGTCTATGCTCACCCATCTGTAAAATGGGTACCAGGGTGTTAGTCGACTGGTGTGAGTCGCATCCTGGGACACTGACCTAATTTGCCTGAAATGCTCAGTATGACAAAGGGCTTTCTATGTAGTAGTATGTCATTGATGTCAGCTAGGCCTGTATACCATGCACATGTACTTGTAGTAAATAAAGATGTTATATTATATTATTATTACTATTATATTATACGCCAATTGACCTTCAAGAACGCCTGATTACATTGCACAATTCAGTGCAGTGTTTACACATTAAATTAAATATGGTGTCTGTGGCGTCACTCCCCCTGCTGTTCTACATTCCCCCTCACTAAGAAATTTCTCGAAGTGTCCAAATAGCATCATATTTTAATACTCAATTATTATATTATTCATTTACATGTTCTACATTTAGCAAATTATGTAAAAAATTCTACACACACACACACATACACACACACACACACACACACACACACACATACACACACACACACAACACATATATATATATATATATATATATATATATATATATATATATATATTCGTGCCGATTAGGTAAAACTGGTCAATTAGCAAGAACTCATCTAAAATTAAGTCCTTTCTAAAATTTTCTCTTATACGTTTAAAAATATATTTTTCATTTATGTTAATGTAAATTTTAATTTGTAAAGAGAAACTTTGAAAACCTACCTAACCTTATTACACAAGCGCAATTTAATTTAGCCTAACCCAACTAAATATATTTTAGATGCGTTAACATTAATTTAATAATAAACAAACACATTGTCTTATATGTCTTATATGGCAAGGTGAGCCTTGCTATTTATATATATATATATATATATGTCGTGCCGATTAGGTAAAACTTGCGATTTTGGCTTAAATAGCAAGGCTCACCTGGCCATATAAGACAAGTGAAAATTTGTGTATGCAATAATTTCGCCAAAATCATTCTGAACATAACGAAAAAAATATATTTCATTGTGTTTGTTTATTATTAAATTAATGTTAACGTATCTAAAATATATTTAGTTGGGTTAGGCTAAATTAAATTGCGCTTGTTGTAATAAGGTTAGGTAGGTTTTCAAAGTTTCTCTTGGTACAAAATTATAAATTCTTACATTAACATAAATGAAAAAAATATATCTTTAAACGTAAAAGAGAAAATTTTAGAAAGGACTTAATTTTAGATGAGTTCTTGCTAATTGACCAGTTTTACCTAATCGGCACGACATATATATATATATATATATCGTGGCAAATAGGTAAAACGCGATTTTGGCTTAAATAGCAATGCTCTTCTTGACGAATAAGGCAAGTGAAAATTTGTGTATGCAATAATTTCACAAAAATCATTATGAACCTAACGAAAAGAAATATATTTCATTTTGTTTGTTTATTATTAAATTACTGTAAATTTTTCTAAAATATATTTAGTTTATAAATAACAAAAAAGGCACAATACCGTGACTGGAACAATACAATACAATTCCTTGAAGCAGAAATTTCCACTCTTCATAATTCATTTTCCCGTCTTGGCTACCCTTCCTATTTCATAGACTCTGCTTTCTCTCGTGCCAAACGGACTTTCTTCTCTCCTAAACCCTCTACTCCTGGGAACTCTCCAGTCCTCTGCCTTCCCTACATCTCTGGTGTCTCTAATCTCAACAACTCTCTCCGTTCCTTAGACATCAAACTTACCTTTCGCCAGACTAACACTCTTCGCACTAATCTAGTTCATACCTTCCCTCCCTCTATAGATTCTCCTGGTGTCTACTCTATTTCTTGCTCCTCCTGTCCTCTTCAGTACTTCGGAGAAACTGGCCGATCTCTTTCTGACAGACTCAGGGAGCACAAAAATAGTGTTAGGCTTGGCGACACTAATAATGCTCTTTTCTGTCATGTCAGGGATCACAGTCATCCTATTGATTGGTCTTCTGCTAAAACTGTCTACCCTACGTCAAACTTTCACAGTCGCCGTCTGGTTGAATCCTCCCTTATACACAACTTTCCCTGCATGAATCTTAGCCCTGGCTTTGTCTCTGTTGATGCTTTCCTCTCCCATTACATTGTTAAATGCTCCAAACTTCAGAACACCCGAGACTTAACCTGATTCCTTCCCCCTCTTTCTCTTCCCCCTTCTCCTCTTTCTCCTTTCTCCTCTGGGTTCTCTTTCTTTTCTTTTCTTTTGCCTTGTATTTGTCCTCTATTTTATTTTATTTTATTTTCCCCCACTGTGTTCTTGTTCTTACCCTTACCTGCCGTCAGCGTCTTTGCAGTGATCCTTTCCTAGTTTATGACTGACTCCACTACCACTACCACTACCACCTTCACTACTACCTCCTTTACCCCTCCACCACTTTCTCGTGCGCTCCCCTGTCTGCCTGCCTATATATACCCCTTCCTCCTGTCCTTCATGTTAGTGTGACTTTGTAAATGGTCCAAGTCGGATCGAAACGTCGTCGTAAGCTCCTCTCTTTTTATGTGCGGGTTGTGTGTGTATATTTAGTTTGATTAGCCTAAATTAAATTCCACTTGTTATAATAAGGTTAGGTAAGTTTTCTAAGGTTCTTTTGGTACAAAATTATTAATTTTTACATTAACATACTATATGAAAAAAGTATAGGAGAAAATTTTAAAAAGGACTTAATTTTAAATGAGTTCTTGCTAATTGACCAATTTTACCTAGTCGGTATGATTATATATATATATATATATATATATATATATATATATATATATATATATATATATATATATATATATATATATGTCGTGCCGATTAGGTAAAACTGGTCAATTAGCAAGAACTCATTTAAAATTAAGTCCTTTCTAAAATTTCTCTTATACGTTTAAAGATATATTTTTCATTTATGTAAATGTAAAAATTATAATTTTGTACCAAGAAAACTTTGAAAACCTACTAACCTTATTACAACAAGCGCAATTTAATTTAGCTCTAACCAACTAAATATATTTTAGATACGTTAACATTAATTTAATAATAAACAAACACAATGAAATATATTTTTTCGTTAGGTTCAGAATGATTTTGGCGAAATTATTGCATACACAAATTTTCGCTTGTCTTATATGGCAAGAAGTGCGTTGCTATTTAAGCCAAAATAGCAAGTTTTACCTAATCGGCACGACATATATATATATATATATATATATATATATATATATATATATATATATATATATATATATATATATATATACGTGCCGATTAGGTAAAACTGGTCAATTAGCAAGAACTCATCTAAAATTAAGTCCTTTCTAAAATTTTCTCTTATACGTTTAAAGATATATTTTTTCATTTATGTTAATGTAAGAATTTATAATTTTGTACCAAGAGAAACTTTGAAAACCTACCTAACCTTATTACAACAAGCGCAATTTAATTTAGCCTAACCCAACTAAATATATTTTAGATACGTTAACATTAATTTAATAATAAACAAACACAATGAAATATATTTTTTCGTTAGTTCAGAATGATTTTCGCGAAATTATTGCATACACAAATTTTCACTTGTCTTATATGGCAAGGTGAGCGTTGCTATTTAAGCCAAAATCGCCAGTTTTACTTAATCGGCACGACATATATATATATATATATATATATATATATATATATATATATATATATATATATATATATATATATATATATATATATATAAGTCGTGCCGATTAGGTAAGTGGGAGTTGTCACAGCTGCTTTTGCTGATGACACTGTGCTTTTGGGAGATTCTGAAGAGAAGTTGCAGAGGTTGATGGATGAGTTTGGTAGGGTATGTAAAAGAAGGAAATTGAAAGTGAATATAGGAAAGAGTAAGGTGATGAGGATAACAAAAAGATTAGGTGATGAAAGATTGGATATCAGATTGGAGGGAGAGAGTATGGAGGAGGTGAATGTATTCAGATATTTAGGAGTGGACGTGTCAGCAGATGGGTCTATGAAGGATGAGGTGAATCATAGAATTGATGAGGGTAAAAGGGTAAGTGGTGCACTTAGGAGTCTGTGGAGACAAAGAACTTTGTCCGTGGAAGCAAAGAGGGGAATGTATGAGAGTATAGTTATATCTACACTCTTATATGGGTGTGAAGCATGGGTGGTGAATGTTGAAACAAGAAGGCTGGAGGCAATGGAGATGTCATGTATGAGATCAATATGTGGTTTGAATATAATGCAGCGAATTCGTAGTGTGGAAATTAGGAGGAGGTGCGTGATTACCAGGACTATTATCCAGAGGGCTGAGAAGGGGTTATTGAGGTGGTTTGGACATGTAGAGAGAATGGAACAAAATAGAATGACTCGAGTGTATAAATCTGTAGTGGAGGGAAGGCGGGGTAGGGGTCGGCCTATTAAAGGTTGGAGGGAGGGGGTAAAGGAGGTTTTGTGTGCGAGGGTTTTGGACTTCCAGCAAGCATGCATAAGCGTATTTGATAGGAGTGAATAGAGACAACTAGTTTTTAATACTCGACGTGCTGTTGGAGTGGAAGCAAAGTAACATTTATGAAGGGATTCAGGAAACCGGCAGGCCGGACTTGAGTCCTGGAGATGGGAAGTACAGTGTCGGCACTCTGAAGGAGGGGTGTTAATGTTGCAGTTTTATAACTGTAGTGTAAGCATGTCTTTGGCAAGACAGTGATGGAGTGACTGATGATGAAAGTTTTTCTTTTTCGGGCCACTCTGACTTGGTGGGAAACGGCTGATGTGTTAATAAAAATATATATAAACACACACACACACATACACACACACACACACCCACACACACACACACACACACACACACACACGCACACACACGCACACACACACACACAGGAGCTATGACTCGACCCCTGCAACTATAACTAGGTGAGTACACACACACACACACACACACACACACACACACACACTACACACACACACACACACACACTCATACACTCATATATAATCTCTCTAACCTGAGAATTTTTTATATTTAGTTATTTATATTTTATTTTTCTGTATGTAAAAATGTAGTTAATTATTATTTAATAAAAGTTTGAAAAATGTTCACATAAGCTCTCACACTCAAAAATTAATGTAATAAAAAAATAAAAAATATTAATATTTTTTTATTATAATTATTATTTTATTTTTGCTTCCATTATTATTGTTGTCTTTATCATCATTATTATTATTATTTTTATTATTATTACTATTAATAATGTATTGGTGCCTGTCCTTCAATTTTTCTAATCTTCGTCTTTAGTTCTACTAATGTCTGGAGAGGCTTTTCTCTGCTCCTTTAAAATGCCTCATAACAGAGACTGTGGTGACTTTCTTCACCGTGGCTGTTACTTACTATGTTCCGGAGGAGGGTGCGTTAATGTCACCGAAGCGCTCTTCATCCAAGGAACTGGAGCTGCCCCCTCCCCTTCCTGGGATAAAACCTTGCTACACATTCCCCAGGCAGTGTATAACTTCTAAAACTAATAATAATAATAATAATAATAATATCTTCCAATATGACTCGGTAGTGTTCTAAGATGAACACTGGTTCAGTAATGTTCTTCAATATAATATATATATATATATATATATATATATATATATATATATATATATATATATATATATATATATATATATATATATATATATATATATATATTTTATATATATATATAAATATATGTATATATATTGTTCCTTTGTATAAAGGCAAAGGGGACAAAAGAGAGTGCAAAATTATAGGGGAATAAGTCTGTTGAGTGTACCTGGTAAAGTGTATGGTAGAGTTATTATTGAAAGAATTAAGAGTAAAACAGAAAGCAGGATAGCAGATGAACAAGGGGCTTTAGGAAAGGTAGGGGTGTGTAGACCAAGTGTTTACAGTGAAACATATAGGTGAACAGTATTTGGATAAGGGTAAAGATGTTTTTGTGGCATTTATGGATTTGGAAAAGGCGTATGATAGGGTAGATAGGGGGGCAATGTGGCAGATGTTGCAGGTGTATGGAATAGGAGGAAGGTTACTGAAAGCAGTGAAGAGTTTTTATGAGGATAGTGAGGCTCAGGTTAGAGTGTGTAGGAGAGAAGGGGACTATTTCCCAGTAAAAGTGGGCCTTAGACAAGGATGTGTGATGTCACCGTGGTTGTTCAATATATTTATAGATGGGGTTGTAAGAGAAGTGAATGCGAGGGTCTTGGCAAGAGGTGTTGGGCTAAAAGATAAAGAAGCAAATACAAAGTGGGAGTTGTCACAGTTGCTTTTTGCTGATGACACTGTGCTTTTGGGAGATTCTGAAGAGAAGCTGCAGAGGTTGGTGGATGAATTTGGTAGGGTGTGAAAAAGAAGAAAATTGAAAGTGAATATAGGAAAGAGTAAGGTGATGAGGATAACAAAAAGCATAGGTGACGAAAGATTGGATATCAGATTGAGGGAGAGAGTATGGAGGAGGTGAATGTATTCAGATATTTGGGAGTGGACATGTCGGCGGATGGGTCTATGAAGGATGAGGTGAATCATAGAATTGATGAGGGGAAAAGGGTGAGTGGAGCACTTCGGAGTCTGTGGAGACAAAGAACCTTGTCCATGGAAGTAAAGAGGGGAATGTATGAGAGTATAGTTATACCAACGCTCTTATATGGGTGTGAAGCATGGGTGATGAATGTTGCAACGAGGAGAAGGCTGGAGGCAGTGGAGATGTCATGTCTGAGGTCAATGTGTGGTGTGAATATAATGCAGAGAATTCGGAGTTTGGAAATTAGGAGGAGGTGCGGGATTACCAAAACGATTGTCCAGAGAGCTGAGGAGGGGTTGTTGAGGTGGTTTGGACATGTAGAGAGAATGGAACGAGACAGAGTGACTTCGAGAGTGTATAAATCTGTAGTGGAGGGAAGGCGGGTAGGGGTCGGCCTAGGAAAGGTTGGAGGGAGGGGTAAAGGAAGTTTTGTGTGCGAGGGCTTGGACTTCCAGCAAGCATGTGTGAGCGTATTTGATAGGAGTGAATGGAGGCATATGGTTTTTAATACTTGACGTGCTGTTGGAGTGTGAGCAAAGTAACATTTATGAAGGGATTCAGGAAACCGGCAGGCCGGACTTGAGTTCTGGAGATGGGAAGTACAGTGCCGGCACTCTAAAGGAGGGTGTTAATGTTGCAGTTTTATAACTGTAGTGTAAAGCACCCTTCTGGCAAGACAGTGATGGAGTGAATGATGATGAATGTTTTTCTTTTCGGGCCACCCTGCCTTGGTGGGAATCGGCCGATGTGTTAATAAAAAAAAAAAAAAAATAATATATATATATATATATATATATATATATATATATATATATTATTTATTTATTTATTTATTTATTTATTGATTTAATTATTTATTTATTTATTATATAAATGCCAAGTTAAAAATAGTAATACCTTATGGAATTCTCTACCAACTTTATCTTATTACAATGCAAATGCAAAATATATCTCCTTGTTGCAGGCTGATGAAAGTTGCTGCAACACTCATGTTTGTGTCTCGAGACGCAACACAATGCAGTAGAGAAGAAATATAATGAAGTAAAGGAAGAAAAGTAGATAATGAAGCTCAGAAACAGTAAGAATTAGAGAAGGAAGAGAAACGGGAGAAAGAAGAGGCAAAGGAAAAATAAAGTTGTAGAGAAAGAAGTGGTATAGGAAACGGGGAAAGATGCAGAGGAGACGAAGAAAACAAGGAAGAGGAGGTGAGAAAAATGTATAGGTGGAATAAGAAGAGGAGGAAAAGGAGAAAAAGGAGGAAGAGAAAACGGATAAAAATGGAAAGCCAAAGAACAAACACACATAAAAGGTAAATGAAACTCTTTGTTTTTAAATAACATCAATTTGTATTAAACTCCAGAACAGAAATTTTACATTAAAACAGTGTCCATACATTGAGTGTTGATCCCGTAGAGTTTACATTGATGAGTTGAGGGAAAGGGCGGACAGAGGTAACAAGAGTGAGGGGGAATAAATAAATCATCAGGGAACCCATTTCAGTAGGCCTACTGGCCTGTAGTATGCACGTCCTACTCACACAGTGGTATAGGAAGAAATCACTTTTAAAAAGCGTGACTACAAAATACGAAAAAAAAATACAAAAGTCACATGTTTGTATAGCAGAACACCTGAGAAATATCGTTCACCTCCGGAGACGTCTTTGACAAAGAATGAAAGAACCCATTTTGGATTTTTTCTCTTCTGTTAAAAAAAAATATTAATGTTAATTTTAATGTGGAATGGTTTGTTTATTTCAAGTTCAGAGTTAGAGGATAAGGAGGAATTAAAAACCTTAGTAAAGAATGAGAAGAATTTAGGACTACATTTCTCACAATGCTGAGATGGCGAAGCTCAGTGTTCACAGGTCATACTCTGGGAGCCAATATACAGCATCTTAGTGTTTTTTTTATATATATATATATATATATATATATATATATATATATATATATATATATATATATATATATATATATATATATATATATATACATATATATATATATTTATTTATTTATTTATGTGTGTGTATATACATACTATATTATATTCTTTATAATCTTATTTACAAAAACATGAATAATAAACAGTATCAAAAATAGGTCTTTCCGTACGTGATGCTCTCAATACTGTGTAAAAGATACCAAAGTTACCTCCGACAGGCAGATACTTTGTTACCTTGGTACTACAACCACCCAAATACCCAATTACCTCAATACCATGGATATATTGTTACCTTGGTACGATACACACCTTAGATACTTTTCGTTATCAACGCCATATACGGTTTAGTTATCAAATATCATCGAAGGCAAAACACCTAGATCCCTTGGGAGCATTCATAAATAGGTATCCTGGTAACATGAGTGCCTAGACGCCCGCCATGGTTCCTACTTACCATTATTACCATAGTGCCATGCATGGAAATACGTTCTTCCATGAACCACCCACAGCAGCTAGTAGCAATGTTTTAGTTGAAAATCTTTCTCTCTCTCTCTCTCTCTCTCTCTCTCTCTCTCTCTCTCTCTCTCTTTTTTTTCACCCCCCCCCATTGACCGTCAAAGGAGTAGCGTGGATGGGGAAGAAAAGGGTTGATCAATCGATAGATATATGTGTACACGGATAGATGGTAAGATACTGACAGAAAGCAATAGGCAGTTGAAAGAGGAAGACAGATAGTACAGATACGATGCAGACTGACTGACAGAGAAGCAGAGAAGTAGACAGACCGAGATAAATAAGTGGATAGACCAAGAGGTAGATAGATAGGCAGGGAGAAAGACAGAGAAATGAATAGACAGAGATAGACAGATTGAGATATATGCGAATATACTTACCGGTACGGAGCTGAACAAAGAGGAAGCAGACAGATGTACAGAGGTAGATAGAGAGGTAGATATGCTGAAACTGGGTTAGACAGATTAATAGATAGATAGGGGAAGGAATACTCCATTTATATAATATATATATATATATATAATATATATATATATATATATATATATATATATATATATAAGGAAACTCTTCTTAAGAATTAAGATTAGTGCAATTTATCATTAAATTCTACCCAAATTTTATTAATTATAAATGAATCAATTTTATATAAACTAAAATAAATATTCATATTATATATATATATATATATATATATATATATATATATATATATATATATATATATATATATATATATAAATGCTAAAATTATCTATTAAAAGGGATGAGTGATGCTTCTAATTTGTCATCAGTCTTCGTCGTGTTGCTTCAAGTTATTACTGTTTATCAAGTCATCAACGTATTGTATGAATCATCACCGTGTATTATCAGTTATCACCGTGTATTATCAGTTATCACCGTGTTTTATCATTTATCACCGTGTTTTATCAGTTATCACCGTGTTTTATCAGTTTTCTCTTTCATGCCAACGTTCTCACTTGAACGTTGTGAACGTCTTGTAAAGGAGATATATATATATATTTTCTAGCTATTATCTAAAACCTTGACCACCTTCAATGAAAATTTTGAGGACCTAAGAGCAATTTTGTTAAGTGCGATTTTTTGAAGATTTAAGAACAATTTTGAAGATATAAGATAAATGGCAATTTTCAGGACTAATTTTTTTTTTAAGTATTAAAACCTAATTTTGACAAACTAAGAACCATTTTGAAGTGGCAAGTGCTATTTTTGACGAATTAAGAGCAATTTTGAATATTTAAGTGAATTTGAGTGTTGGGCACCAGTTAAATATACGCAAAGTGCAAATATGCAGATTTATGGGAAACTTTGAAGACTGAAGAGCAGTTTTGAGGTGCTGACTGCATTTCTGCAGACGAGTGCCGTTTTGAAGCTGCAATGTCAGTGCTGTTGATTGTTAAGGGAAAATATTTTTTAGAACCGACGTTTCGAATATTGTAAAATATACAGGGTGTTTCATAGAGATGGACCCAATTTCAGCATATTCTGCCTTGAAATTGGGTCCATCATTGAAAAACAAACTATTGTTTAGTTTTAGCAGGAAGCTTTTTTTTCGGTATAGTAAAAAAAGCAACCGACTTATATGTTATTGTTGGTGACGTCAGAGTTCCAAAGAATTTTTTCTTTATTCTTTATTTTTTTTATCTTAATTTCTATCAAGATTACAACCATGAGTAATGGTGAGATTTTATTTTCCATATTATTAAATGTAATTTTTTTTAACTTCATTAGAGTTTACTTTGAAATTGTTGAGTAATACTGGCCAATCAGAACTCGGGGTGGCAATTATTATTATTATTATTATTATTATTATTATTATTATTATTATTATTATTATTTTTTTATTATTATTATTATTATTATTATTATATATTATTATTATTATTATTATTATTATTATTATTATTATTATCATTATTATATTTACGCGAAACAATAAACCTCAGTGGGGTCACAAGGAGGGTTGAAGGCTCAATCCTCCGTCCCTTGAGCGTGAGGTAGGCACGCTGCCTGCTTGTATTCGCCAAGGACAACACTGGTATATACGATGGCCGTAGCCATGTCAACAACTCAGCAAGGTATATACACTGAGAGGTATGTAGCTCATTTTATATACACTGAAAGGTGTAAATTTTGGTGTATATATACTTAGGTGTTTACAACTCTCATAGTATATACGTTGGGAGTTGTATCTCTGTGTATATATACCTAGAAGTGTTGAACTCTCATCATTGACGACTGATAGGTGTGTACTTCTCATTGTATACACCGAGAGGGGTAAATATATATATATATATAATACACACTGAGAGGTATATCTCTCTATATATATATGCTCCTAGACGTGCAAATCTGTTCATATACACCGAGAAGTAAACATCTCTATGTTTATAGACCAAGAAGTAAACATCTCTATGTATATAGACCAAAGGTTTGCTCCATTCCATCTTCTGTTGTTTGAAGGTGGCCTTTATGTCAGTGTACGTTAGAAATGCATCTATAATGGCACACAGGCGTTCGGTAGGCTTGAAACCTAACAGCAAAACCAGCTAACTCCTCTAGCTTTTCAGCCTAAAATCCTTAACCATTATATATTTGTCTGCATCGAAGTTCCTTTCATTTTACTGACATATTGGAGCTGAAGCCTTCATGAGAGTTATCCTGATGCTTGTGAGGGGGTCTCTCGATCCAAGGTATTGAAGCTATCGTTCTTTTTCTCGTATCATACTTGACTGCCACTCCTTTCCCCAGGCGATGTATGACTCCTACGAGTTTAATAATATTCAATAAATTTAATAATAATAATAATAATAACAGAAACCTTAATAATAATAATAATACAGTAATAATAATAATAACAACACAATAATAATAGTAATAATAATAATAATAATAATAATAATAATAATAATAATAATAATAATAATAATAATAATAATAATATTAATAATAATAATAAATGATAATAATGATGATCAAACGTAATCGAAAACATTAATTATTCAACTTACAAATCATAATTGCCAATCGGGATGATCTATCAAGAGAAATTACCAGCCAATTATAATTATTGATGTTGGAAAAAGCAGCCTCGATTAGCCAATCAAGAACCAGAGCAATCAGTGGAAAATTATACCAGATCATCACAATCCAGGAAGATCCTCTCTAGTTCTAGCACCAATCCCCTTTGAGGTGACCCTTGATGCCGGTGCGGGGCTCTCGATCCAAGAGACTGAGAGCTGTCCTCTCTCTCTCTCTCTCTCTCTTTGGATAGAATCTGATTGCCTCCCATTCCCTCTATGATCCCCTAGGAGATTAGCTCTGCCTCGTGAAGGTCACGACAGTCATGTGCCACCCAGAAAAGTCCAATCGATATAACGATTCGTATCTTAGTCTCACAATCAGTGTATATCTTAAACTAGTTTCAGTACACAAATAACTCGTACATAAAAGAGAGAGAGAGGAGCTTACGACGACGTTTCGTTCCAACTTCGACCATTTACAAGGTTACATAGCGTGACTTTGTAAACAGTGCAAGTCGGACAGAAACATCTTCGAAAGCGAGTAATTTGTGTATTGTTCCAATCACGGTATCGTGCCTTTTTGTTCTGCTTTCTCATTTGCACACCGCTGAACAACTCGCCAAGAGTACATACTATTATCCGAACCAGTGACAATATGGAAAGATGCTGTCTGAAGCAGAAGTACAACGAATACATTCTGTCCAAACGAGTGGAATCAAGAACAGATACTATCTGAACTAGTGGTATCAATAAGAGGTATTGTCTGAACCAATGACACCACGAACAGATAATGTGTGAACCAATGATTCCAAAACAGATACTATGTTAACCAGATGTCTCGCAAACAGATGATAACGGAACTGGTGGTATCACGTACAGATACCATCTGAACCAATGGTATCACGTACAGATACTATCTGAACCAATGGTATCACGTACACATACCATCTGAACCAATGGTAACATGTACAGATACTATATGAACCTACGGTATCACGTACAGATACTATCTGAATCAATGGTAGCACGTACATATACTATCTGAACCAATGGTAGCACGTACAGATACTATCTGAACCAATGGTAGCACGTACAGATACTATATGAATCAGTGGTATCACGGACAGATACTATCTTAACCAATGATAGCACGTACATATATTATTTAAACCAATGGTAACACGTACAAATACTGTCTGAACCAGTGTCACCAAGAACAGTCCCATGAATATTCAGGAGAGTTCTTCCTATTCTATTCTAACCTCAATCATCTGTTAGTCCACTGTCGACTCTGTAATAAACAGTTTTTTGCCTTTAGTCTCTGTGTGGACTGTTAAGACAATCCTGCTATCTAACTTTTTCACGAACTTCCTTGTTGAGCTCACTTGTCAGTCAGAGCTCACTTATCAATCAAAACTCATGTCAGTCAGAGCTCACTTATCAATCAAAACTCACATGTCAATTAGAGCTCACTTATCAAACAAAACTCATGTCAGAGCTCACTTATCAATCAAAACTCATGTCAGTCAGAGCTCACTTATCAGTCAGAACTCACATGTCAGTCAGAGCTCACTTACTAATCAGAAGAACTCACATGTCAGTCAGAGCTCACTCATCAATCAGATCTCACATATCAGAACTTACAGGTCAATCAAAATTCTTCGTGCCGATCAAAACTTCCGAGTCAGTCAGCATAGACATAACATCGCACAATCCAATCTAAAAAAAAGTGCGCATCACAATACAGTTTACAATCGAGCCCAAAAGCCTTGAATAAAAATTGGGTGTGCAAGATCCGGTCTGACCATTCTTGCGGTGACATTAACACCCCCTTGCAGTGATATCTGGATATTCCTGCAGTGACACTTGTAACTGACCATTGCAACGAAGAATCCTGCACTTGCATTTCTCTTTCCATAAGTTTTCTTTCCAAATACATTCACCACTAGCATGAACATTTTTTTTAATCAGGCAAAACACAGCAGTATAACAATATTTACTGTTTAATCAAACCCAACACAACAGCATGAGCATTGTCAATATTTTTTTTGTGTCCTAATCATACCAAAAAATCACAGTTACAAACTTTATATTTATCAGAACCAGCGCAAAAATTAACATAAGCGTTTTTCTTTTCTTTTTTAACTTTAAAATAAGGCCAACATTTTGTCCTTATGCCCTTAAAAACACAATTCACAAATATAAACTTTTTTTTTTTATTCTGATCAGGCTCAGAACCCACCATAAACATTGTTTTTGTCCAAAGTTAAACCCATTTTGTCCTTAACATGTCAAACACACCAGCAAGAACATATTGTCATTACCACTTAGCCCAAAATACCGAGGTAAACATCAGTCACTAAAAAGAAAAAAAAAATAGCAACCCTTCTGCAGCTCTGATCGAAGCTTGCAGTTCATGCTGACAGTAGTGTAAGCTTGCGGCACTGCAAGCTTACACTTTCAACTGTGTTTGATCCAATCCTAAAACGAACTTTACACAATTCCAACAATTCAAACATAGTATTTTTTCCTACTTTCTCTTTTTTTTCTCTCTTTCACTGACGTTGGTGGTTTCAGGAAGACGAGTGAAGCTTAGTTGTTCGTAGTAGCACTGTGTACTCCCTTTCCCCATACTACCGTCGAGTGTTTGAAACTGTGTACTCCCTTTCCCCATACTCCAGTCATGTGTTTTAAGCTCTGTGTACTCCCTCTTTTCGTACTGTACCATCTTGTGTTTGAAACCTCTGCGTACTCAAGTGTTTGAAACTCTGCCACACCCCCGTACATTCTTCCCTAGGTTATGTAAAGCTATGTTCAGCAATCTCGTATTCTCTCTCCTTCAGGAGTTTCAAGCTACTGTATGTGTGTACTTCCTTCCCCCTCACTCTTCTTCAGGTGTTCAAAACATCCCCCTTTTTTTTAATCTTCTTCAGGTATTTCAAGCTCTTTCCCCTTCACTCTGCAGTGTTGTGTGAAGCCCTGTGAACACCCGTCCCATCACTCTCCCATGCTCCTCAGAGCACTAGTTCAATGATGAACCGCTGCTTCACCAGCAGTGAGTTGACTGTTTCTGTGGCGAATACTATTCGTTGCTGCTGCTGCTACTACTGCTGCTGCTGCTGCTGCTGCTGCTGCTACTACTACTACTACTGCTGCTGCTGCTGCTGCTACTTCTGCTGTTGCTGCAGATGGTGGTGGAAGTGATGGTAATAATAGTTGTTACTACCAGTAGATACGCGTGGTTTGGTCGTTGCTTTTCCTTAGTATCATCAACACACTTCTCTCATCTTTTTTCCTCTATTACAACATTTTCTTCAGTTTCTACCTCTTGTGCTTTTCCTGCTCTTGTTGTTGCTGCTGCTGTTGTTGCTGCTGCTGTTGCTGTTGTTGCTGCTGCTGCTGCTGCTGCTGCTGCTGGCACCTCACCAATGGAACATCACAACACACTGGTCGACATCTGACCAGTGTTACAAAGTCGGTCCACGACCTGAGGTCACAGGTAAGACCACAAAGTAGGGTAGAGCGGCGGGTCACGGGGGAGGAGGAACAGGTTATCAAAGGTCATCCAGCGTGGGTCGAAGAAGGTCAGACGCGGAGATGTCAGGTCACACAGCTGACGTAAATCCAAACTCCACCAGTCAGCTGTCCTGATTGTCAAGTCCGCTGCCAGGGAGATAAAAAGATTAAATAAACATCACACACACACACACACACTCACACACACACACACATTCACAACACACACACACACACACACACACACACACACACACACACACACACACACACACACACACACACTTAGCAATACCAAACTCAAAGGATATCCAGTTTATTTATTGACGTTTCGGATGTTCCTTCATCCATCATCAGAATCCAAAACCGTATTAAAATAATATAGTAATGCTCTTTTAGAGTATTATCAGATCATACAATTTAAAATGCTAATTGCACGAATTAGGCAAACTAAAATAATATTGCTCTCTCACTTGTGTAATAATATATCTCTCTCACTTGTGTAATAATATAGCTTTATCACTTGTGTAATAATAGAGCTTTCTCACTTGTGTAATAATATAGGTTTCTCACTTGTGTAATAATATAGCTTTCTCACTTGTGTAATAATATAGCTCTCTCACTTGTGTAATAATAGAGCTTTCTCACTTGTGTAATAATATAGCTCTCTCACTTGTGTAATAATAGAGCTTTCTCACTTGTGTAATAATATAGCTCTCTCACTTGTGTAATAATAGAGCTTTCTCACTTGTGTAATAATATAGGTTTCTCACTTGTGTAATAATATAGCTTTCTCACTTGTGCAATAATATAGCTTTCTCACTTGTGCAATAATGTTGTTAACTTGGTTCAGTCATCTTTCTTTAAGATGACTTAGCTCTATGCAAAAGTTGTGTTAGGATGATTCTGTTGTTACTCAATACTGTTTTTTTATTAACACATCGGCCGTCACCAAGGCAGGGTGACCCGAAAAAGAGGAAACTTTCACCATCACTCATCCTATCACTGTCTTGCCAGATGCCGCCTACACTACAGTTAAAAAACTGCAACATAACAATACCCCTCAATACTACATTGCAAATTATTTACCTTTGGTTATTTATCTCGTATGGTAATTTTAACTGATATTATTCTTTATTATTGGAATATTGAACTATTTATGTAATATTACTTTTTTTTTCTTTGCTTTTTTTTAAATAAATGTTTTCATTTTGTTCGGAAATGTTTTAGCTTCACTAAATCCTCACTGACATGTGTTAGATCTATGCAAAAGTTATGCTGGTATAACTATACTTAGTCAATATTCCAGTATGTTTAGTATTATTTTAGCTTAGTTACTTATTCCATTTTGCCCCAAAAATAATTTTGATTATATTATTATGCAAGTGAGCTATTTTCATAGCATTATTTTTTTTTCAATTTTTTTTTATTTAATGTTCTGATTGGGTTCGTAAATGTTTAGCTTTCCATAATCTTCTTAAGTTTATTTTAATTTCGTTGTTTAATTCAAGTTGTGACCATAATATTAAATAGTATGATCCTGTGATATCGTTCATAAAATAGTGCTTCTAATATTACTGTAATATAGCTCTAGAGTCTTTTAATGGGTGGAAAAAACGTCCGAAATATCTATATATAAAGTGGATAGTATACATGAATGCAAACACCTAACAAGTGGTTTTAATGCAATTAACAAACTGCTGCTGGCCGGGGATCGAACCCGTGTTAATTTAGTCAGCCTAGTGGGAAGCAAGTCAAAATTCAATACGCTCTAATCGCTGGACCACACAATCCATCAAACATTATGTACCTAGTTACAAGATGCTAATATATATATATATATATATATATATATATATATATATATATATATATATATATATATATATATATATATATATATATATATTATATATATATATTTTAATATATATATTTTTTTTTCAACAATATATATATATATATATATATATATATATATTTTATATATATATATATATATATATATATATATATATATAGCTAACAAGTGTGAGTTATTTGTTCAATTTAAATTACAGTTATTAAAGTTTTTAAAAAAAATAAATAACATGAGCATTAGAATCAATGTGTATATAATTAATTTTCTTCTTATTATTATTATTTACTGTTATTTTTGTTGTTAGGAAGCGCTGGGAGAATGGGAGGCAGTGAGGCTTGATCCGAGGAAGGAGCAAGTAGCTTCAATCCCTTGGATTAAGAGCCTTTCATTAGCGTGGAGGCACATTTTCCCCCGCCCCCCGCCTCCTCCAGGGGCTTCAGAGAAGCTGCCAAGTCAGAGCATTAAACTTCAAGTACTGTTATTTGGTGTTGTATTTATTTGTTAGTGATTTGTTTGTTTTATTTAAACTCAGTCATAAAGTGACTGAAATTATTTGAACTGAAACTCTACTGAACTGAAGCTTTAATGAACTGAAGTCCTACTGAACTGAAGCTCTACTGAACTGAAGTTCTACTGAACTGAAGCTCTACTGAACTGAAGCTTTACTAAACTGAAGCTCTACTGGATTGAAGCTCTACTGAACTGAAGCTTTACTGAACTGAAGTCCTACTGAACTGAAACTTTACTGAACTGAAGTCCTACTGAACTGAAGCTCTACTGAACTGAAGCTTTACTAAACTGAAGCTCTACTGGATTGAAGCTCTACTGAACTGAAGCTTTACTGAACTGAAGTCCTACTGAACTGAAACTCTACTAAACTGAAGCTCTACTGGATTGAAGCTCTACTGAACTGAAGCTTTACTGAACTGAAGTCCTACTGAACTGAAGCTCTACTGAACAGAAGCTCTACTGAACTGAAGCTCTACTGAACTGAAGCTCTACTGAACTGAAGCTCTACTGAACTGAAGTCCTACTGAACTGAAACTCTACTGAACTGAAGCTCTACTGAACTGAAGCTTTACTGAACTGAAGTCTTACTGAACTGAAGCTCTACTGAACTGAAGCTCTACTGAACTGAAGCTTTACTGAACTGAAGATCTACTGAACTGAAGATCTACTGAACTGAAGCTCTACTGAACTGAAGCTCTACTGAATTGAAGCTCTACTGAACTGAAGCTCTACTGAACTGAAACTCTACTGAACTGAAACTCTACTGAACTGAAGCTCTACTGAACTGAAGCTGTACTGAACTGAAACTCTACTGAACTGAAGTCCTACTGAACTGAAGCTCTACTGAACTGAAGCTTTACTAAACTGAAGTCCTACTGAACTGAAACTCTACTGAACTGAAGTTCTACTGAACTGAAGCTCTATCGAACGAAAGCTCAGTGAATCTTTAGTTCAGTAGAACTGAAGCTACACTGAACTGAAG
>WNWK01002252.1:85000-177500 GCA_009830355.1 Cherax destructor
TTACACAAGTGTTTCATTCATCAACATGTCGATTGTCTGGACCATTTATATTACAACTTCCTTCAAATCATTGATATCTGTCCATTGAAATATTATATCTCCTTCAGTTTCTCCAAAATACTTTCAAAATACATTATATTTTCCTTATATTCTAGACGTTCCTGTTTACGTTTTTCCATCTTCATTTCCTAAGTCATATTTAGATCACGTGGTACTTAAAATACACAATGATCTCTGTCTCTCTCTATCCGATGGATTTAAATTGGGTTGAAAATGTATTCCTGTGTTCTAGGTAAGTAATACTAAGCCTAATAATGCTAATTTGTTGTCTTCTATTACTCTGGTCGCTTCGCCTGCAATAAAAGGTTATGATCATAACCGGCAAGCCAGCGGAAGGCCTCAGTCAGATGACCAAAAGCTCCAGCTGCGGGTCATCACATGGCTAAGACCCGCGTCAGGAAACTCATCAATACATTTAGAAATTCAATTAGCCATATATTTGAAATTCCAGACTCATAAGAAACTCAGTTTATTTTTAATCAACAAAATAATTTAATTACGATAACTTTTTCCTTGTCACGGTGACTCCTGATTAATAATTCACTTTGTATTTTACGCAGTTACTCTTTTATCTTATCAAACTCTCTTATCATCCAAGAATTATTAATTGGTGAGTTGTATACATTAACTGTTATGCAATTCTCAGGGAAAATTACTTTGTATATTAATCACTAAAATTTCGACATTTTGCTTATTTGAGGATTTCAGTTTCCTTAGCTTGTATTGTTTCTTTTAGCATTATTGTTATTCCTCATCTTATCGACCCTATGGTCTCTCCTCCTTTATGAGCAGTTGTTGTACATCACAACCTCGTCTATAGTTAGGATGTTCTAATTTAATTTCAGGTAAACAGATTACATCAGGTGGTGTTCCAGGCTGTTAGAAAGGTAGCTATACTACTATAAACAGTGTAGTGTTCCTGGGTTTGTTAGGCAGGTGCTTACTCTACTCCAAACAGTGTAGTGTTCCAGGTTCTGTTAAGGAAGGTGGCTGCACTACAATAAACAACGTGGAGTTCCAGGTTCTGCTAAGGAAAGTGGGTACACTACTATAAACTGTGTGGTGTTCCAGGAAGGTGGGTACACTACTATAAACAGTATGGTGTTCTAGGTTCTGTAAAGGAAGCTGGGTACACTATTGTAAACAGTGTGGTGTTCCAGGTTCTGTTACGGAAGGTGGGTACACTACAATAAACAGTGTGGGGTTCCAGGTTCTGTAAAGGAAGGTGGGTACACTACTGTAAACAGTGTGGTGTTCCAGGTTCTGTTAAGGAAGGTGGGTACACTACAATAAACAGTGTGGGGTTCCAGGTTCTGTTAAGGAAGGTGGGTACACTTCTATAAACAGTGTAGTGTTCCATGCTGTTACGAAGATATTCTAAATCTAATTCTTTTCCACTTCGTTGCTACGAATTTCAGCATAATCTCAACTTGCCACTTCTGCACCTCGTTTTCCTGTAGTAACCGCATGCAAGTGTTATTCTCTAACATTATAGAAGAAATATTATAGCTAGTTATATTCAGTTACATCAAGTTATAGGTGGCCTAACTGGTAATATTCTTTTTGTCTCAACATGTCCGGTTCTGAGCGAAAATTTCGGATTGTTTCTCAATTTACAAGATTAATTTGTACTTTTCGATGTACTTCTAAGGTTTCTATCCGATAATTTCAGGTACTCCTGAGTATACGTGATTAATTTTGAAATTTTCGTTACATTTCATATGTCTGTATAAAACTTTATTTCGGTCATTGACCGGGCGGGGCGAGGGCCAGTCTGATCAATCGAGTAAATTGATGGTTGATCCTTTGATCAACTCCCATCCCTTCTCTCCATTCACTTCCCCCAGACTCCTCCTAATCCCCCCTCTAATCCCCGAATCCTCACAATCCCCCTCTAATCCCCGAATCCTCACAATTCCCCCCCCGTTAATCCCAGATTCCTCACAAAGACTCCCACTTTCTTGTGAAATTCGTCCCAGTCTTGGATATCCTACCACTGTACTCTGGTGCGGGTCATCTTCCCCGCGTGGAGGAGTGTGGGGTGGGGCTTTGGGGGGGAGCTCTTGATCCGCTCTCTCCAGGCACTATACGACCCATACGAGATTAGTGCTTCCCAGGAATAAATAAGACGTTGGGGCCATCTTTCAGTTTTTTTTCTTTTTCACTGTCAACAAAGATGCAGAACTCTGCGTAGCTTTGTTGTGTCGTCCCAGACACTCCACATATATTTTATTACTTGCTGTGTCTGCCTCCACTGAAGAAGTCAGCATTATATTCTGTCATTTTTTTCTCTAATTCCATACTTTTTAACAATATATATATTTCAATTTTAGAGGGATAAAATGGGATTTCTCTAAAAAACAATGTTTTAAAAAAGTTCAAAAAACGTGAAAATAGTGAATATTGTCAAGGTTTATGATTACATATCAAAACTTGCGAGGAATCCTGGGATGAGTAATCTTCTCTTATTTTCTATGAATTTCTTAGTAAGACATTTGTATTCATCCGGTATATTTTCTAAATTGACATTTAAAATTGTAATTTTGCTAAACTCTACAGACGTGATTCTTCAGCATTTTACACAGATACAGTATTAAAGGTCAGCTCCGAAGATAATGTTGTAATTATGTAAAACACTGAAGGCTCGTTCCTCCCTCACGGGGTTGAACCCGCAGCACCTTAAACAGGAGCTGTGTGGGAGGGCCACCTCTACCAGACAATTAGGTTGCTTTGAAACCCCGTGTCTTCCAAACAGAACGTTATTTTTCTATCTTGTTTCAAGTCGCTGATTTCTGCACAATCATAAGTCGAGAACAGAATTATATATTAGTCATCCGAGGCTAAATTTCCTTACGTAAACCTTAATTCGTATATTTACGTCTAGTTCATAGCCAGTAACCCACGAGCCCAAATGGGTCACGAAGGTCGTGTCGTCATATATTCCAAGGTCAAGAGTATTTAATCCCGAGAAGTTGATGAATAAGTCACATTTACAACACTTGGGTATCTTCAATGAGAGATGTTTCGCTTGGGCAACAGGATCTTCAGTCTTATAAAGAGGTATGTGGACGGTAACTTTCATACAGAGGGCCGGACCTACTTCGATTAGCGGGCTCCGCCCACATGTGACCACGTCTGCAATTGCTGCATCTCCACTTTTTCTACTTGCTCAATGCCTCTGTATTAGAGTGAAAGAAAGCCTTACAGGCAAAGCCATCTCTCAACAAACCTAATCAGGTGTTGATACACACGTGTCTTATTCACCAACATATACTTGTTCATCAGCTTTAAGCTGCTAATGATTCCGAAGATCACCGCCCATTGTCTCACTATCATATGCGGTCTCCTAAGTTCTGTAGGAAATGTTAGAAGAACAGGAACTATTTAAAAAATATACATAGAAAATGAGAGAAATCCATATTGAAAGCGTGAACAAGTTTGTAACATTTACCTGCCATCTTACATGTTCATAAAATAGAAAGACAAGACTACTATTCCTGCCAGAGTGCAAAATATTTAACAGCCATCTATGATAACGTGCTTCTTTTAGCTGATTCTTCAAATTCCTGGTTCACTTCTTCAACATTTGCTCCTGGAAAGGGCAAAGATATCCGCTATTTTCGCAGAAATAACAGAAATTATTATTTCAGCAGGACTCTTCGTCTTGATATCTTACGTAAATTATGTCTGGCATTCCTAAAGGAATTGAATCAGACATTCATAAGTGCTTTTCTCCAGGAGTTTCCCATCTGTGTCTCCTGTAGCAGGAGGAAGTGAGGTAAGGGTGTCTTTAGGAGGAGGAGGGAAGGTAAGGGAGATTTTAGGAGGAGGAAGGGAGGTAAGGGTGTCTTTAGGAGGAGGAGGGAAGGTAAGGGTGATTTTAGGAGGAGGAAGGGAGGTAAGGGTGTCTTTAGGAGGAGGAAGGAAGGTAAGGGTGACTTTACGAGGAGGAAGGGAAGTAAGGGTAACTTTAGGAGGAGGACGAGAGGTAAGGGTGACTTTAGGAGGAGGAAGGGAGGTAACGGTGACTTTAGGAAGAGGAAGAGAGGTACGGGTGACTTTAGGAGGAGGAAGGGAGGTAAGGGTGACTTTAGGAGGAGGAAGGGAGATAACGGTGACTTTAGGAGGAGGAAGAGAGGTAAGGGTGTCTTTAGGAGGAGGAAGGGAGATAACGGTGACTTTAGGAGGAGGAAGAGAGGTAAGGGTGACTTTAGGAGGAGAAAGGGAGATAACGGTGATTTTAAGAGGAGGACGAGAGGTAAGGGTGTCTTTAGGAGGAAGAAGGGAGGTAAGGGTGACTTTAAGAGGAGGAAGGGAGGTAAGGGTGACTTAAGGAGGAGGAAGGAAGGTAAATGTGGCTTTATTAGGAGGAAGGAAGGTAAGGGTGACTTTAGGACTAGGAAGGGAGGTAAGGGTGACTTTAGGAGGAGGGAGGAAGATAAGGGTATCTTTAAAAGAAGGAAGAGAGGTAAGGGTGACTTCAGGAAGAGGAAGGGTGACTTCAGGAGGAGGAAGGGAGATAAAGGTAACTTTAGGAGAAGGAAAGGAGGTAAGGGTGTTTTTAAGAGGAGGAAGGGAGGTAATGGTGTTTTTATTAGGAGGAAGGGAGGTAAAAGTCTCTTTAAGAGGATAAAGGGAGTGAATAGCTTATGAGACATGGGAGTACATGGGACAGGTAACATGGGACAGACAACATGGGACAGACAACATGGGACAGACAACATGGGACAGGTAACATGGGACAGGCAACATGGGACAGATAACATGGGACAGACAACATGAGACAGGTCATTATCGAGGTCATCAGCAAAAAAATATGCAAGTTACGTTCCACATACCTTAAATTTTCTCTAAATTCTTATAATTAGAGACGAAACTAACTTTATTCATCACTATTAATCCGGAAGGTTAATATCCCAGAATAACCCCCAGCAAAGCCACTGGCAACAGACTATCTGACTTATTTCCACTGGGGGTTCATTAATCCTCTTCCCCAGGATGCGGCCCACGACAGTCGGCTAATACGTGGGTACCTACTTACTACCGAGTGAGGAAATATGCTCCTGCTTTCTATATTCATGATGTGATTGTCGTCTCTTTCTCATCACCTCTGTCGAATTACCAACAGCCTCACTGATCGCAGATCTGGTCGGGCTTAGCGAACGGAAGATCGAGTCTTCAGTTCTCCTTATGCTTAATGACCCATAGAGATTTAGCGCTTCATAGTAATTTTACATATTTTTGTATGTGTTATCTGTCTCGTGCACTCCTTCCTGCTGTCTCGTGCACTCCTTCATGCTGTCTCGTGCACTCCTACCTGCTGTCTCGTGCACTCCTTCCTGCTGTCTCGTGCACTCGTACCTGCTGTCTCGTTCGACATTTATCACCTTTCCTCCTATTCTTGACCTTCTTCCACCATCGTTCATTCCCATTTTTTCTGCCTTTTCATTTTGTATCACACCAACTATCCTCACCCATCCACTTTTTACTTGACCCACTCCACACATCTACTGTTCCACATATACCGTCCCATATCCCTGTTCTCCTCCCTTCTCAGTCTCTCCTGTTCCTCTGTTCCCCTTCAACACCACGGGAGAAAACAGACAACACCCTTTAAATTAATGAAATTAATTAATTATGAGAAGTGGATGAGCTAGGAAAGAGAGAGAGAGAGAGAGAGAGAGAGAGAGAGAGAGAGAGAGAGAGAGAGAGAGATAGAATTAACCAGACTGGTACATCTTGAACGATATATTTCTATCATGTGGGAAGAGAAGAGTGAAAGAGGATGTTAGGATTGTGAAGAGATCTTTCCTTACTCATCCCCTCCCTTCTCTCTCTCTCTCTCTCTTCTATCTCTCTCTCTCTCTCTCTCTCTCTCTCTCTCTCTCTCTCTCTCTCTTCTCTCTCTCTCTCTCTCTCTCTCTCTCTCAGTGGGTTTTGGGGAAATGAGAGAAATAAACAGAGGAAGCAAATGACTATTTAGTAGACAGACTTAAGACCAGGGGTCCCATGATGGTGATAGCGGTGATGAACACTCTCCTAAACAACAAGAGATCGAGAAAAAGAATACGACTGGCAACAACAGAGCCATGGTGAACACATCAATGGAAATGACCAGAACAGTCCGCATGGGTAATGTGTAGACAAGGAGATAGACCAGGAAAACCTGGAGCCACGCGGGGCGCCAGAAATTGGAGAGCTAAGATGCTGGAGGTGGTAATGGGGAACTTAAAGCTCCAGTATGTTGGGGACACAGCCAGAGAGAGAGAGAGAGAGAGAGAGAGAGAGAGAGAGAGAGAGAGAGAGAGAGAGAGAGAGAGAGAGAGAGAGAGAGAGAGAGAGAGTAGGGGGATGAACCAGCAAGGCTGAAACTTTTATTCAGTCTGAGCGATTGTGACGTAGGAGATACTGAATAAGAGTCCTCCTAGGTACTAGTGACCACAGTTCTGAGTTTCAACTATCATGTGGAAATAAATTTTGAGAGAGAGAGACCAAACTTCATAAACAGGTGATTACACAGGCAAGATGAGATTCAGAGGTGTCCCTGTTCGCAGATGATGTGAAACTAATGATGACAATGGAAATAGGTAAAGACCAAGAAAGACTTCAAATGGAATTGGACAGACTGCAATATTTAGACTTGGCAATATTGAGACTCGACACTAATGGTGCTGAAGAGCAAAATGGATGAGGAATAGAAAAGGCAGTTAAATACTCCTCAGAAGAAAACCTTAGAAATGTGTCTAAGCGCAAGGAAACAGCTTGGAATGAAAGAGAAGGACATCTACAGCTGAAGAAAAAGCCCTAAGGCTTCTAGTGGATTTAAAAAAGCTGAATAAGCTTCGGAAAAAAAATGAGAGAAAGAGTGGAAGCGGCAATGATAATGAAGGAAACAGTAAGAGCAAATGAATTAGGATATATGATGGAGAAATGAATTTAGCAGAGACGCTCACAGGAGACTGTGAGACACAGTGGTAATATAAACAGTAAGGGAACTGTTAATGACGGACGAGACAATCAGAAGGGAAAGACAATTGAAGAAAGAAACAGGGAGAATACTAATAATCTGTAGACTTGCAGAGGATGGTGATAGATCACGAAGAAAGGGATGTGAAGAGGAGGAGGAGCAAGAGATTATGACAATCATTGGTACTGATGTTATGATTATGACAATCATTGTACTGATGTTATGATTATGACAATCATTGGCATTGCTGTTATGATTATGGCAATCACTGAGTGTACAGAATGAGAGGAGGAATTTCAGTAAGGGTTAAATTTCCAGAGAGTCAGGAGGAATTCCCAGGACAGACGATGCCCAATCAGACAAACATTCTTTCCAGTAGCAGTTGGAAACAAGCTCTTGAGGCAGAAAGCGTCCATAAAGAAACCACTTAGATATTACCATGCATTAAGACAACAGAGATGGAAAGAGGATAGCTGAAACAGCGATTAAAAATAAATTGTCGATCACAGGAGAGAAAAGTAAGAAGGGGGCGGAGGGGGGTTAGCAGAGAGGAAACATCCAGTCTCCAAAAATCTCTTAAGGCTCACCTAATGTCCATCTCTCAGTAGGTCCTTTTCTAGAACCACTGTCTTTTTCCCACTGAGAGAACACACACACACACACACACACACACACACACACACAGAGCGTCCCGTGGCTCAGTTGTTAGAGCACTCACCTCACATACTGAGTGTCCTATGGCTTGATTCCCGGCATAAGTGGAAACGTTGGATATGTTTCCTTACACCTTCTGCCCTTTGTTCACCTAGCAGTAAGTAGGTAACTGGGTGTCAGTCGAATGTTGCAGGTCGCATCCTGGAGGGGGTAGTATACCATAGGTAGAGCTGGGCTTTGAAATGAGCTGAGGTAGGATAACAGCTCTTAGCCTGTAAAGTTGATCTGTAAAAAACGCAAACTCATCCTGGCACAGACACAGACAGACAGACAGGCAGACACACACACATACACACACACACACATACACACACACACACACACACACACACATACACACACACACACACACACTCACTTAAGTTGCGTGAAGACAGGCTTGCCACACTATTCTGAGAAGAGCTGACACTAGCATCAGGCCCACACTCTTGTAGTGATCCGCAGAACAGTTGGTCTGCATGGCTGCTGGATGTTCACCTGTGGGAGACACGGAAGTGCTGAGAGAGATGCTGAGAGAGAGAGAGAGAGAGAGAGAGAGAGAGAGAGAGAGAGAGAGAGAGAGAGAGAGAGAGAGAGAGAAGAGAAAATTGGAGACTTTCAAGCATCAAAGCATTGTTAATTGTTAAAAAAAAAAAAATCATCGGGAAGCTCTGAACCCGTAGGGGTCGGGAAGCAGATTTGATTCGAGGGGGGGGAGAACACAGGTCCAAGTTACCAGGATCAAGAGTCCTTACCCGTCATCGAGGCAACTTCACCAGGCTTGTTATCTCTTATTGTCTCTTATACAGTCTCTTGACTATTATCTCTTTTTACATTGTGTCTCTTGTCTCTTATTGTCTTTAGTCTCTTATATCTCTTATTGTCGTTAGTCTCTTGACTCTTATCCCTTTTCATATTGTCTATTATATTCCTGTAATGTCTCTTGTCTACTATGTTATTGTAATGTCTCGTATCTATTATCATATATCTTATTGCAATGTCTCTCGTTTCTTATTGTAATGTCTCTCGTTTCTTATCCTATTGTAAGGTCTCTTATCTTATCGTTTTGTGCAATGTCTCTTGTCTGTTATGTCTCACTGCAATGTCTCTTGTCTCTTATGTCTCACTGCAATATATCATGTTATTGTAACGACCTTCCCAGGACCATCACAATTTGTGGACACAAACTGAAACGCCTTAAAATAAAATGAATTTAATCTCTTTAGACACGATTAGGATGTCAAAACAATCCTTCATTGTGACAGAGTTTTGCCCTCAGTGGCCACCTTCATCGACTCATCAACCCCTGATGAACAAGACACATGTTCAACACCTGGGGAGGATGTATCTCTCTCCCCATGTGTCTCATACGTACACGTCGGTTTATTGGTCTAGTGCGCGTCTGTTCTTCACTGTTCCATCCGGCCGTTTAAATTCATGGAATAAATAATCAGGTTATAAAGAAAAAAAAAGGCGGGGGTCGTGTTACGTGATGGATGATTTTAGTGAGAGTAGCATTTAATTAAAGAAAGATATATTGAAAAAAAAATGATGCGTGCTATCAGTTGCTTGTTCATTCAGAGTAAAACTTCTGTTTGATACAAAAAAAAAATACAATAAGCGGACAAAAGCTTAGTTTTATATTTGTTAAAGGTGTCAGTGGCAAAAGTGAGAGAGAGAGAGAGAGAGAGAGAGAGAGAGAGAGAGAGAGAGAGAGAGAGAGAGAGAGAGAGAGAGAGAGGAACAGGGAAATAGAGATACACCATGTGAGGAATACAAGTCGACAATTAAAAAAAATAACAGCAGCACAAATAGTAATAATAATAATAATGATAATTATTATAATAATAATAATAATAATTATAATGGTAACTATAATAATAATAATAATGATAATTATAATAATAATAATAATAATAATAATAATAATAATAATAATAATAATAATAATAATAATAATAATAATAATAATAATAATAATAATAATAATATAATAATATTATTATTATTATTATTATTATTATTATTATTATTATTATTTAGCCAAGACTGAAGGCAAGTAAATGTCTTTAAGTGATAAAATATTCAAATTTTATCGACTTTCCGTTAAGTGTTATTAAAAGATAAGCTTGAAATTAACTGAGTATGTACAGGCGCGTTCCCGTGTGTACACGCGCGTTCCTGTGTGTACACGCGCGTTCCCATGTGTAAACTCACGTTCCCGTGTGTACATTCACGTTTCGTGTGTACATACATTTGCCTGTGTACACTCACACATTCTCAAGAAACAGCAGCTGTCTTTCCCTTCCTCGGATCAAACTTAATAATTATTACCCCTTCCCATTCCCCAGGCGCTTTACGGCCCCATGCGGTTATAGCGCTTCCCCCTGAATATTATAATATTATCTCAAGAAAATTCTAGAGAAGAAAATTTTCCTTACTTTCATTGTTCTCATGCATACAGAAAGCACTAAACCCGTGTGGGCTTCTCAGGCGTAAGTAGTGGCGGGTGTTCGATCTTCTGTCCGTAGCCAGGGCTGCCACTGTACGTGTTCTGCAAGCCTCAGTGTGTGTACATGTACTTAAACTCAGCACAAGCCGTAACGAACGAGCGCCAGGGAATAAGCAGAAGAATGGACGGGGATTCGAACCGTGGTGGTGGTGGTTGGTCCAGCTGTATTACCAGAAGAACACTGTTCGAGTCCCCGGTCAATTTGTTTTTTTCTGTTTAATCATAAGTGATTATATTTTTTTTATATTGTTGACCTTATTTTAGATATTTTCTTCACATGACCTGTTTTCGTACACTCTCCTCCTCTTCCTCTCTCACTCTACTGACCTGTTTTCTCTCTCACTCTCTCTCTCACTCCTCTTTACTGACCTGTTTTCTGGTCTCCAATTTTTATAAGACAGTTGTGACCTAATAACGGTCACAGGATAGAGCAAAACCTCTCCTAGAATTTCCTCTCCAAGGTGCTGGAAATCTGTCAATTATTCCAAGTGTTGCTGTCATTGTGACTTTAACTGTGACTTTAACTGTGACTTTAACTCTGACTTTAACTCTCACTTTAACTGTAACTTTAACTGTTACTTTGATTGGTAATTTAACTGTCACTTTAACTGTCACTTTAACTGTCACTTTAACTGTTACTTTAACTCTGACTTTAACTCTGTCTTTAACTGTTACTTTAACTCTGACTTTAACTCTGACTTTAACTGTTACTTTAACTGTTAATTTAACTGTTACATTAATTGTGACTTTAACTTTGACTTTAACTGTGACCTTAATTGTTACTTTCATTGTGGTTTTATTTGTCACTTTATGAATTCAATAATTTTTTTTAATTTACTTCCGTCTTCAAATTTTCCGAGTGAGTTTTAAATAATTATTTAAAGTAAAGAAAGGGAGAGACGACCGTTTGAAATACTTGTTTTTTTAGTGAGTTACCTCGTTAAGTTTCAAGCCTATCGACTACACGAGCCTCGTTAAAACTGATATATATATATATATATATATATATATATATATATATATATATATATATATATATATATATATATATATATAGTGACCTGAGTTTGTAAAAACTTCACTCCTGAAGTCTGCTCTAAGTGCCATTACCGAACGAATTTACTCCCTTAAGGAAAAATTTCACGTAGGTTAGTCTATTTCTGACCCCCAAAAATACACTTCCACAAGAACTTACAAAATTATACTTACATAATTGCACGATTTCCGGGGTATTCGTTAACCGAGGGTCCACTGTATGTCGTGCCGATTAGGTAAAACTGGTCAATTAGCAAGAACTCATTTAAAATTAAGTCCTTTCTAAAATTTTCTCTTATACGTTTAAAGACATATTTTTGTCATTTACGTTAATGTAAAAATTTATAATTTTGTACCAAGAGAAACTTTGAAAACCTACCTAACCTTATTACAACAATCGCCATTTAATTTAGCTTAACCCAACTAAATATATTTTAGATACTTTAACATTATTTTAATAATAATCAAACACAATGAAATATATTTTTTTCGTTAGGTTCAGAATGATTTTTGCGAAATTATTGCATACACAAATTTTCGCTTGTCTTATATGGCAAGAAGAGCGTTGCTATTTAAGCCAAAATCGCAAGTTTTACCTAATCGGCACGACATATATATATATATATATATATATATATATATATATATATATATATATATATATATATATATATATATATATATATATATATATATATATACAGTGGACCCTCGGTTAACGAATACCCCGGAAATCGTGCAATTATGTAAGTATAATTTTGTAAGTTCTTGTGGAAGTGTATTTTTGGGGGTCAGAAATAGACTAACCTACGTGAAATTTTTCCTTAAGGGAGTAAATTCGTTCGGTAATGGCACTTGAGCAGACTTCAGGAGTGAAGTTTTTACGAAACTCGGGGGTCCACTGTATATATATATATGTCGTGCCGATTAGGTAAAACTGGTCAATTAGCAAGAACTCATCTAAAATTAAGTCCTTTCTAAAATTTTCTCTTACACGTTTAAAGATACATTTTTTTCATTTATGTTAATGTAAGAATTTATAATTTTGTACCAAGAGAAACTTTGAAAACCTACCTAACCTTATTACAACAAGCGAAATTTATTTTAGCCTTAGCCTAACCCAACTAAATATATTTTAGATACGTTAACATTAATTTAATAATAAACAAACACAATGAAATATATTTTTTTCGTTATGTTCAGAATGATTTTGGCGAAATTATTGCATACACAAATTTTCACTTGTCTTATATGGCAAGAAGAGCGTTGCTATTTAAGCCAAAATCGCAAGTTTTACCTAATCGGCATGATATATATATATATATATATATATATATATATATATATATATATATATATATATATATATATATATATATATATATAATATATAAAGGCTTCAGAAAGACATCTAAATATTCTTCCTTGAAGCCTTTTTATCCACTTCTCCGAGGCTATGGGACCCACAATTCACACCAGAGGTGGACCCCACCCTTTATATATATATATATATATATATATATATATATATATATATATATATATATATATATATATATATATATATATATATATATATATATATATATCGTGCCGATTAGGTAAAACTTGCGATTTTGGCTTAAATAGCAACGCTCACCTTGCCATATAAGACAAGTGAAAATTTGTGTATGCAATAATTTCCAAAATCATTCTGAACCTAACGAAAAATATATTTCATTGTGTTTGTTTATTATTAAATTAATGTTAACGTATCTAAAATATATTTAGTTGGTTAGGCTAAGAATAAATTGCGCTTGTTGTAATAAGGTTAGGTAGGTTTTCAAAGTTTCTTTTGGTACAAAATTATAAATTCTTACATTAACATAAATGAAAAAATATATTTTTTAACGTATAAGAGAAAATTTTAGAAAGGACTTAATTTTAGATGAGTTCTTGCTAACTGACCAGTTTTACCTAATCGGCACGACATATATATATATATATATATATATATATATATATATATATATATATATATATATATATATATCACTGTCTATGTGCAATAATATATATTATATAGAATGAGAGAGAGACAGATAGAGAGGGTACATGCGCCATCTATTGGCAAAAATTGTCTCTCTCCCCTGTGATTGAACATCTTGGAGCTAGGGCGGATGGTTAACGAGGTTTAAAGCCTATCGACTACACGAGGGTCATTAAGGCTGCATGTATCATGTTCACCACTAGTCAAGAATACTTTAGTCTTTAAAAATAGGATTTAAGTAAACTCTCAGCGTACATACACTGAGAGACATACACCTCTCCGTGTATATATCTCGCATATTGCTAGTGGTATTTCTTTCTATAATTCGCCTTCACTCTGGCAAATATATTCGAGACCTCTGAGACGTCTGCTCATGAGTTTCATTACACACAAATAAAAAACAAAAACAGTGGTAGAGGGATGTTCAAGTGTATATACACCGAGATTTGCGTATATATCTGTGTATACACCCTCAGTGTTTACGTCAATCCCTATTTTAAGCTTTATTCTTAGTCGTGATTTCAATGTTAAACGCAGCCTTAATGAAGTTCGTGTAGTGGAAAGGCTTCAAACCCAGTGAAGCAACCACTGAGGTTGACGGTATGTCAGTGTTGTCCTTACTCTGTTGATCAACAAATCGTTGCCATTGTGTTAGCAAGTGAAGAGTGTTGGATCTTAACTTGTGAAATACGAGGATAAATGTATTGAAAAATATATTGTGTTGAATAGTGAGTTGGATATAGTAACGAGAACGTGATAATTACATGAGTTAATTGCTCAGGGTAAAATAACGGTGATTGTCTTTCATTAATTGTCCCTTGATTAGCGGGAGTGGCCCTGGACCCTTCCACTGAGACCAAGAATTAACTACCGAAAATTTCACGTCCACCGGTTGACTCCCTGTCCCCCGCAGCCCGGTCCTCGACTAGGCTTCTTGATTGCTGGCCTGATCGCTCGTACATACTGCGCTGGCGACACAACCCGACGTAAACACCGCAGCCAGGTGAGATTCATTGTACTATAAGTTATGCATACTGCCTAGTGTTATCAATATGAGGGAACGGGAACGGGAACGGGAACGGGAAGGAGAACGGGAACGGGAACGGGAAGGGGAACGAGAACGGGAACGGGAACGGGAACGGAGAGAGGAAGGATGTAGAGGGAAAGGAAATCTTAAAAAAAAAAAATTACCGGTGTGCTCACTGCACTAAGGTCCTTCAAATACTAGCGTGGAGGCTGGTGCCAACTCTCCACTTGGCACTGAATTCCCGGGTCACTCACTACAGGAATTATACAGCTAAACACACACACAAAACATCCCAGCCAAATAAAAAAAAAAAAAAAAAGACTCCAGAGTGCCTCTTGTTGCACTGAAGGAGCGGGTCTTGAGTGATGTGTGAGTCACTATTGTTTACTCTCACACTCTTAATGGACTTTATGAATGGTCGTGTGAATTAGCTGTGCTCGCGTATTTATACTTCGCTTATTTGTGGTTTAATGGGTTGACTCTCAGCTCCTCGTCCTTGCCAAATTTATTCCTAGCCTCGCGAACTTTTACACTTACTTTTAAAATTGTGTGTGTGGACCCTGGCTCCAGTACTCCGTCATTGCGCTTTCCGACCCTTTGAGGCTGAAGAAACACTTCTTGACATCCCCGTGACTCATTCGTGTTTTTACTTGCAACTCTGCCCTCATGAACCAGTTTATCGCCTCTATCCCTCTTTATTCCGTCAAGTTCTTTAATTATTTCTTAGCATCGTCATCACGTCTTTCCAGGTGCTAATATACTCTAATATCGTCAGGCTCAGTTTCTGTACACTATCCTTAATAATTATCTTTCCTTTGCTGAGTTATTAATGCACGTTGAAAGCCTCCGCATTTTCTACAGTTCCTTAACATACTTTATCATGTGTTGGCTTCATTGTGGTGCTGCATACTCCAAGATGGGCCAGACATGTCACATTATGGGCCATAAATGATTCTTCTTGGATATTCCTGAACCTAAGTTCAGATTCGAGAAACATTCGCTGCAGCGATTGATATGACCATCACGTGATATGCTCGGCGCTATGCGTACCTGTAACCCTTTCTCCTTGACATAGATTTGCAGCCTCACCCCCCTCTTTCTCCAATTTTTCTAGGTTTGCCTTTACTGGGGGTTGAATTTAAGTAGCAACTTGTCTGACCACTACTGCTGTTTCTCCATGTCCATTTGTGGCTTCTTAAGTTTTCATTCTTCCAAGGGATAAATCTCAGTCTCTTCTGATATATCATTCACAAACAAGAAATAATACCCGTCTCAATACTGATTTGTGTGAAACCTCACTGTGTTCACTTGCACATTTCTACGCCTCTTCTCTGACAATCATTCTTTGCTTCCCGTAAGGTTGCTCTTTCATTCAAGGTAGTGCCTTCCGTGTTATACCTGCCTGTACCTCAAGCATTTGTCCCAGTGTCTTGTGAAGTATGGTGTCAAACGTCTTCTTGCAGTTCCAGAAAATGCAATCTAGTAATCCTTCTCTCTCTCTTGTCTCTCTCTCTCTCTTGTCTCTCTCTCTCTTGTCTCTCTCTCTCTTGTCTCTCTCTTTCTCTCTCTCTTGTCTCTCTCTCTCTTGTCTCTCTCTCTCTCTCTCTTGTCTCTCTCTCTCTGTCTCTCTCTCTTGTCTCTCTCTCTTGTCTCTCTCTCTCTTGTCTCTCTCTCTTGTCTCTCTCTCTTGTCTCTCTCTCTCTTGTCTCTCTCTCTCTTGTCTCTCTCTCTCTTGTCTCTCTCTCTCTTGTCTCTCTCCCCTTTCTTGTCTCTCTCTCTCTTGTTTTCTCTCTTGTCTCTCTCTTGTCTCTCTCTCTTGTCTCTCTTCTTTCTCTCTGTCTCTTCTCTCTCTCTCTTGTCTCTCTCTCTTGTCTCTCTCTCTTGTCTCTCTCTCTCTTGTCTCTCTCTTGTCTCTCTCTCTCTGTCTCTCTCTCTCTTGTCTCTCTCTCTCTTGTCTCTCTCTCTTGTCTCTCTCTTGTTTTCTCTCTCTTGTCTCTCTTGTCTCTCTCTCTTGTCTCTCTCTCTCTTGTCTCTCTCTCTTGTCTCTCTTCTCTCTCTTTGTCTCTCTCTCTCTTGTCTCTCTCTTTGTCTCTCTCTCTCTTGTCTCTCTCTATCTTGTCTCTCTATTGTCTCTCTCTCTTGTCTCTCTTTTCTCTTGTCTTTGTCTCTTTGTCTTTCTCTCTTGTCTCTTGCTCTCTCTCTCTTGTCTCTCTCTTGTCTCTCTCTCTCTTTCTCTCTCTCTCTTGTCTCTCTCTCTCTTGTCTCTCTCTCTTGTCTTTTCTCTTGTCTCTTGTCTCTCTCTCTCTTGTCTCTCTCTCTTGTCTCTCTCTCTCTTGTCTCTCTCTCTCTTGTCTCTCTCTCTCTTGTCTCTCTCTCTCTTGTCTCTCTCTCTCTTGTCTCTCTCTCTCTTGTCTCTCTCTCTCTTGTCTCTCTCTCTCTTGTCTCTCTCTCTTGTCTCTCTCTTGTCTCTCTCTTGTCTCTCTCTCTCTCTTGTCTCTCTCTCTCTTGTCTCTCTCTCTTGTCTCTCTCTCTCTTGTCTCTCTCTTGTCTCTCTCTCTCTTGTCTCTCTCTTGTCTTCTCTCTCTCTTGTCTCTCTCTCTTGTCTCTCTCTCTCTTGTCTCTCTCTCTCTCTCTCTCTCTCTTGTCTCTCTCTTTGTCTCTCTCTTGTCTCTCTCTCTTTTGCTCTCTCTCTTGCTCTCTCTCTCTCTTGTCTCTCTCTTTGTCTTCTCTCTTGTCTCTCTCTCTCTTGTCTCTCTCTCTCTCTCTCTCTCTTGTCTCTCTCTTGTCTCTCTCTTGTCTTTCTCTCTTGTCTTTCTCTCTCTTGTCTCTCTCTTGTCTTTCTCTCTTGTCTCTCTCGCTCGTCTCTCTTGTCTCTCTCTCTCTCTCTCTCTCTCTCTCTCTCTCTCTCTCTCTCTCTCTCTCTCTCGTCTCCCTTAACTTCTATTAACTTGTGACACTTTTCTTTAAGTGTCCCAATACTCAACTTATCTTCTCCAATACCTAACACTGTATGAAGGTCAATGATCTTTAGTTTAATGCTTCCTGTCAGTCTCCTTTCTTGAATACTGGGACTACTTTTGCTGTCTAACAGATCAGAGACAATTTTCCCATATCCATTGATTTACTGTAGGTTTTAGCTAGTGGCTTGGATAGTGCCTCTGCGCACTCTCGCAGAATCCATGGTGACTCTTAATCATGAATTATTGCCTCTGATACACCCAACTCACTCTCCACGGTTTCCAGAACATGATGATTTTTTCCATTTGTTTCGCCTCTCTTGTGTTAACTTTGTTTCCTCTGAGATCACATCCTTATATTGTTTATTTAGCTCCTCGCGGACTTGTCTCCCTTGAGCTCTCATCCTTCTTCAGTCTCATTACTTGACCTTTTACCCTTCCATAATGAGGCTGTGATGCCATTTTCCTTGAGATTTTATTTTGTCATTCTCAATTTGGCGCTCAGTTTCTCTTCCCACCTTTGTATATTAATTTCTTGCACGTCTACTGATTCTCTTGTCTTCTTCTGTTCCTCACTTTCCATATTCTTCCATGTTCTTTCCCTTCTTCTTTACCTCTCCGCATCTTTGATTAAGCCACAAGCTCTCTCTTCTTACCGTTGCTTTCTTGTCTTGTGCGTGACAGTCTCCTCAGACACGCTGCTCTTCCTAACTAGAAACTGTCATCACAGTCATAGGCTTTCCTGTTACTTCCTCTTCCCACTGCACTTCATTCAGGAATTCTCTTATGGCTACATAGTTTCTTCTTCACAAATCTTCTTTCACTGATTTTTGATTAGCATCGCTGCTCCTTCCATAAGTTGTTTTGTTTTATTTTCCTCATTACTTGAAAATATTATAGTTTTTATCATTTCAATTAATTTTGTCCCCGTGTAAGGTGTCTGTGAATGTCAGTTTTTCATGTGTTTTTTTAATTCGCTACTTTTGTTTATATTCCATCTGCCTTCATGTACCATATTGAAAGCCTTTTTTTCGGTTAATATTCTCAGGATTGGAAAGTTTTCTTATTATGCCCATATAAGAGAAAATGGAAGAGGGTGGGTTTGAGTCTGTTGTGTATATTGTTGGAGGGGGAGAAGTTAAGGTTATTAACTGTTGTAGATTATAGGGAGGAGGGGACGGGTGTGGAATATGTTGAATTATTGCTCACTTAGGGGGAAGATGTGGTTGTTCTAGGAATGGTTGTATATATATATATATAATATATATATATATATATATATATATATATATAATATATATATAATATATATATAATATATATATATATATATAAAATATATATAATATATATATAATATATATATATAATATATATATAATATGTATATATAATGTATATATATATATAATTAAATGTTCGGTTGCTTCAAGAGGGGGTGGGGAGGGATACGTTTGTGGGACAGGTTGTGGTCCGAGGTGCGTGTGGATGGGGATTTGATGATTTGGTGGGACAATGTTGGCTAAGGGCAAGATAAGGGTCTTCTATGTTAGATGGGGGAGGGAGGATAATTAGTTTGCGTATGGACTTATTAGGTATGTGGAGGGACAGTTAAGGGATTGTTATGGGAGAGGGGGCAGGAGTGCGGGTTACCCTGTTGTGGAAATAGAGGGGTTGAAAGATAATATTAGGGTTTTGCAAAATGAAAGGTTTGATGATGTAAGGGTGGTGGGTGGGTTAGAGGAGGTGGTATGGGGTGACAAGTCGTCGGCGTGTGTCCTGCGAGGGCAGGCATGTCGGCGCAGAGCGACGGAAATCGTAAGGTTGTGTGTGCATGAGGCAATGGGGGGGGTATAGGGTGGGGCAAGAGTTGGTAACAACAGAGGGTATGGGATGGTATGTGGATGGGTGGTATGGGTCGTATATGAGGAGTGGAGGGGTGCAGGAGGAGGCTTTAAGGGATAAAGGAGGTTGGGTGCAATGTGGACTTGAGAGGAGGGGATAGGGAGGGGTTGAGTGGTGATATCGTGGAGGAGGAAATATGGACTGCCTTGATGGGTATGAGTAGGGGTAAGGCACCAGGGATAGACGGATTTCCGAGTGACTTTTATATACAGCATTGGGGGGTTTTAAAGGTTTTTTTAGTGAATTTATTAAATGTCATGAAGATGGGGGGTGTCTTGGGGGATTCACAGTCCACGGCTATTGTGGTTATGGTGCCAAAGGGGAATAGTCAGACGACGGTGAGGGACTATAGGACTATTTCACTTATGTGTGCGGATTGTAAGTTATTTGCAAAAATATTAGGCAATCAATTGAAAAGGGTCATAGATAAGGTTATTGTTGGGAGTCAATAAGAAGGTCAATGTACGTGGGGCATGGGGTCATTCGGGGGTTTATTGAGAGTAGGCAGAAAGAGGGGGGGTATTAGCGCTGGATTGGAGGGCAGCGTATGATAGTGTGGAACGTGAAGCGTTGTGGAGCATTATGAGGTGGCAGGGGTTTGATAAGGAGATGGCGAGTTGGGCACGTACTTTGTACTGGGGTGCAAGTGTGTGTGTGCAGGTGAATGGGAGGGTAAGGCAGCGTGTTAAGATGGGTAGGGGTTTATGTCAGGGTTGCCCACTATCTCAATTGTTGTTCGCATGCCTGCAGGACCCATTTTATAGGGCTGTAGAGGCGCCTGTGCGGGTGCAGGGAAGGGAGGATCTGGGTGTTGGGAGTCCTGGCATAGTGGGCTATGTGGATGACACGACAATTTTTGTGGAGAGAGGGGGGGATTAGAGCGTGTAGCCAGGGTTGTTGAGGTTTTTGGGGAAGCAACAGGTATGACTGTAAATCAGGATAAGTCGAAATTCATGAGATTTGGGGACTGGGAGGGGATGGTGGGCGGGAGGGCAAGTGGGAGGTGGTGTTTAGTGAACCGGGTGAAGATTTGTGGTGTGGTGTATATGAGGGATGTGAGGGAGGCAAGGGTGGTTAATTCGGAGGGTGTAGTACAGAGGGTGTTTTGTAGATTAGATGGTTTGCAGCCGTCACATCTCACGCTGCACCAACGGGTAATTGTGGTTAACGTGTTGCTATATAGTAAAATATGCCATGTGGCGGCATTGTACCTGTTGGTGCAGGGGGACGTTCAGAAGTTGTTGCGTAGGGGAAGTTGTTGCGTAGGGTTTTTAGTTTTATTTGGGGATCGGGTTGTGATTGGTTAAGAAGGGGGGTGGTTACGCTCCCGTTATGCCAGGGAGGGCTGGGGTTGATTCCCTTGGAATGCAGATTAAAGAGTGTTTATGTGAAGTGAGGGTACCTGAGGGTGGTTGGGGAAGGGGGGATACGCCTTCTGCATGAGGATATAAGGAGGTGGTGGGGAGGGCAGGATTTGAGGGAATGTGAGGACATGTTAAGGGTCCTACTTATTGTTAGGAATCCAACACATATGAGGGTCAGGACTATTGAGAAGGCGGTGTGGTCTCGGGAGGTGGCAGGGGTGGAAGGGGTGTACCCTCTGTATGCTTGGAAGGATATTTGGGGGAGATTAAGGAGATTGCAGGTTCATCCATGTGTGCGGGAGGTATTTTTCCGGTTTCTTCATGTGATCTCACCGTCGGGGGTGGTTTTACGTAATAGAGGCCTTAGGGTGGCTGGGGTGTGTCAAGCTTGTGGGGAGGATGAAACTGCATTTCATAGTGTACATTTTTGTGAGCGTTTAGGTGTCGTGAGGGAATGGTTGGGGCGTGTGATTTGCTTAGTGGGGGGGGTGGATTGTCAGTGTTGAGGGTGCTCAGTTTGGATGTGGGAGGAGTGGAGGTGGAGGTTCAGAGAGCAGTGGCATATGTGATAGCAGATTTTGTTTTCATTTCATGGGCTATGAGGGATAAAGGGGTTAGTGAACGACGGATGGCACTGGCTGCAGGCTTTTATAGAACGAAGTGCCAAAATAGGGACATATATGGGGGGAGGTGGGTGAGGGATTTTCCTGTGGGTTACAGGGATTTCAACATGAGGGTCTTGTGGTCTTTGTGAGTGTCAGGGGTATCCGATGGGCTGGTCTCCCGGAGGGAGAGGGTATTGTGAGACAATGACTGTGGTTGCTGGGGCTCGTGTGATTGTGCGTGAGGGATCGAGGTTGGTTAGCTTAGGGGATGGGGGGTATCACTGTTTTGTTGTATGTGTTTGTATGCACGTAGTGTGAGGAAGGGCATATATTTTGTCCTGTTTGGGGTTTTGATGTGTGGTTTTGTATTGATGTCACACTTGTCTTTTTGAGACATGGCCGTGTTGGTCTCGAGATCCGTTGGGGTTCTCCTAATGTATATAGTGTGATAGGGCTGTGCACTCTGTGGTGTAGATTTGTGTAGGGTGCATTGTATCTCTGCTCACAGGTGAGTCTTCAGCATCGGCGAGCAGGTGTGGCAACTGCTTGATGTGTCTGCCGTTGAATTATGTGTATCGTGATGTTGCTGTATTTCTGACAGTAGACACTGATTTCACGTATTGTAATGTACGATGTAATTTATAAATGGTTTCTACGAGTTGTGGTTGTGTGTTTTATAGTCGTTGCTCTTCTCGTTGTTGTAATGTATTGTGGGCATCACTGGAGGATGTGGATATGTTGGGCATGTAGCATCAACAGTTAGGATTTTTTCGTAGGGAGTGTGCGGTGAGTTGGTATGACAGAGGTGTGGTCTGTAAGGGGGCTTTGTTTTAGTAGTGTGTGGTTGTGTTGAGTTGTTACATTTATATTGTTTGTACGATGTATGTCTTGTACCCAGTATTTGGGACGATTGCTTAGACTTAAGTTACCTTTATTGTATATTTTCTCTTGTATTTAAGAGTTATGTATATGTTATAATTGTTTTCATAAAAAAAAAAAAAAAAAAAAAAAAAAAATGGTGCTGCTTGTCCCAGCTATTTGTAGCTTTCTCCTACTCTCATCTGCTTTTATTCTCCGTCAATTTTACATCATCAGCAAACAGGGATCCATCTGATTCGATCTCATCTGTCATGTTATTCACATAAACAAAAAACAGTATTGGTTCTGACCATTAACGGACTTCACTTACCATTAAGGACACTTTATTTGGACCTCGCTTACCTCTGAGGACGAAACTTTAGGGGCCTCCCTTATTGAGGATACTTTTGTTATCCCTCTTACTACTGAGGACACTTTAGGCACATTACGTTTCATCGAGGGAGCTTAATGAATTTCACTTATAATTAAAATCAATTAATGGACCTCACAATTAGGGACAATTAATGGACCTTATCATTAAGGACACTTAATGGACTTCAGGTACCATTGAAAACACTTTACCACACCACTGAAGACACTTTACAGGGGGCATCAATTATTGAGAATAATTTATTAGGATTCTCACTATTGGTTACACTTTAAAGATACATTGTTGATACATTAATTAAGCACCTTTTCATTGACCATTTACGACACTTTGACATTCTGACCTGCCAATGGTGACCAGAAAATCTTTCTGGTCACCAGGCCCTTTAAGAAGCTCTTGACTCACCGTTGAGGACATGGAGAGTGACGCTGGTGGCGTTGTGGTTGGATGGTACACATGTGTAGACACCTGTGTCCGCCACCCTGGCTGAGGTGATCAACAGGTAGCTGAGAGTAGTGGGACCCTTCTCAACGATCAGTGACACTCCTCCACGGCTGCTGCTGTAGCTGATGTTCTGTGGAGAGATGTGTGTGGTGTTAGTGATAGCGGTGTTAGTGGTGTTCGTGATGGTGGTGGTGGTGGTAGTGGCGTTAATGATAGTGGCATTAGTGATGGTGTTAGTAACTGCGGTGTTAGTGATGATGCTAATGGTGGTGATGCTAGTGGTGTTAGTGATGCTGGCATTAGTGATGGTGTTAGTAATTGCAGTGTTAGTGATGCTGGCATTAGAAGAGTGGATGGTGGAGTCTGTGTTAATAGAGGACGTAATTAGGGACTCCCGAAGAGGGTTCCTCAAAGTGGATGACAAACTTTTCTACTTATAAGGTTTCGTTCATAACTTGAGAACGGGTCATCCGATCTGCTTTAAATTTCCAACACTGGCGAACAATAACCAGGAAAAGGTTAGAGAAACTACTAGGATAAACAAAGGCTCTTTTGCTAATTCTGTAATGACCTTCCTTTTTTTTGTTAAGGGCTCTTAACCTAAGAAGAATGATTCAGTTTACCTTCAAACATTCAACGTTGCTTCATCCTACTCACAAGAAGGTTCAGCTTGTTACTCCAGTGTGTAGGTGTTAGTTTTACACACACACACACACACACACACACACACCGATGGCATGGTGGCTAGCGCTCTTGCTTCACGCACGGAGGGCCCGGGTTCAATTCCCGGCGGGGCCGAAACATTTCGAAGTGTTTCGTTACACACACACACACACATACATACAACAGGCCTAGTGTCTAATCGACATGTGCCTAGGACAAAATGGTAACTAACACACAAAGTATATTAGTGTAGTATTGTACATTTTCTTGACGATAACTTCAGTATTCTTCTAAAAGGCTTCAGTCCTCAGTGGCTGGAGCATCTTAAGAAGAGGATGATACGTTATGGACTTAGGCTGTGTAGCTACAAATTGGTCAGTTTATTAACATAGTAAAGATCTTTGGAATTGCTGTATTCTACCCTATAACTGGAAAATGCATCTCCCGGCTGGCTTCAAACGTTTAGCGTTCGAATGTTTTTCTCAAAGGAAGCTTCGCATTAGTTTTGAACTGAGCAACTTTAAATTTGATAATTTTATTAAATTGTTTTTTCTTGCAGTAACTGAAGAATGATTCTTCTGATCTACTTCAAACCTTGAGTCCTGGTGTATCTTAAAGAAAGACGTGGCTTGATTTTGGGCAGTGAAGGCGTCATTTTGCCAGTTTTACTAAAAAAATGGAAATCTTGAAATGTGAAATGGGATAATCTGTGAATTTATTGGCTAGAACATTCAGCATCGATAGCTTTCAAATGCAATTTCTGAACGTCTTCAAACCTACTGGTATAATGGGATATTGGTCTTAGTGTAACAACTAGAGAATACCTCTTCTGATTGGCTTGAAACTTCCAAAGAATCTTAGAAAAATATTTATATTCTTTTGGGGCAGAGTAGGTGCCAATTTGTCACTTTTATTTAAGAAACTGGAACGTTAGTTTCCATGCAATAAATTGTGTACCTTTTTTGACTGACTTCACATCTACAACTCTGATATTTAACTGCATCATAAACATGTGCCTCACTCTGTACTATACCGTTTGCGAGCACTGAGGTAGAGGGGGCTGGGTTTATGGGACACAGGGACAGCTTACTCAGATCATGCAACGAATGAGAGACTACTTGATTCCCACCATCTGAGAGAACAATTTTTGAGAATATTTTAGTTAGGGGACATTAGTGGAGGGTCTGTTAATGAAACGTTCGTGGAAGGAACGTTGGTGGAGGGTGTTATAGGAGGGAATGTCAGTGAAGGACATGAAAGTGAAGAGAATGTTGGTGGAGGATATGTTAGCGAAGTCCTGTAAACTTCCCTCCACTGGACTGTAAACTATCCTTCACTGGCCTGTAAACTACCCTTCAGTGGCCTGTAAACTATCCTTCACTAGACTGTAAGCTACCCTTCAGTGGCCTGTAAACTACTCTTCACTAGTCTATAAATTGTCCTTTACTGATCCGTAAACTACCCTCCATTAGCCTGAAAAATAACATTCACTGACCTAAAAAATACATTCCCCCACCAGTAAACTACCCTTCACCTGTAAACTACCCTTTAATAGCGTGTAAATTACCCTGTACTGACTTGTAAACTACCCTTCGATAATCTGTAAACTACCCTTCGATAATCTGTAAACTACCCTTCGATAATCTGTAAACTACCCTTCGATAATCTGTAAACTACCCTTCGATAATCTGTAAACTACCCTTCGATAATCTGTAAACTACCCTTCGATAATCTGTAAACTACCCTTCGATAATCTGTAAACTACCCTTCGATAATCTGTAAACTACCCTTCAAAGATCTGCAAACCACTTTCACTGACCTTAATCTGCATTTCATTGACATGTAAGCTTCCCTTCTGGCTTTTTGTAAACTACCCTTCACTGGCTAGTAAACCATCCACGGGACTGTCAGCTATCCTCCACTGACCTGCAATGAATCCACTCTCAGCCACCTTCCTCGCCCTGCCCAACTCTGTCAGCAGTTCAGGCTAACATACTGCATTACCTTGTGCCAGATACTCATTCTTCTTGATGGCTGATGACAGCAACGCTGCCTCTTGTTCCCGTAATGCAACTATTACGGAGAATGAGCGAACTGCACACTGCGGGTGTTCCCACAGTGTAACTGTCCTATTGAATAAGGATAGCAGCACCCTGCGGGTGTTCCCACAGTGTAACTGTTATATTGAATAAGGATAGCAGCACCCTGCGGATTTTCCCACAATATATCTGGCATATAAAATAGGTTAGCAGCACACTGCAGGACCACTATTCTATTTTATTTTAATCAACCTGCACTGTTTCTGTGGTGCCAGCGACCTACCCTGTTGCTGTGGTACCAGCGACCTACCCTGTTGCTGTGGTGCTTGTTGCTGTGGTACCAGCGACCTACCCTGTTGCTGTGGTGCTTGTTGCTGTGGTACCAGCGACCTACCCTGTTGCTGTGGTGCTTGTTGCTGTGGTTCCAGCGACCTACCCTGTTGCTGTGGTGCTTGTTGCTGTGGTACCAGCGGACGTAGAGGGGCGGCTCTGGCAGGTCGTACAGGACGCAGGTCAGGTTGATCATGCTGCCCTTCTGCACATACAGGTCCGGGGAGCCCAGGATCTCTCCACGAGGCTCTGAAACACGGGGTCAGCGGTACGGGATCAGTGGTAAGGGGTCAGTGGTGCGGAGTCAGTGGTGCGGAGTCAGAAGTGCAAAGTCAGTAGTTATGGGGTACTTAAAATGGGGGTCATAAAAATAAAGTTAAGATCCTGGAAAGACATAAATACTTTGGGAGTTGTGTATTGAAGCAGCGCGCGAGGGCACACACACACACACACACACACACACACACACACACACACACACACACACACACACACAGGGGCCAGGAGCTGAGTCTTGACCCCTGCAACCACAATTAGATGAATACACATACACACACACACACACACACACACACACACACACACACACTCACCCAGCACTCGTAGATAGGTCGTGAAGGCCTTGATTGGCTTAGTGCTGATCTGGCACTCGTAGTTGCCCTGGTCCCTGGGTTGGGCTGACTTTATCCTCAACGTCCACTGGTTGGTGCCATTCTGATGCAGCGCCTCGTAGCGGAGGTCTGTTGTGTAAGTGTACCTTCCCACCGTCAGGATGCGAAGGTCTCTCCCACGTATCCAGGACACCTGTTGGGTGGGAGAGTATGAAACCAAAACACCTGTTGTGGGAAAGCAGGAAAGTTAGCTGATTCCAGTATTCGTTAAAGGCTAGGAGGAGGGATGATTGAGGTAGCAAGAGTTTCGAGAAGGGGGCAGTAAACCCACGTATGCCTACTCGACGTTGCCACATTTCCTTTATCCCCCTTTATCACAAATTAACAACAGAGTCCCACTTGTGTCAGTGAGGAGGGCACTTCACCTACACACGCTGAGCACCCAGACTTTAGTCACAAAAAAAAAAAAAAAAAAAACACGAGTGAAGAAACGGGTGACCAGACTCTTAATTATGCAGATCTGTTAACAACCTAGTTATTAGGCCACTTACTCTACACTAGGCTAGCGCAGTGAAGTACTCTAACATTCGTGAACACATTACAACATAAATTAGATCACATTTCACGGTCATAGGCGGCATCTTCTCTCCTGCAAAATCCGGTTGTAGACCAGTGACTCGTATAGGTGCCTCGAGTGTCCCCACTGGAGCAACGAGTTATAGATCCCCCACACTTCACGACAGTAAGTGTCTATTGACGGTACATTGAATGCACATTAATGTACGTTATTGACTCTGGCCACATGTGAAGGGTTTTCCACTAGTTATCAGTTCACCAGAGATACGACTACACCTACACTCGGCTTACACTGCCCTTGGATAGAATCAGAGGTAAGAATCCAGCCACCTAGAAATGGGAAGGCAGGTTTCTTGGACTGGATTCCACTGACTGGATCATTAACTAATCAGTCATACACTTACACATACACCCTCTACTCTAGACATTTGTTTGGTGGAGAGAGTATAAGACCAGGACGACTAGTGGGGAGACTAGAACATTTATTGGTTGGGGAAAGTGTGAGACCAGCACACCTGTGGGGTGGGGAGAGTGTGGGACCAGCACACCTGTGGGGTGGGGAGAGTGTGGAACCAGCACACCTGTGGGGTGGGACAGTGTGAGACCAGCACACCTGTGGGGTGGGGAGAGTGTGAGACCAGCACACCTGTGAGGTGGGGAGAGTGTGAGACCAGCACACCTGTGGGGTGGGGGGAGTGTGAGACCAGCACACCTGTGGGGTGGGGAGTGTGAGACCAGCACACCTGTGGGGTGGGGGGAGTGTGAGACCAGCACACCTGTGGGGTGGGGAGAGTGTGAGACCAGCACACCTGTGGGGTGGGGAGAGTGTGAGACCAGCACACCTGTGGGGTGGGGAGAGTGAGACCAGCACACCTGTGGGGTGGGGAGAGTGTGAGACCAGCACACCTGTGGGGTGGGGAGAGTGTGAGACCAGCACACCTGTGGGGTGGGGGGAGTGTGAGACCAGCACACCTGTGGGGTGGGGAGAGTGTGAGACCAGCACACCTGTGGGGTGGGGAGAGTGTGAGACCAGCACACCTGTGGGGTGGGGGGAGTGTGAGACCAGCACACCTGTGGGGTGGGGGAGTGTGAGACCAGCACACCTGTGGGGTGGGGAGTGTGAGACCAGCACACCTGTGGGGTGGGGGAGTGTGAGACCAGCACACCTGTGGGGTGGGGAGTGTGAGACCAGCACACCTGTAGGGGTGGGGGAGTGTGAGACCAGCACACCTGTGGGGTGGGGGAGTGTGAGACCAGCACACCTGTGGGGTGGGGGAGTGTGAGACCAGCACACCTGTGGGGTGGGGGAGTGTGAGACCAGCACACCTGTGGGGTGGGGGAGTGTGAGACCAGCACACCTGTGGGGTGGGGGAGTGTGAGACCAGCACACCTGTGGGGTGGGGGAGTGTGAGACCAGCACACCTGTGGGGTGGGGGAGTGTGAGACCAGCACACCTGTGGGGTGGGGAGTGTGAGACCAGCACACCTGTGGGGTGGGGGAGTGTGAGACCAGCACACCTGTGGGGTGGGGGAGTGTGAGACCAGCACACCTGTGGGGTGGGGGGAGTGTGAGACCAGCACACCTGTGGGGTGGGGGGAGTGTGAGACCAGCACACCTGTGGGGTGGGGGGAGTGTGAGACCAACACACCTGTGGGGTGGGGGGAGTGTGATACCAGCACACCTGTGGGGTGGGGGGGAGTGTGAAACCAGCACACCTGTGGGGTTGGGAGAGTATAAGAGAGGATGTGGTTTTTTCCACTACATAACAGGTGGACTTTATTTTTCTGCCCTCTGGAACTACTCTTGTTAGAAAATAAAAGTCACACAATTCCGTGGCCAGAAGAATTCACAAATTACCCGCATTTACGAGAGGAAACTTATGAGGAATTTCGCTTCGTTCTCGACTATTGTCAAATCGCATCTGAATCTTGTGACTTCACGAAGGTTCAGGACCGACCCATACGTCGTCATGGGTTTCCTTTTCTTTTTGTGGGTTATATGTAACTCGTATTGATGGGTTCAGATTGACAGCACAGGTGAGAGCTCAGTTGTCATCGCTACTCATCTTGTGTATGAACCGTCATGTCAACAGTAGCTACTTAACACAAACATTTAATACGCCGCCGCTTCTTATACTAACTCCATCGTTGGCTTTTGTTTTTATTATACAAGTAACACTACATTTCAGGTTAAACTTTCTTCATATACAGATAATACTGTATTACTGCTTCCTTATTTACTGGATTATTGCCTTTACAAAATACCATCATTTATTTGCATCAAATCCTGTACTCTTGCCTGACCCTTACGTGTTTAGCTCTTGGTTATGATTATAAAAAAAATGTACTCTTGTCATCTTGTGACGTAGTCTAAGACACGTTGCTGAGGGTGTGGGTGTAGGTGGCTGGTGAGTGTGTGGGTGTAGGTGGCTGGTGAGTGTGTGGGTGTAGGTGGCTGGTGAGTGTGTGGGTGTAGGTGGCTGGTGAGTGTGTGGGTGTAGGTGGCTGGTGAGTGTGTGGGTGTAGGTGGCTGGTGAGTGTGTGGGTGTAGCTGGCTGCTGAGGGTGGGGGTGTAGGTGGCTGCTGAGTGTATGGTTGTAGATGGCTGCTGAGTGTGTGGGTGTAGGTGGCTGCTGAGGGTGTGGGTGTAGGTGGCTGCTGAGTGTGTGGGTGTAGGTGGCTGCTGAGTGTGTGGGTGTAAGTGTCTACTGAGGGTGTGGGTGTAGCTGGCTGGTGAGTGTGTGGGTGTAGGTGGCTGGTGAGTGTGTGGGTGTAGGTGGCTGGTGAGTGTGTGGGTGTAGGTGGCTGGTGAGTGTGTGGGTGTAGGTGGCTGGTGAGTGTGTGGGTGTAGGTGGCTGGTGAGTGTGTGGGTGTAGGTGGCTGGTGAGTGTGTGGGTGTAGGTGGCTGCTGAGGGTGGGGATGTAGGTGGCTGCTGAGTGTGTGGGTGTAGGTGGCTGCTGAGTGTGTGGGTGTAGGTGCCTACTGAGTGTGTGGGTGTAGGTGACTGCTGAGTGTGTGGGTGTAGGTGGCTGCTGAGTGTGTGGGTGTAGGTGGCTGCTGAGTGTGTGGGTGTAGGTGGCTGCTGAGTGTGTGGGTGTAGGTGGCTGCTGAGTGTGTGGGTGTAGGTGGCTGCTGAGTGTGTGGGTGTAGGTGGCTGCTGAGTGTGTGGGTGTAGGTGGCTGCTGAGTGTGTGGGTGTAGGTGGCTGCTGAGTGTGTGGGTGTAGGTGGCTGCTGAGTGTGTGGGTGTAGGTGGCTGCTGAGTGTGTGGGTGTAGGTGGCTGCTGAGTGTGTGGGTGTAGGTGGCTGCTGAGTGTGTGGGTGTAGGTGGCTGGTGAGTGTGTGGGTGTAGGTGGCTGGTGAGTGTGTGGGTGTAGGTGGCTGTGAGTGTGTGGGTGTAGGTGGCTGGTGAGTGTGTGGGTGTAGGTGGCTGTTGAGTGTGTGGGTGTAGATTGCCTTTTAATTCAAGATTACTGGTGTACAGTGTGTGTTGTGTTGCTATGAGCGACACCTGTTCACAGAGAGACTTTGGTTGAGAGATTCGTCCTCTGCTTGTGGCATCTGTCTTCCTCACAAGCGACAGCTGTCATTGAAGGAGAAACAGCTGATCAATGCATTGTTATTTTACAACTCGATGCGTCACTTGTCTAAGCAAGAGAATATTGTCTTAAGATTTGTAGGTCAAGACGTCCTCGAATTCCACACACACACACACACACACACGCACAAGTACGGAGGAAGGCCCAGAAACAGTACGAAAATGACATAACATCGAAAGTTAAGTCCGACCCGAAACTGATGTACAGTCACATCAGAAGGAAGACAACAGTCAAGGACCAGGTGATTAGGCTGAGGAGAGAAGATGGGGAACTCACAAGTAATGATCAAGAGGTATGTGAGGAGCTCAACTTGAGGTTTAAGGAAGTATTCACAATGGAGGAAGGAAGGCAGCTGGGTAGACAGGACGTGGTTCATCACCAACAAGGGATGTACCAAGTGCTAGAGGGCATACACACAACTGAGGAGGAAGTGAAGCAGTTACTCAGTGACCTCGATACCTCAAAGGCGATGGGTCCGGACAATATCTCCCCGTGGGTTCTTCGGGAAGGAGCTGAGGTACTGAGTGTGCCACTTACCATAATATTCAACACATCCCTTGAAACTGGGCAGCTACCTGAGGTATGGAAGAAGGCCAACGTAGTCCCCATTTTTAAAAAAGGAGACAGAAAAGAGGCACTAAACTATAGACCGGTGTCGCTTACATGTATAGTGTGCAACGTCCTGGAGAAAATCATCAGGAAAAGAATGGTGGAACACCTTGAGCTGAACAGGATAATAAACACCAGACAGCACGGATTCCGGGAAGGCAAATCCTGTGTAACAAACCTCCTAGAGTTCTATGATAAAGTAACAGAGGTAAGGCAGGAGAGAGAAGGGTGGGTTGATTGCGTTTTCCTGGACTGCAGGAAGGCCTTCGACACAGTTCCTCACGTGAGATTAGTAAAGAAGTTGGAAGAATAGGCAGGTATAACTGGAAGGGCACTGGAATGGATCAGGGAATACCTCAAAGGGAGGCAACAACTGGTCATGGTGCGTTGTGAGGTATCACAGTGGGCGCCTGTGACGAGCGGTGTACCGCAGGGATCAGTCCTAGGACCAGTGTTATTCCTGGTATATGTAAATGACATGACGGACGGGATAGACTCAGAAGTGTGTCTATTCGCGGATGATGTGAAAATAATGAGGAGAATCACATCGGAAGAGGACCAGGCAGGGCTGCAAACAGACCTGGGCAAGCTCGACATCTGGTCTAGCAATTGGCTTCTCGAATTCAATCCCTCCAAATGCAAAGTCATGAGGATCGGAGAAGGGCAAAGAAGACCGCTGACAGAGTACAAGATAGGCGGACAAAGACTACAAACCTCGGCAAAGGAGAAAGACCTTGAAGTGAGTATAACGCCAAGCACGTCTCCGGAGGCACACATCAACCAGATAACTGCGGCAGCATATGGGCTAATGGCAAACCTAAGATTAGCGTTCCGTTACCTTAACAAGGAATCGTTCAAGACACTGTATACCGTGTACGTCAGGCCCATACTAGAATATGCAGCACCAGTCTGGAACCCACACCTGGTCAAGCACGTAAAGAAACTAGAAAAAGTGCAAAGGTTTGCGACAAGGTTAGTTCCACAACTCAGGGGTCTGTCTTATGAAGAAAGATTGAGGGAAATAGGACTAACAACACTGGAGGAAAGAAGGGTCAGAGGAGACATGATAACGACATACAGAATACTGCGGGGAATTGACAAGGTAGACAGTGACAGGATGTTTCAGAGAGGGAACACAGAAACAAGGGGACACAACTGGAAGCTGAAGACTCAGATGAGTCAAAGGGATGTCAGGAAGCATTTCTTCAGCCACAGAGTAGTCAGGAAGTGGAATAGTCTAGAGAAAGATATAGTGGAGGCAGGAACCATAAATAGTTTTAAGACAAGGTATGATAAAGCTCATGGAGCAGGGAGAGCAGAGACCCAGTAGCAGACAGCAAAGAGGCGGGGCCAGGAGCTGAGTCTCGATCCCTGCAACCACAATTAGGTGAGTACAATTAGGTGAGTACACACACACATACACACACACACACACACAGAAGAGTTATGATGAAGCTGTTCCAGCGAAGAGGCGGGTCCACGAAATACGGATCGACCCCTGCAACCACAAATAGGTGAGTACTCACAAACGCGCGCGCGCTCGCACACACACACATACAAATGAAAGTGAACAAAAAACAAATAAATGCAGTTTGCTGTAACAAAAAAAAATTGACACAGAGTGTTCGATAAACGAGATTAATGAGTGTAACTAACAGTGTCCATTGTCAGTTGTACAAGCTGAGTACACCTGACAGTGTGAGTTGTACAAGCTGTACACCTGACAGTGTGAGTTGTACCAGCTGAGTACACCTGACAGTGTGAGTTATACCAGCTGAGTACACCTGACAGTGTGAGTTGTACCAGCTGAGTACACCTGACAGTGTGAGTTGTACCAGCTGAGTACACCTGACAGTGTGAGTTGTACCAGCTGAGTACACCTGACAGTGTGAGTTGTACCAGCTGAGTACACCTGACAGTGTGAGTTGTACCCAGGCTGAGTACACCTGACAGTGTGAGTTGTACCAGCTGAGTACACCTGACAGTGTGAGTTGTACCAGCTGAGTACACCTGACAGTGTGAGTTGTACCAGCTGAGTACACTGACAGTGTGAGTTGTACCAGCTGAGTACCTGACAGTGTAGTCTGTACCAGCTGAGTACACCTGACAGTGAGGACAGCTGAGTACACTGACAGTGTGAGTTGACCAGCTGATACACCCGACATGTGAGTTGTAGCCAGTTGTACCAGCTGAGTACCCTGACAGTGTGAGTTGTACCAGCTGAGTACACCTGACAGTGTGAGTTGTACCAGCTGAGTACACCTGACAGTGTGAGTTGTACCAGCTGAGTACACCTGACAGTGTGAGTTGTACCAGCTGAGTACACCTGACAGTGTGAGTTGTACCAGCTGAGTACACCTGACAGTGTGAGTTGTACCAGCTGAGTACCCTGACAGTGTGAGTTGTACCAGCTGAGTACCCTGACAGTGTGGTTGTACCAGCTGAGTACCCTGACAGTGTGGTTGTACCAGCTGAGTACCCTGATAGTGTGAGTTGTACCAGCTGAGTACACCTGAAGTGTCGGTTGTACCAGCTGAGTACCCTGATAGTGTGAGTTGTACCAGCTGAGTACCCTGACAGTGTGAGTTGTACCAGCTGAGTACCCTGACAGTGTGAGTTGTACCAGCTGAGTACCCTGACAGTGTGAGTTGTACCAGCTGAGTACACCTGACAGTGTGAGTTGTACCAGCTGAGTACGCCTGAAGTGTGAGTTGTACCAGCTGAGTACACCTGACAGTGTGAGTTGTACCAGCTGAGTACACCTGACAGTGTGAGTTGTACCAGCCGCTGAGTACCCCTGACAGTGTGAGTTGTACCAGCTGAGTACACCTGACAGTGTGAGTTGTACCAGCTGAGTACACCTGAAGTGTGAGTTGTACCAGCTGAGTACCCTGACAGTGTGAGTTGTACCAGCTGAGTACACCTGACAGTGTCGAGTTGTACCAGCTGAGTACACCTGACAGTGTGAGTTGTACCAGCTGAGTACCCTGACAGTGTGAGTTGTACCAGCTGAGTACACCTGACAGTGTGAGTTGTACCAGCTGAGTACCCTGATAGTGTGAGTTGTACCAGCTGAGTACCCTGACAGTGTGAGTTGTACCAGCTGAGTACCCTGACAGTGTGAGTTGTACCAGCTGAGTACACCTGACAGTGTGAGTTGTACCAGCTGAGTACACCTGACAGTGTGAGTTGTACCAGCTGAGTACACCTGACAGTGTGAGTTGTACCAGCTGAGTACACCTGACAGTGTGAGTTGTACCAGCTGAGTACACCTGACAGTGTGAGTTGTACCAGCTGAGTACACCTGACAGTGTGAGTTGTACCAGCTGAGTACACCTGACAGTGTGAGTTGTACCAGCTGAGTACACCTGACAGTGTGAGTTGTACCAGCTGAGTACACCTGACAGTGTGAGTTGTACCAGCTGAGTACACCTGACAGTGTGAGTTGTACCAGCTGAGTACACCTGACAGTGTGAGTTGTACCAGCTGAGTACACCTGACAGTGTGAGTTGTACCAGCTGAGTACACCTGACAGTGTGAGTTGTACCAGCTGAGTACACCTGACAGTGTGAGTTGTACCAGCTGAGTACACCTGACAGTGTGAGTTGTACCAGCTGAGTACACCTGACAGTGTGAGTTGTACCAGCTGAGTACACCTGACAGTGTGAGTTGTACCAGCTGAGTACACCTGACAGTGGAGTTGTACCAGCTGAGTACACCTGACAGTGTGAGTTGTACCAGCTGAGTACACCTGACAGTGAGTTGTACCAGCTGAGTACACCTGACAGTGTGAGTTGTACCAGCTGATACCTGACAGTGTGATTGTACCAGCTGAGTACCTGACAGTGTGAGTTGTACCAGCTGAGTACACCTGAAGTGTGAGTTGTACCAGCTGAGTACACCTGACAGTGTGAGTTGTACCAGCTGATACACCTGACAGTGTGAGTTGTACCAGCTGAGTACGCCTGACAGTGTGAGTTGTACCAGCTGAGTACGCCTGACAGTGTGAGTTGTACCAGCTGAGTGCGCCTGATAGTGTCGGTTGTACCAGCTGAGTACGCCTGATAGTGTCGGTTGTACCAGCTGAGTACGCCTGATAGTGTCGGTTGTACCAGCTGAGTACGCCTGATAGTGTCGGTTGTACCAGCTGAGTACGCCTGATAGTGTCGGTTGTACCAGCTGAGTACGCCTGATAGTGTCGATTGTACCAGCTGAGTACGCCTGACAGTGTCGGTTGTACCAGCTGAGTACGCCTGACAGTGTCGGTTTTACCAGCTGAGTACGCCTGACAGTGTCGGTTGTACCAGCTGAGTACGCCTGATAGTGTCGGTTGTAGCAGCTGAGTACGCCTGATAGTGTCGGTTGTACCAGCTGAGTACGCCTGATAGTGTCGGTTGTACCAGCTGAGTACGCCTGATAGTGTCGGTTGTACCAGCTGAGTACACCTGTCAACTGGTGTGTAGTCACATTCAACAACTGTGAGTTAGTTACACCTGACATGGGGCAGTAAGTGACTAAATTATTTTATTTAATTCTCGTACATAATACAAAACGTTAACAATTGTTTTTTTTAAAGCTAATTATCTATACTATAACAATGGATATCCCGATGAAGTTAATGTTACTTTATTTGCTTTGGTATCCAGTTGTGTACATGTATTGATCAAGGGGCGTGGCTGACTACGTTGCAGCTTGGAGAAGCTCTGACCACCAGGGCTACCCGTTGACGTGGGACTCATGAGGTGCGCATCCATCCCTCTGTCAAGCTTGTACATTAAAGGTAAACACACGCCACTTACGAGGCAGGGTCAGGAGCCTAGTCTCGTCCCTTCACCGCAAATACGCATATTTAAAACAAAAAATGAAAATTATATGATTAAAACACCAAACACGGGGCATTACTGCGTCGACTATAACAAGCCCAACTCAGTGAGTGCTTACCCAGACATGAGCTAGAGCTCGACAACTTCAACCTGGGTTACGTAAACACATTAACAAAGATGCATCAGAACTTTCTCCATGATGTTAACGAACTGGTTTAGCAACCATGGTATTAGTAGTACAAATAGTGTTGAACAAAGGTGTCGCACTTAATCCTTTCTCAGGAACCTGGTCTACGGGCATTTATATACACGTTCAAGACCATGGAGCTGAACACTTCTCAAGACTGAGGGACTGACCACCTCAAAACTACTACTACTGATCACTTCATCTTTACCTCTCCACTTCTGCCGTTGTTTCCATGTTTAGTCACCTTTGTATTCAATTGGAGAAGCCTACTGTGTAGGCGAAACGTTTCGGAAATAAAGATACCTAACTGTTGTACATGTGTTTCAATCTAATTGTCGCCATTGTTTATTATTTTCATAAATACAATTTTTTGTTGATAAGTCTGCATAGTTCCGGCTTTCTAATTGCAAAGACGCTGGTTCGAACCTAAATATTCGCTACATAATTCAGTACATACATTGTGTCTTTCTATCCCATTACATTACACTACTGGATGGGGGAAGGGATATCTAAACCCGTAAGAGGTTTACATATTCCTAAGCTCTCCCTCAGGCTACCAACACTTATTTCCGCATAAGGATTATATGGAATGCGTTCTGCGGGGCGCACCGCTCGCATGCGCAGAATATCGCACTTTTACGCAGTTACAGCCAGAAAAGGGACATCGCATACTAGCGCATTCGCATAAAACGAACCTGAGTAGGAACCCTGGGTAAGGTGGAAGTTTAATTTTTACGTGATCATCTTATCCGTAACTTGTAACCAGTGTTGTTTTTTCTATCTATAACTTGTAACCAGTGTTGCTTTTCCTGCCTATAACTTAACATGTTGCTTTTCCGCATAACTTGTAACCAGTGTTGTTTTCCTGTCTATAACTTGTAACCAGTGTTGCTTTTCCTGTCTATAACTTGTAACCAGTGTTGCTTTTCCTGTCTATAACTTGTAACCAGTGTTGCTTTTCCTGTCTATAACTTGTAACCAGTGTTGCTTTTCCTGTCTATAACTTGTAACCAGTGTTGCTTTTCCTGTCTATAACTTGTAACCAGTGTTGCTTTTCCTGTCTATAACTTGTAACCAGTGTTGCTTTTCCTGTCTATAACTTGTAACCAGTGTTGCTCTTCTAACTGTAAGTGTCCTTCATAACTTGTAACCATGTGTCTGTCATAAGACAGTGTCCCTAGGCTATGTCGTAACCAGTGTCGTAGACAGGTGTCTGAACTAGTGTCGTAGGCAGTGTCGTAGGCAGTGTCGTAGGCAGTGTCGTAGGCAGTGTCGTAGGCAGTGCGTAGGCAGTGTCGTAGGCAGTGGCGTAGGCGTGTCTAAGCAGTGCGTGGTAAAGCGGCTAAGCCAGTGTGGGGTCCCTAGCGCATGGCGTGGCGGCAATTTTTTTCCTCGGGGGCTATTTAAGCGCGCAAACCTGTGTAGGTCCATCAGCAAGGATGACCTTCTGGTCCGCTGTCAAGTGTCTACTTTTGCCGAGGCGCGGACCAGCCTGCTGTCGTCAATACAGAGACCCTCAGGGCAGGCTGTCAGCTGCCTACTAGCTTAACTCGGCTGTCAAGGCCAGCTGCTGCCGCATACTGAGACGTCTCCAGTTTATGGTCTTTTTCCCTTGGCCTGTAATCTTTGGCCATGTACCATGGCCTTTTGGCCCTGTACTTCTTGCCTGTACGTACTCATCCTTGGCCTGTTACTCATCCTTTTGGCCCTGTTACTCATCCTTTTGGCCCTGTTACTCATCCTTTTGGCCCTGTTACTCATCCTTGTGGCCTTGTTATTCATCCTTGTGACTCTGTTATTCATCCTTGTGCCTCTGTTATTCATCCTTGTGGCCATGTTACTCATCCATGTGGCCCTGTTACTCATCCGTGTGGCCCTGTTATTCATCCGTGTGGCCCTGTTATTCATCCGTGTGGCCCTGTTACTCCTCCGTGTTCCCTGTTACTCATCCGTGTGCCCTGTTACTCATCCGTGTGACCCTGTTACTCATCCTTGTGGCCCTAAAAATACCACAGGGAAGTGCCTCATCCATGGAGGCCCCAGACATCCGTTACTTAGATAATGGCACTGTGATACATCGAGATCACACGAGAAAAATCCCCGGCTTTTACTGGTGTTAAGTGATTACTCTGCGAGGCAGTTCGAGGCCAGCGAGGCACCTGACGCTGCGAGGCAGTGCGAGGCGAATGAGGCACCTGGCAGTGCGAGGCCAACGAGGCACCTAACACTGCAAGGCAGTGCAAGGTCATCGAGGCACCTGACACTGTGAGGAAGTGAGAGGCCATCGAGGCACCTGACACTGCGAGGACAAAGAGAGACCTGACACTGGAAAGCCAACGAAATACACGAGGTCGGAAACAAGGGCTGAGTGAGATATTATTCATGGTGAAGCACTAAACTCTAAGTGCTCATAAAAACAGAGTTCTGATTAATTGAGAAACCTTTTAGGCGAGTAATTTAAATATAAGTGAATATATATATATATATATATATATATATATATATATATATATATATATATATATATATATATATATATATTATTATGTCGTGCCGATTAGGTAAAACTGGTCAATTAGCAAGAACTCATTTAAAATTAAGTCCTTTCTAAAATTTTCTCTTATACGTTAAAATCGCAAGTTTTACCTAATCGGCACGACATATATATATATATATGTCGTGCCGATAGTAAAACTTGCGATTTTCTTAAATAGCAACGCTCACCTTGCCATATAAGACAAGTGAAAATTTGTGTATGCAATAATTTCGCTAAAATCATTCTGAACATAACGAAAAAATATATTTCATTGTGTTTGTTTATTATTAAATTAATGTTAACGTATCTAAAAGATATTTAGTTGGGTTAGGCTAAATTAAATTGCGCTTGTTGTAATAAGGTTAGGTAGGTTTTCAAAGTTTCTCTTGGTACAAAATTATAAATTCTTACATTAACATAAATGAAAAAATATATCTTTAAACGTATAAGAGAAAATTTTAGAAAGTACTTAATTTTAGATGAGTTCTTGCTAATTGACCAGTTTTACCTAATCGGCACGACATTATATATATATATATATATATATATATATATATATATATATATATATATATATATATATAATAGTAAATTTAAAGCAAGATTTTGGTCCTATCCTTTCAAGTGAGGAGCTTAGATACTGGTGAAGAGCTTTTGCTCAATAGAATTAGACCGCAAAATCAAAAGTACACAATGCCGACAGCATGATGAATTAGTCACATGTGCAACACCTGGGTCTTTATTGACGAGATGTTTCGCTTGCGTAGAAGGCTTTTTTTTTTAAAATTTAATACTGAGGTATGGCAACGAAGAGTTTTACAGTGGATAAAGTGGAGAGATGATGCAGTTGCAGGCGTTGTCACATGTGGGAGAGGGCTCACTACTAGAAGTAGGGTCATGCTTATAGGGTGAGCCAGAGTTGTAGTGATGGAGTTGTTGAAGACAATCTGTGACCAAGATTCCCTTGTGGTAATGTATAATACAACTTTGCTCTAAGATCTAAGAATACCTGTCTGATACAGCAACATCATGTAATCTTGGTACAGACAATGGTACGTAAACATCAAGGAAGTGAAGTTACTGGCACTTGGATGCAACTGAAATCTTCATTAACCTCAACGTTTCGCCCACGAATGGACCTGAACCTTGTAGTTCGAGAAGGTACCTACTGCTTGTAAGCGTGTATTTACACGTCCCAAGAATAACCACACGTTCAACTTCGTGGTGCTGCAGAAGGGCGCTCGGTTTCAGTCTTGGGAGGTGGGGGGGGGGCAGCCTTTCTCATCCACGGGAGAGAAAATCTACTCCCCCTTCCCTCTTTCAAGCCCTGTTTGATCCCCTGCTATCCTAGCACCTTCCCTTGTAAGCGATAAGACGAAAGGAATAAAATCAGTTACTCATCTCCACGAGTTACAGATTTCACTCTCGTATGCTAATTCCCGGGGACTTGTTGCTGCCAGAAATAAGGTTCAGATTTCCTCGCTCTTTTTATAATCGGATAATCTATAATGAAGCACTCTGCTCCTCCTATAATAAGGCTCGTATAATAGTCCTATAATTCAGTAACTTCCTCCATTGTGTATCGGGTAGCTATAATTAACTACGCTCCTCCTATACATTGTTATTTTGTTTGTTGTTGTTTTGTTTACCGTATTTGTTGTGGTTGCTGAGTTATATTCTATTTGTTGTGATTGCTGAGTTGTATTTGTTGTGCTTGCTGAGTTATATTGTATTTGTTGTGCTTGCTGAGTTATATTGTATTTGTTGTGTTTGCTGAGTTATAATGTATTTGTTGTTTGCTGAGTTATAATGTATTTGTTGTTTGCTGAGTTATAATGTATTTGTTGTGCTTGCTGAGTTATAATGTATTTGTTGTGCTTGCTGAGTTATAATGTATTTGTTGTGCTTGCTGAGTTATATTGTATTTGTTGTGCTTGCTGAGTTATATTGTATTTGTTGTGCTTGCTGAGTTATATTGTATTTGTTGTGCTTGCTGAGTTATATTGTATTTGTTGTGCTTGCTGAGTTATATTGTATTTGTCATTATTTATTTTAATTTTATTAATGCTTTCATATTTATTTTAATTATTGAATTTTTATTATTGATATTATATTTATAAGTATTACTTTTATTATTTAAGTACATGAAAAACACTAAACCCATAGGGGCAAAGCAGCTCCCAGGGCATGGGACGTAATCAGGATTGCTCCGAGGAAAAGGCAATCTCGACTTATAATTCCTCAGATGAAGAGCCCTTCCCCAGCCTCAAGCCACAGTCTCTCGCCCTCCCTCCTGGTGTTACGTAATTGCTTTCTCCATTACCAAACACATTTCACCTCTGGTAACGGAGTTTCGAGCTTCGTCATCACTGATGACCCTCCTTCAATTATCTCGCTTTCAATAATACTCAGATTATCTGCCAGTTGTATACTCAGCTCTATAGTGTCGCTGAAATACTGCATCAATTATTGGGTCAGCTTTCAATAATTCTGTTCTCGTGTATTGAATGTGAGAATAATTGTAGTCCACCGTTATAACGAGGCTCTTTGTCTTTCTGTGTCTCTCTCTGCATGTATAATTATAGTAATAATAACGGTAATAAACTTTTATTTCTACAAATACATGATACAATTATTACAGATCTTGTTACCATCATTAGCGTATGGAAAGTCCCTGGTTATACAGAGCATTTCTGGCAACTTTGGTTAATCTTGTTCCTCAGGATGCGACCCACAACAGTCGCTTAATACCCAGGTACCTACATACGGCTAGGTGAACGGATGTAAGGAAACATGCCCAATGTTTCACCCATCACGGGGATCGATCCCCGGACAGGCAGGAACTTACCTGGAGTTTACCTGGAGAGAGTTCCAGGGGTCAACGCCCCTGCGGCTCGGTCTGTGACCAGGCCTCATGTTGGATCACGGCCTGATCAACCAGGCTGTTACTGCTGGCCGCACGCAGTCCAACGTACGAACCACAGCCTGGCTGGTCAGGTACCGACTTTAGGTGCCTGTATATTTTTATTAATATAATTTTTTTTTTAGATTTATTTTTAATTCCTATTATTTTTAAGTTAAACGTTTTTAAAATGATTCTGTAATCACAGATGTTTATTTTTTATTTGTAGACTTTGTGATGAGATCAAGTTTCTCGAAATGTCAAAAAAATGACTTTTCTTGCTCTTTTGTTGGTTCGACTATAACAATAAGACTGCTCTTTCCTTGTACTTAATTCAATCGATATATATATATATATATATATATATATATGTAGTATCTGAGCTCCTCTGCAAAGACAGTGATTATGTATGAGTGTGGTGAAAGTGTTGAATGATGATGAAAGTTTTTTTTTGGGATTTTCTTTCTTTTGGGTCACCCTGCCTCGGTGGGAGACGGCCGACTTGTTGAAAAAAAAAAAAAAAAATATATATATATATATATATATATATATATATATATATATGTAATAATATTGGTAGAATTACCGACAATATGTTAAGTAAAAGGACACAATTGCAACTAATGTGACATTTTATTGTGGCAACGTTTCGCTCTCCAGGAGCTTTCTCAAGCCGTTACAAGCGATAAATGGACATAGTTGGTATATATATACTGTCAAGGTGAGGTGAAAACACTAGTGGTGTTAGAAATAGTAGTGATATAAGTAGTATTAGTAGTAGTAGTAGTAGTAGTAGAAGTAATACAATAAGGTAGTACAATCAATATGCACGTGAGTAAAAGGTGATAAAACAAATACTTGGGTAGTATAACAATAGGTTAGACAAATATTTCTGCTGGAGGTTGAAATATAAAAGGCCAGTAGGAGTGTTCCACATCTACGATGTGCTAAACTAACAGGAGAGACTATGTGATGGTAGGGTTTACTGTTTTCAGGAGGATTCTTGCTAAGACTTCAGAGATGGTGAAGCTGCCTTTGTTTTGTTTAATTGTGTTAGAAACAGAGATAAGTGCTGATTCAAGGCATTTTCGACTACGGAAATTAGTTTCTTTGATTACTAGTCGGGCGTCTTTGAATTTCATGAGATGATTGTTGGAATTTCGGTGTTGTACGCAGGCGTTGTTCCGGTTATCGTTTCTGCATGCATTCATGTGTTCATTGATGCGTGTCTCGAGGTTTCTTGCTGTTTCTCCTACATAAATTCTGTCGCAGCCTCCACAGGGTATAGTGTAGACCCCTGCGTTGACTGGTTCATGGTGCTTGGATCTAGTCTTGGTTAGATCCTTAATAGAAGTACTGGAAGCGATGGCGACTCTAGTGTTAGCTTGTGCAAATACTTTAGAAATGTTGGATGCAACCTGGCTGTTGGGAAGAATTATAACTTTGTTTGGAGTGGAATTGACGCGTGGAGAATTAATGATCTGAAGAGCTCTTTTCTTGCAATCTTTGATGAAAAAGGAAGGAAAATGTAAATCAGTGAAGGTTTGGTGAATGTATGTACATTCCTCGTCAAGAAACTCAGGACTACAAATTCGGTAAGCTCTTAGGAAGAATCCGATGATGATACCTCTTTTGGTCTTAGTATCTTGACTGGAATAGAAATGTGTGAGGTCATTTTTATTTGTAGGTTTCCGTAAACTTGAAATCTTAGGTTGTTATCTACTTTGTGGATGAGGACGTCTAGAAAGGGTATCTTGTTATTGGACTCTTCTTCTAGTGTAAACTGGATCGCCGGTTCAACTGCGTTGAGCCTTGCCTGAAGATTCCGTACATCAAAACGTTTGGGAGTTATTACGAGGACGTCGTCTACGTAACGTAACCAAGTGACGCTTGAGGGGACGATGTTGGCGAAGTGTTCAGCCTCTAGGTGTTCCATGTATAAGTTAGCTAAGACGGCACTGATGGGGGACCCCATTCCCATGCCGTATGTTTGTTTGTAGAGCCTGTTACTGAAAGAAAAACAGTTGAAATTAACACAGAGTTCAATAAGGTCAACAAAATCTCCGGGAGGAAGAGGAAGGTTCTTTACGTCGAGACACGCATCAATGAACACATGAATGCATGCAGAAACGATAACCGGAACAACGCCTGCGTACAACACCGAAATTCCAACAATCATCTCATGAAATTCAAAGACGCCCGACTAGTAATCAAAGAAACTAATTTCCGTAGTCGAAAATGCCTTGAATCAGCACTTATCTCTGTTTCTAACACAATTAAACAAAACAAAGGCAGCTTCACCATCTCTGAAGTCTTAGCAAGAATCCTCCTGAAAACAGTAAACCCTACCATCACATAGTCTCTCCTGTTAGTTTAGCACATCGTAGATGTGGAACACTCCTACTGGCCTTTTATATTTCAACCTCCAGCAGAAATATTTGTCTAACCTATTGTTATACTACCCAAGTATTTGTTTTATCACCTTTTACTCACGTGCATATTGATTGTACTACCTTATTGTATTACTTCTACTACTACTACTACTACTACTAATACTACTTATATCACTACTATTTCTAACACCACTAGTGTTTTCACCTCACCTTGACAGTATATATATACCAACTATGTCCATTTATCGCTTGTAACGGCTTGAGAAAGCTCCTGGAGAGCGAAACGTTGCCACAATAAAATGTCACATTAGTTGCAATTGTGTCCTTTTACTTAATATATATATATATATATATAACTTTCTATTTTCTTCCTTTCTGTTTCTCTTTCTGATTTATATCAAGATGTTTAGAAAATTTGAATAAAAAAGAACTTAGAAGCGCAAGAAGACTTTAGAGCTAAGAAAAATTATACAGATTAACTATATGAAACTTCTGGGTAAGAGATGCCATACAAAAATGCGCAGGGACACTTTGCCAACAGTTATAGACCAGTGGAACACGTTGTTAACCGATGTTTTAAGAGGAAAAAATAAGAATTTATTTTAGAAATTGTAGGATTCTTGTCATGTCTGATTCATCCTTGAAATAAAGAGAATATTCTTGGATCAAACTTAAATACCTTCAATTCCCCAAGTGCTGTATAAACCCTACGGCTTTACAGCTTCCCTTGAATTTAATTATAATTATAAGAATATAAATTCTACTGTAATAATAATGACTATAATTTGGAGAAACTGAGTTTCACTGGGAATTCGAGACGCTACCTGGATACTGAGGTCAGTTGGTGGACTCTTCCTTGACCACTAGTTGATGTCTGTGAACTACCGACAGCCCTGAGCCCGCTGGTGAGGTCTCATTGAACGCGAGTTATCATCAAAGTTCTTATTACCAATTCTAATTACCAGTGGACGATATCTGTTTCCTTGATATTTCAAGAAATTACCATCTTACAGGAGAGACAAGGAAACCTGAATACAAGAACAGCAGAGTGCACTGGCTGTTAAGCTCTTACTGTACTTTATAATAATAATATAATTTAGGATTTTATTATTCTTGAGTGGTTTTTTCATTCGAGAAATTCAACAGGAATATAACTACGATAAAAAATATACTACAGTTTATATTCAAGATTAACAGTGTGATCTTCGGGATTATAAGCTCAAGAAAAGAGATATACTTTCAACTGGGACTTAAATGCATGTGCAGATTCCTGACTTAGCAGTAAATACAGTAGCTGTAGTGGAAGCACTGATGGCAGAGGTAGTGAAAGCGGTAGAACTGGTGGTAGAAGCAGAGGTAGTGAAAGCGGTAGAAGCAGAGGTAGTGAAAGCGCTAGAACTGGTGGTAGAAGCAGAGGTAGTGAAAGCGGTAGAAATGGTGGTAGAAGCAGAGGTAGTGAAAGCGGTAGAAGCAGAGGTAGTGAAAGCGGTAGCACTGGTGGTAGAAGCAGAGGTAGTGAAAGCGGTAGCACTGGTGGTAGAAGCAGAGGTAGTGAAAGCGGTAGCAGTGGTAATGATCGTAATAGTAGTAGTTGTAGAATGGAAAAACTTCACTTCCTCTTTCATTAATGTACTGGAGGACTTTCAGTGCTTCCTCGCCCAGTTTGTCATACCTGGCGGCGGTGTGTGTGGAGGACGAGGGCGAGAACCTGCTGAACTATCGTGACCTCACCTGACAAACAGCTGAACTATCGTGACCTCACCTGACAAACAGCTGAACTATCGTGACCTCACCTGACAAACAGCTGTACTATCGTGACCTCACCTGACAAACAGCTGTACTATCGTGACCTCACCTGACAAACAGCTGTACTATCGTGACCTCACCTGACAAACAGCTGTACTATCGTGACCTCACCTGACAAACAGCTGTACTATCGTGACCTCACCTGACAAACAGCTGTACTATCGTGACCTCACCTGACAAACAGCTGTACTATCGTGACCTCACCTGACAAACAGCTGTACTATCGTGACCTCACCTGACAAACAGCTGTACTATCGTGACCTCACCTGACAAACAGCTGTACTATCGTGACCTCACCTGACAAACAGCTGTACTATCGTGACCTCACCTGACAAACAGCTGTACTATCGTGACCTCACCTGACAAACAGCTGTACTATCGTGACCTCACCTGACAAACAGCTGAACTATCGTGACCTCACCTGACAAACAGCTGAACTATCGTGACCTCACCTGACAAACAGCTGAACTATCGTGACCTCACCTGACAAACAGCTGAACTATCGTGACCTCACCTGACAAACAGCTGTACTATCGTGACCTCACCTGACAAACAGCTGTACTATCGTGACCTCACCTGACAAACAGCTGTACTATCGTGACCTCACCTGACAAACAGCTGAACTATCGTGACCTCACCTGACAAACAGCTGAACTATCGTGACCTCACCTGACAAACAGCTGAACTATCGTGACCTCACCTGACAAACAGCTGAACTATCGTGACCTCACCTGACAAACAGCTGTACTATCGTGACCTCACCTGACAAACAGCTGTACTATCGTGACCTCACCTGACAAACAGCTGTACTATCGTGACCTCACCTGACAAACAGCTGTACTATCGTGACCTCACCTGACAAACAGCTGTACTATCGTGACCTCACCTGACAGCTGTACTATCGTGACCTCACCTGACAAACAGCTGTACTATCGTGACCTCACCTGACAAACAGCTGTGCTATCGTGACCTCACCTGACAAACAGCTGTACTATCGTGACCTCACCTGACAAACATAATAATGGCTAAAATAGTTGGTCATCCGCAGGTAATCTAAATATAGACAATCAAGTCTGCTGTTATCGGTCTCTCCTGTGTTAATACATCAATTATTCTCTCTCTCTCTCTCTCTCTCTCTCTCTCTCTCTCTCTGAATTAAGAATGAGATATATTTCTGTTTTACATTTTATATTGGGGTAGGAACACGCAAGAGACTTCCATGGATCTGACGATATTAAAGTAGACTGTCACAACGAGGTACTTGAACTAGAGAGAAAGAGAAAAGAGAGAGACACAGACACAGACAAAGAGGGAGGAATATACTGGATACAGAAGTACAAAAAAATATATAAATACATTGAAGTCCATACCGAGGCTACCTGCAAAGGACTACCTACAATTTATTTACTTCTACCTCTTTTTTTAGACAATTAAGGCAATATTAAATATCAGAAGGGTCTCTCCCCACTCTCCTCTTCCTATCGCAGTAAACAATTTGAAAAAATACCACGTCTTGATAAAAAAAATATTTATGGATATTTCATAGGATAACGAGAGGTAGATCTTAAGGGTGGACTGCAACTGATGCAATTACGGTACTACAACACATGATTCCACCTAATTAATGTGTCCCTGGGTGTAATAGGGTCAAGTACAGATCCTGAGCAGTTGCACACAGTCAGTGGTTACAGTCAGCCTCGGCACTGTATCTTATGCTGTAGTTGAAGGTTTCAGTTACCATTATTTTTCTCTTGCTAGTCGTACTACTAATAGGAATGCTGTGATATAAATGGTATTTCGCCATAAGTGGTCCTGGGTAGTTGTGTAACAGGGCACCAGTGGTCCTGGGTAGTTGTGTAACAGGGCACCAGTGGTCCTGGGTAGTTGTGTAACAGGGCACCAGTGGTCCTGGGTAGTTGTGTAACAGGGCACCAGTGGTCCTGGGTAGTTGTGTGACAGGGCACCAGTGGTCCTGGAAGTTGTGTAACAGGGCACCAGTGGTCCTGGAAAGTTGTGTAACAGGGCAGCAGTGGTCATAGGCACTGTGACTACTCAGTCCCTGTACTGAGTCTGGTTTAGACCTCTGTCGACAAAGTATTAAACCAGTTCTTAATTAAAAACTGAATTGTATTGGTGTTAGCAACATGTGGGTGAATACTGTTCCAATAATCCATGACCTTTTTTGTGTGTAAAAATATCAAGCCACATTTTTTTGACACCTCTTTCCACGGAGTTTTATGTTCTTTAGTGTTATTGTATCACTTTTCATGCAAAAAAACTTTTAGTTTAAGGATGTCTAGTTTATGTAGCATCTGAAGGCCTTAGACAAACGATCAAGTATACTCAAGGTCTCCCTAATTTCCTGTTATTCTTTAACAGTGTCCTGCTAGGAGCAGGACTGGACCGAAAACGATCCTTGCAGGACCCCACTTTTGCCATGTTCCCAAACTCTGATACTTAGCCATTAAAAAATCTACTCGCCTTATGCTGTCAGTGAGGCAGTCACTAATCCAGAATTTTATTATCATGGGGTGGGGCGCTTAACCCGTAGCGATTATACAGCGCCTCACTAATCCAAAGCAAACACTATCTCCCGCGCCATGAGATTTTAATTGGTTGAATAACTGTTTATGTGTCACTTGGTGGAAGTCACTGGGTGTGTAGATGTACCTCACGTGTCAGCACATCACCCTCGTAATTTATTTCCGCTCAAATAGGAAAAAATCCAAAAGTGTTATGCAGTGCTGATTGTTGGTTAATAAAAAAAAAACAATAAATTCTACAAAAATTGTCCCTAATTATGAGTTCCTGAAAACCACATTTTGTTAAATTATTCGAACGATATAATCAAGAACGCACAAAGAACCTTCATTGTTAATGTTAAAGTAACATCAGATAGTTACCAGTCACATTGGTTAATGTAACTGGTAATGGGGGTTACGCAATTTGCTATCTAGATTATTTTACTGTTTCGACTGGTTACTCATCATGCTGTTTGTTTATGTTCATATTCTACATATATTTTCACGTGCCTTGACAGCTGATTCCACTGATATATAATTAATGGGTCAGTTTTAGTCGATGCAATGAAATTATATGACTGCCGTTCGTTGGTTTTGTTTTCGATTGTAAAGCTGAGAGAGTGAAAGAGAGTGAGTGAAAGAGAGTGAGTGAAAGAGAGTGAGAGTGAAAGAGAGTGAGAGTGAAAGAGAGTGAGAGTGAAAGAGAGTGAGAGTGAAAGAGAGTGAGAGTGAAAGAGAGTGAGAGTGAAAGAGAGTGAGAGTGGAAGAGAGTGAGAGTGGAAGAGAGTGAGAGTGGAAGAGAGTGAGAGTGGAAGAGAGTGAGAGTGGAAGAGAGTGAGAGTGGAAGAGAGTGAGAGTGGAAGAGAGTGAGAGTGGAAGAGAGTGAGAGTGGAAGAGAGTGAGAGTGGAAGAGAGTGAGAGTGGAAGAGAGTGAGGGAAGAGAGTAGAGTGGAAGAGAGGAGAGGGGAAAGAGAGTGAGAGGGAAGAGAGTGAGAGTGGAAGAGAGTGAGAGTGGAAGAGAGTGAGAGTGGAAAGAGAGTGAGAGTAGAGTGAAGAGAGTGAGAGTGGAAGAGAGTGAGAGTGGAAGAGAGTGAGAGTGGAGAGAGGAGAGTGAGAGAGGAGTGGAAGAGAGTGAGAGTGGAAGAGAGTGAGAGTGGAAGAGAGTAGAGTGGAAGAGAGTGAGAGTGGAAGAGAGTGAGAGAAGAGTGAAAGAGAGTGAGGAGAGTGAAGAGAGTGGAAGAGTGAGAGGAAAGAGTGAGAGAGAGTGAAAGAGAGTGAGTGAAGAGAGTGAAGTGAAGAGGAGTGAGAGTGAGAGAGTGAGAGTGAGTGAGTGAGAGTGAAAGAGAGTGAGGAGAGTGAAAGGAGTGAGTGAAAGGAGGAGTGAAGAGAGAGAGAGAGGAGTGAAGGAAAGTGAGTGAAAGAGGAAGGAGTGAGAGTGAGAGAGAGTGAGAGAGTGAGGAGAGGAGTGAGAGTGAGAGTGAGAGTGAGTGAGAGTGAGTGAGAGTGAGGAGAGTGAGTGAGAGGGGAGTGAGGAGAGTGAGAGTGAGTGAGAGTGAGTGAGAGTGAGTGAGAGTGAGTGAGAGTGAGTGAGAGTGAGTGAGAGTGAGTGGAGGAGTGAGTGAGAGTGAGTGAGAGTGAGTGAGAGTGAGTGAGAGAGTGAGTGAGAGTGAGTGAGAGGAGTGAGAGAGAGAGAGAGAGAGAGAGAGAGAGAGAGAGAGAGAGAGAGAGTCTCATGCAAGATTGGTTAATTCTAAGGGCCTGCAGATATCGAATAAACGATGTACTTATCACGCAGCGCACCTCATCTCATCACGCTACACATCACTACACTTCACACGTCACTACACCTCACAACACACCTTACTACACCTCACCCCACACCACGTCACCACACACCACAGCTCACCCAACACCACACCTCCTCATACCACTACACATACTACCACACACCACACATACCACCACACATTACAAGCATGTGTCACACATCACACTTCACACCTCACCACACCCCACACATCACTCACCACCAAATAACATCAGACCTCTCACACCACACGCACCACCCCACTTCGCACACCACCAAACACCCCCTCATCCCCACGAGGGGTGAGTAGGGGTCTTTGGTGGGGATTGTTGCCTGGTGGGGGATGAGGGGAGCTTCCCCTTGTCTGTTTACTGTTAACGGTCTGTTGGTAACACCTTTAACGTTGAATAACGAGCAGCGTTGTGTGTCCATCAACGGTAGTGCCAACACTGTGAAATAACCGCAGTGTCGGAGGTTTATGGCAACACTGCTAAAGGTGTTGGCGGAGGGGGGAGAGGGTGAAGGGGTGATGGTGGGGGAGAAGTAGTTGGGTGATGAAGGGGATGAAGGGGGTTGTAAGTGAGTTTGGGATGGGGAGAGGGGTTGATTGTGAGGAGAATGGGTAATAGAGAGAAGAGAAGGGGTGTTTTGGGTGAGGGTGTTAAGGAGAGGGGTTGGGGAGGGGGTTATGGGGCCTGAAGGACGCGATGGGGAGCAAGGGTAGGGGAGAAAAGCTAACAAAGTTTGCTGTTGTTTTTGTTTTATTTTTATTTTTGTTCAGTTTTTATTATTTTTGTTGTCTTTGTTTTTTTGTCTTTTTTTTATGTCGGCGCCGCTGCTTCTGCTGCTGAGTTGTTGATAATACAGCTGTTGCTGTTGTTGGTGATACTGATGTTGCTAGTCCTGAAGGCTGTTGTTGCTGCTGCTGTTGGTGATAATGCTGCTGTTGCAGTTGTTAACGATACTGCTGCTGCTGCTGCTGTTGTTGTTGGTGGTTCTCTTGTTAACTGTCGATGCCACTGCTGTTGCTAATGCTGTTACTGTCATTGTCGCTACTGCTGTTGGTGCTGTTGGTTTTCCTGCTGTTTCTACCGCAGCTTCTACTGCTTCTGCCTCTGCTGCTACTGCGTTTCTTGCTGCTCATATTATTGATTGGTGCTTCCATTACAATTGCTCTTGCTCGTTCTTTTACTGCTACGTCTGTTGGTTATGCTGCTGCTGTTGGTTCTTCTGCTGTTGTTGGTTCTGCTGCTGTTGTTGGTTCTGCTTCTGCTGTTGGTTCTGCTGCTGCTGTTGGTTCTGCTGCTGCTGTTGGTTCTGCTGCTGCTGTTGGTTCTGCTGCGGCTGTTGGTTCTGCTGCTGCTGTTGGTTCTGCTGCGGCTGTTGGTTCTGCTGCTGCTGTTGGTTCTGCTGCGGCTGTTGGTTCTGCTGCTGTTGTTGGTTCTGCTGCTGTTGTTGGTTCTGCTTCGGCTGTTGGTTCTGCTGCGGCTGTTGGTTCTGCTGCGGCTGTTGGTTCTGCTGCGGCTGTTGGTTCTGCTGCGGCTGTTGGTTCTGCTGCGGCTGTTGGTTCTGCTTCTGCTGTTGGTTCTGCTGCGGCTGTTGGTTCTGCTGCTGCTGTTAGTTCTGCTGCTGCTGTTGGTTCTGCTTCTGCTGTTGGTTCTGCTTCTGCTGTTGGTTCTGCTTCTGCTGTTGGTTCTGCTGCTGCTGGTTCTGCTGCTGTTGGTTCTGCTGCTGCTGTTAGTTCTGCTGCAGCTGTTGGTTCTGCTGCGTCTGTTGGTTCTGCTGCTGCTGTTGGTTCTGCTGCTGCTGCTGTTGGTGCTGCTGCTGCTGTTGGTTCTGCTGCTGCTGTTGGTTCTGCTGCTGTTGGTTCTGCTGATGTCGTCCTATTCAACGACTCTATACAGAATAATACACACAGAGAACGCTCTCGAACATAGAAATGAAAATGCTTTTTGAGAGCATTTTATTGAAGTCGCTGGAGAGAGTAAAAGAGAAAGACAGAATGAGAGAAGATTTAAAACTTCACACCGAGGCTACCTACTGAGGAGAACTATCTACTTCTATCTAGATTAAGGATTATCGTGTACAGTTCAATGATAGAAAAGAAGAAGGCTCTCTCTGTACCCTCCATTCCCTCAGGGTATCGCTGGTATGGAAACAGGAGAAAAAGTATGCCTTACCACACTGGAAAATTACCTTGGAATTTGCAGGAGCGGCGGAAATGGAGGGAAGGCATGTGCTACTGCAACCTCTAGTGAACTAGTACCGTATGCGTCCTAACTACTTGTTTTACTACACTGGTTCTCAGAGAGATATACTATGCACCAGTGGTTCTACTGACGGGTTCCTCTAATTCTGCTATGACTAACACAACCTCTACTTCTATTAATAACTTGATGTCCTGATTCACTTGCTGAACAAACATCAGGAATCAGCAGACTTCGGTTCGCCCCACTGTAGTATCTAGCTGAATCATATACTTGCAATGTAAAAAAAACTTCGCATTTCAAATAGTTCATGTTCTAGAGAGTCAGTTATTTAGTATATAAGAAGTTTGAATGAGATCTTAGTTTAGTTGAGTTCTGAGAGTCATCCTTCATGTGTTTCTGTTTGATGGTACGAGTTTGGCAGCTCTTCTCTGTATTCTCTCCACTCTGTCTTGTGTAATATATATATATATATATATATATATATATATATATATATATATATATATATGTTAGACTTCCTGACGCCAACTTGGGTCCCACAGCCAAATAGTTCATATGCTCTTCGTTGTAACGTTAACACAAACTGAAAATGGACATTATTATGAATGTAACAATATGGAAATCCTTCAAGGGTAAGGGTTGTTGTTGCAAGGAATTGCTGCTGCTCTTATTTACCTTGGAACAAAACTGGTCTTCCATTGGCAATGCGACGTATGACCCCGAGATGGCTCAGCGGATTACTATTATATTTGTGTATAGTGTTAAACCCGTGTGGGTGAAGGGTTGATCCTCCGTCCTCTTAAGCGTAAAACAGACAGGTGTCTTAGTTGTACTTGTATAGTTGTTCCACTGGTATGGCAAACATTGTATAGGTGCTCCACTGGTATGGCAAACATTGTATAGTTGCTCCACTGGTATGGCAAACATTGTATAGTTGTTCCATTGATATGGCAAACATTGTATAGTTGTTCCACTGGTATGGCAAACATTGTATAGTTGTTCCATTGATATGGCAAACATTGTATAGTTGTTCCATTGATATGGCAAACAATGTATAGTTGTTCCACTTGTATGGCAAACATTGTATAGTTGTTCTACTGATATGGAAAACATTGTATAGTTCCACTGGTATGACAAACATTGTATAGTTGTTCCACTGGTATGGCAAACATTGTATAGTTGTTCCACTGGTATGGCAAACATTGTATAGTTGTTCCACTGGTATGGCAAACATTGTATAGTTGTTCCACTGGTATGGCAAACATTGTATAGTTGTTCCACTGGTATGGCAAACATTGTATAGTTGTTCCACTGGTATGGCAAACATTGTATAGTTCCACTGGTATGACAACATTGTATAGTTGTTCCACTGGTATGGCAAACATTGTATAGTTGTTCCATTGGAATGGCAAACATTGTATAGTTGTTCCACTGGTATGGCAAACATTGTACAGTTGTTCCACTGGTATGGCAAACATTGTATAGTTGTTCCACTGGTATGGCAAACATTGTATAGTTGTTCCACTGGTATGGCAAACATTGTATAGTTGTTCCACTGGTATGGCAAACATTGTATAGTTGTTCCACTGGTATGGCAAACATTGTGTAGTTCCACTGGTATGACAAACATTGTATAGTTGTTCCACTGGTATGGCAAACATTGTATAGTTGTTCCACTGGTATGGCAAACATTGTATAGTTGTTCCACTTGAATTGCAAACATTGTATAGTTGTTCCACTGGTATGCAAACATTGTATAGTTGTTCCACTGGTATGGCAAACATTGTGTAGTTGTTCCACTGGTATGGCAAACATTGTATAGTTGTTCCACTGGTATGGCAAACATTGTATAGTTGTTCCACTGGTATGGCAAACATTGTATAGTTGTTCCACTGGTATGGCAAACATTGTATAGTTGTTCCACTGGTATGGCAAACATTGTATAGTTGTTCCACTGGTTTGGCAAACATTGTATAGTTGTTCCACTGGTATGGCAAACATTGTATAGTTGTTCCACTGGTATGGCAAACATTGTATAGTTCCACTGGTATGGCAAACATTGTATAGTTCCACTGGTATGGCAAACATTGTATAGTTCCATTGGTATGGCAAACATTGTATAGTTGTTCCACTGGTATGACGAACATTGTATAGCTGTTCCACTGGTATGGCAAACCATTGTTCTGGACATAAATCTTCCGGGTTACCCAGGTCCGCTTCCCGATGCCATATTTTGGACTTGAGCAGCCAGCTTTAGCGATGAGTTAACTTTAAATTAAACTTCATCTCGAAACTCGTTTGTAATTGAAAAAAATCGCAAAATCTTAAAATTGTATAGGAAATGAAAAATCCTGATATTTCAAAATATATTTTCTTTTTTCATTTTTTAATTGTTTTCAAGCACTTTTAGACAATTTAAAGTTTTGGAGCTTTCAAGCATGGGGAAAAATAAACAAATAATAGATGGATAAATAGCTTGGAAATTCTTAGGAAAATTTAAAGTCCAGAGGCCATTCCTCCTCGTGTGTGTTTGCTTCCAGTGTGGATGTAGGAGGGAGGAGGGGGACATAAGGGGGAGGCGGGATGAGAGGTGCTGAAATTCGAACGCTGATGGCTGTGGTTGGGTGAGAGGGGAGGGAGGAGGTAGTGGTGGTGACGGAGGGAAGGTTGATATTGGTGGAGTGGTGGCCGGGGTGCTGGAGGAGCAGCAGCAGCAGGCAGAGGAGCAGGAGGAGGAGCAGCAGGCAGAGGAGGAACAGCAGGCAGAGAAGCAGCAGCAGGCAGAGGAGCAGGAGGAGCAGCAGCAGGCAGAGAAAGAAGAGCAGCAGCAGGCAGAGGAGGAGGAGCAGCAGCATCAGCAGGCAGAGGAGGAGGAGCAGCAGCATCAGCAGGCAGAGGAGGAGCAGCAGCAGCAGCAGGCAGAGGAGCAGGAGGAGGAGCAGCAGCAGCAGGCAGAGGAGCAGGAGGAGCAGCAGCAGCAGGCAGAGGAGCAGGAAGATGACGAGTAAGAGAAGGAGGTGGAGGTGAGAGTTAAGGATGGACACTGTGGCCCCAATATTCCTAACGGGGATTGCCTTCCTCCTCGTGTCCACCTTCCTACCCACCCATTATTCTCTCCCTTTACTCTTCTCTTATCTTTCCCCATTCTCTCACCCATTTCCCTCTTTGGTTAATCTCTATCTTCCTTCTCTCCCCATTTACCGTTGATTTAGCCCTTTGTTTCTTCTCTTACTTCTGTCCATCTTTCTACTAACCCAATTCCCTCCTATCAATCTTTATTATAATCCTTTTCTACTGTCCTCCATCGATCTATCTTTATTGTAAGCCCTTTATCGTCTCCTACAGTGCCTCTCGCCTCTTCCTATCTTCATTGTTTCTAATTACCTCCCATTTAGTTCTTTGCACATTTCTTTCCTCTCCATCTCTTATCTCTCCTTTGTTCTTCAGCATACAATTTCCTGTCCACCTTTCCTTCTTCCTTCCCACCTCTCTTACCTCTCTACATTGCATTCCTCTCCTCTCTTTTCCTTCTTCACAATAAAAATAATTTCCTCCCTTTCTTTCCCCTCCCATCTCTCTTTCCTCTGTACACTTTTGTTTTTCTCCTCCTCCTTCACATTTGGCTCCCCTCTCCTTCCCTCCGCTGCCTCCCTGCTTCTGCAGTATATCTGGCATGGCCAAACACACCGACATAGAGGAAAAATATAAACACCAGAACTGTAATAAAGATCCTTGGAAGTGGGGCTGAGGGATATTTGTTTTTGTTTTAGTTAAGGGGGCTGAGGGATAGATTATAGTTGATAGGGGATAGATGGATAGATTGCAGCAGACGGTAGATGGATCAGTGATTGCAGTCAAGAGAGGCGTAGATGGACTTAGGATGCTATAGAAAGGATAGATTATAACAGATGGTAATTGAGTCAAGGAGATGAGTCAATTATTGCAATTAAGAGAGTGTAGATGGGCATATGATGAGAGAGAAAGAATAGATGGATAGATTATAGTAAAGCGTAAATAGTGAGGTGTTGATACTCTATTAAGCCGGGTTGAAATAAAATACAGATAAAGAACGATTAAAGTTAGAGAAAATAAACTGGATCATTGTGAAGTCACGACTGAGAGTAAAAACATGAGATAGAGAGAAGACAGGTCAAGTGAAGACGTGAGATAGAGAAGACAGGTCGAGGGAAGAGGAGAGAGAGAAGACAGGTCGAGTAAAGAGGTAAGATACACAGAAGAAAGACCTAGTGAAGAGGTGATAAAATCACAGGATAGATTATGGAGAGTGGTTAAGACAAGGTCAAGATGAGAGAACTTAACAATGTGCCAAGAGAGACACAGGAACACACACAACAGCGGCACTAAGACTGAAGGGTCACAGATGTGCAGGACGCAGAGGAAGAGAGAAACCTTGACGTTTATCATAACAGATTGTAGCATGTACGTCCGTTGAGACGATGCAGCCTTCGTACCCCCAAGATCATGAATATTTAAAGACGTAGAGATTATAGGTGTCCTCCATTACAACGTCGCATTTACCCACCCTCCATTCCCCCTCCTCTTCCTCCTCCACACACACACACACACACACACACACACACACACATTCAGAAACTAGAAGAATAGGAAGATCAAGAGAGCGTATATATCTGCAGTAGAAGGAAGGAGAAGTAGTGTTCGTCCAAGAAAAGGTTGGAAGGAGAGGGTAGAGGAGGCTGAGGGTAAAGAAAGTTGATCATCCAGCAGGCTTGTGCGAGCGTGTTAAATTCAAGTGAGCAGAGACAATTGATTTTTATGACCAGACGTACTATTGGAGTGCGAGCAGAGTAATATTAATGGAGAGATTCAGGGAAACCGGTTAGCCGGACTCGAGTCCTTGAGGTGTAAGGTACAGTGCTTTTGTTCTGAAAGACGGTTGGGATAATACTGTAAGATAGCTATTTAATGAATGATAAATGTTTTTTTTTTCATTTTTGAATCTACCTTGGCGGGAGAGAGCCAGCGTGTTTAAAAAAAATCTATGTATATATAATCTCTCGTGGGCCGCATGCATTGATCCACGAAGGATTTTTTAGAATGCTTAATAATTCGCGATCTAGCGAAATTTACAAAGAGGATGAGATGAAATAACCTGAGCACAGCCTGGTGCTCTGGGGTGTGGGAAACACCTCCCAGCATCTCCTGGGCACCCATACTTATCTAGAGTCTGGCTGTGTGGTATAAGTACTGTGTGCGTTGATGAAGTGTGCGTAAGCTCGAATCCTGCTCTTATCTGAGATAATATTTATAAATATTTTTGATCGTTCGCGAATTACTAAGCATTCTGGAAATCTCTGATGGGCCAGTGCATGCATCAGGATGAGCAGAAATAACATGAACTCAAGTCTGGTTCTCCTGGGCATGGACAACAAAGACTAGCATCTGCTGGGTGCCCATACGTATCTGGGGTCTGGCTGTGTAGTGTAAGTACACTGTACTGTGATGCAGAGTCAGCAGGTTCGTAATGTGATAATCCTATTGTAACCACCATAGCCCAGTGGTTAAGCACTCGACTCGTAAACAAGATGCCACAAGTTTGATTCCAGTCCAGTCTGTATGTACTATAAATCATGACTTTTATGAAAAGCCAGATGGACTCGATTACATCTGTCCCTTAACTGACCGAATCTTATAGATTACGCTATTTAAACGAAATAAGCGAAGCACATTTCCGATTGCCTCTCGTTAGTCTCATTATCTTAATGTTTACATTACCGACAACTGGACGAAGAAGACACATGTCCAGTACCTGTGTATTTTTACTGATGAGTCGTTTCGCCAGTCAGTATCTTTTCAGTCTAATACTGGGAATAAATACTGAAGACAGTGGAAGAAGTGGGGAAGTAATTATGAAGTGGGGAAGTAATTATGAAGTGGGGAAGTAATTATGAAGTGGGGAAGTAATTATGAAGTGGGGAAGTAATTATGAAGTGGGGAAGTAATTATGAAGTGGGGAAGTAATTATGAAGTGGGGAAGTAATTATGAAGTGGGGAAGTAATTATGAAGTGGGGAAGTAATTATGAAGTGTTCGATCCATCAGTCTTGATGATCAGTCTCAGCACTGAACAACTCCCATCAAGGCTAAAAAATGAATGCCTCATAGTTATTATTCAAGTATAATCACAACCATAATTTTTAAAGGAGTGCACCGGTAAGCCAGCGGAAGGCCTCGGTCAGATGGCCAAAGGCTCCAGAATGGGGCCATGATATGACCAAGACCCGCGTCACGAAACACTTGTCCTGTTTCCTGATAAACTTTACCTAACCTAACCGAATTTCTTTCACCAACTCCAGTTTTTATTTTCTGTACTGGATTGAAAAAGTTACCGATTGGTCACTAAAGATAGTGTTGTTGCATATGTCTTACTCGTCCACGTGTCGGTATTGTGAGCCGTTAATGTAAGGAGGCTAACGAGAGGCAGTCGTAAATGCTCTTCGTTAATTTTGTTTAAATACTCCAGTCATGAGGGCAAACAAGAGAGGTGGAATCGAACCCGTGGCATCGTGCGCGTGAATCCAGTGCTCAGCCACTGAGCTGTGACGGTTACAATAGAATTACCCATCTTGTCTTATTCAGGCGAGCGTTGCATGTGCAACATGCACATGTGTGGCATTCAGGTGAGCTCTGCACATTGTGCAACATGCACATGTCACATTCAGGTAAGCTTTGCATGTGCCACATGCTCACGTCTCTTGTTCTTCTTTCTATGAACATAATTACAACTTGTCAATTATTATCGGTTCATTACTATTTGTTAAGGGAATTAATGTAATCTGAAGCTCGATTATAAGTTGAGTGATGAGTTACTTAGAGTAATAGTGTACAAACAACATCACAAACAAGTTATGCGACAGAAAGACAATTAGCAAAATACCCCTTACATTTTCCTCCTTCTAATTATCTGTTGTTAGCTACGCGTTGGTGGTTATTAAAAGTAATAAACAAACACTATTAGAGGTTATCTTAATTGCAATCCTCTGTGGAGTTACTTTTTACAGTTAAAAAGAGAATTCGTGAGGAAGTAATTTTAATAATAGTATGTGATTTTAGAGAAATATTTATCAAGGTGACAATTAAGGCACAATTTTCTTGTTTCTCACACACGTAGAGTTGATCAGTGGATCAACTCTACGTGTGTGTGAAGGCACCAGCTCACACACGTAGAGTTGATCAGTGGATTAACTCTACGTGTGTGTGAAGGCACCAGCTCACACACGTAGAGTTGATCAGTGGATCAACTCTACGTGTGTGTGAAGGCACCAGCGGTCGTCTTCCACCGTGGTTCAGTCACCCGAAAAAAAGAGAAAACCCTTTGACCATCACTCACATTTATAACTCTTTGCAAATGCACGCCGTCATTACAGCTCAGATGCCTCTCCAGACTGCAGTATCCTGACCCCTCCTACAGAGCGCAGGCACTGTTCTTCCCACCTCCAGGAGTCGAGTCCGGCTATCTTAATTACAGTTGGTGGCTTAACGTTATTTTGTACACACATATACGCATTCCACTACACATACTCATGCTTGTTCATAAGCACACACACACACACACACACACACACACACACACACACACACACACGTACGTTTGCACAAAAGCGCACACAGCTAGGTAGTCATAGAGTTAAGCAATTGAGACAGTACATTTGAAGTCATTTCCAAGTATCATTTGCGAACTGGAATGGCAGTGGAAATTCATGAGTCTGACCTGGTACTGAAGTCCATTTGTAAATTGTCAGTAGAGTGCTGTTTACAATGAGATTTAAAAATGAGCATGTCTAGCGTAGAGGTGGGAATTATAGAAATGTGATAACCCAGGTTTTAAGAGCGACGAGGAAGGGGACGAAAGTACCTACCTTCCTCCAGGAACTGGGACCTGAGGACCTCCCTCTCATGTGCCTGAGGACCTCCCACCCTCTCATGTGCCTGAGGACCTCCCTCTCATATGCCTGAGGACCTCCCTCTTTTGTGCCTGAAGACCTGCCTCTCATGTACCTGAGGACCTGCCTCTCATGTACCTGAGGACCTGCCTCTCATGTACCTGAGGACCTCCCTCTCATATGCCTGAGGACCTCCAACTTGTGTGCATGAAGACCTGCCTCTCATGTACCAGAGGACCTGCCTCTCATGTACCTGAGGACCTGCCTCTCATGTACCTGAGGACCTGCCTCTCATGTACCTGAGGACCTGCCTCTCATGTACCTGAGGACCTGCCTCTCATGTACCTGAGGACCTGCCTCTCATGTACCTGAGGACCTGCCTCTCATGTACCTGAGGACCTGCCTCTCATGTACCTGAGGACCTGCCTCTCATGTACCTGAGGACCTGCCTCTCATGTACCTGAGGACCTGCCTCTCATGTACCTGAGGACCTCCCTCTCATGTACCTGAGGACCTCCCTCTCATGTGTCTGAGGACCTGCCTCTCATGTGTCTGAGGACCTGCCTATCATGTACCTGAGGACCTGCCTCTCATGTGCCTGAGGACCTGCCTCTCATGTACCTGAGGACCTGCCTCTCATGTACCTGAGGACCTGCCTCTCATGTACCTGAGGACCTCCCTCTCATGTACCTGAGGACCTCCCTCTCATGTACCTGAGGACCTCCCTCTCATGTACCTGAGGACCTCCCTCTCATGTACCTGAGGACCTCCCTCTCATGTACCTGAGGACCTCCCTCTCATGTACCTGAGGACCTCCCTCTCATGTACCTGAGGACCTCCCTCTCATGTACCTGAGGACCTTCCTCAGGGTTGTCATCTAAGAGCCCGGGGCCCCCAAGGCAACTCCTTCAATGAGCAAAACACTGAACACTGGCGCACGAATAAAAGTCTACGCGCGTATGATGCCACGTTTCACTATATCCGAGCCCCCGTCCTTATAAATAAGTAATTACCTACTGCAATTATTTTCTTAAGGAGCCGATTATTTTGTTTGTGTGTAATTCCTCATACTAAAGGCTTGGCATGTGTCATTCCTCGCACTGAAGAAAAACACACACTTTTATGTGTGTGTGTGTGTGTGTGTGTACTCACCTAATTGTACTCACCTAATTGTGGCTGCAGGGGTCGAGACTCAGCTCCTGGCCCCGCCTCTTCGCTGTCCGCTACTGGGTCTCTGCTCTCCCTGCTCCATGAGCTTTATCATACCTCGTCTTAAAACTATGTATGGTTCCTGCCTCCACTATATCTTTCTCTAGACTATTCCACTTCCTGACTACTCTGTGGCTGAAGAAATGCTTCCTAACATCCCTTTGACTCATCTGAGTCTTCAGCTTCCAGTTGTGTCCCCTTGTTTCTGTGTTCCCTCTCTGGAACATCCTGTCACTGTGTGTGTGTGTGTGTGTGTGTCATTCCTCGAACTGAAGAAATACACATCTTTTTGTGTGTGTCATTCCTTGCATTGAAAAAGTGGTACCACTGGAATAATAGTACCTTTGGAAGAAGAGGAAACATTAAGCCAACCCTTAACCCACTCCCACTGGAACAAAACTGGTGCCTAAGAGACACGATTATTGACACTGGAACAGGATTATAGCCACTACAGAAATAATGGCGCTTCTGGGAGAAAAGTTGTGCCACTGGAATAAGAATGGTACCATTGGAACAAGAGGGAACAAACAGGCAACTCACGTCCCACTGCCTCTCCAAGCGTTGTGTTGCTATCCCGTTAACACAAGTGAGAGGCCACTGCGATTATCATCTCTAAAATTTGGCGGATCCTTTTAGCACGTCAAAGTTAGCGAGGAAGAGGAGGAGGAGGAGGAAGAAGAAGAGTAGGAGGAGGAGGAGGAGGAAGGGGACGTGGAAGAAGAGAGGGAGATGAGGAATAGAGTAAAATCTACAAGAGAGACAGAGGATAAGATGGAATAGGAAGGAGGGAGATGGTTCGTGGGGAGGAAAAAAAGAAGTAAACTGAAAAAATCAGTTGAAGAGTAGGAGGAGGTGGAGAATTAGAGAAGGGAGGAAGAATAAAAGTGGAAATCTTGCCAAACATTTAAAAACATAATTGTTCTCCTGTACTGTCGATGTTTGAGCAAAATATAATGCATGTAGACCTTTTAATATGTTTGTTTCCTTTCATAGTAAAGAATAAGAAAATGTAACAGAAATAAAAAAGAATGAAGAAAGAGAGTACAGACAAAAGAGGATGAAGGGAAGAGGAAGACGATGATGAAAAAAGAGTGAGGAGACGCGGAATCTGAGTTGGAGGGGAAAGTAGAAGTATTGGAACCAGAAGACGACAAAGAATGCGAAGAGAATGGGAAACAGAAGCAGGAAAGGGAGGGAGGGAGAGAGAGAAAGAGAGACAGAATAGAGGAGGAGAAACAGATTTTGGGAGTCCTCCATTCACCTTAATTCTTACAAGGAGCTGGGATAACGTGCTAAATCTTGGAGGTGTACCAAGCAGGCGCCTGTATTGTATCTTGCGACCTCGTAAAGATGACGATACTATCGCGGCGGAGAGAGCGCGAGCCGCCGCGATATGCCAAGACCCTGACAGCCGAATGGTGCTTCTTAACAAAGGAAATTGAAGAAGTTTTGGAAATGGCTATGTTGATGGTTGGCTGTGTCGCGGGCGCATTCAGAAGGCAGTCTTCTTAGTCATTGTGTTGGTGGGGTTGCGGGAGCAAGGAAGGTTGGCTGAGGCGTTTGTGGCCTTCAGGTCAGATGCCACTGTTTAAACTATATTCTGTCTCCTCGAATTTCCTACACTTTCATTTCTTCCCTACTACATGTCGAACCGAATAGCAACGCTCTTCTTGCCGAATAAGGAAAGCGAAAATTTGTGTATGCAATAATTTTGCATATACATTCTGAATCTAACGAAAAAAAATATATTTCATTGTGTTTGTTTATTATTAAATTATTGTGTACTTATCTAAAATATATTTAGTTAGATTAGGCTAAATTAAATTGCGCTTGTTAAAATAAGGTTAGGTAAGTTTTCTAAGGTTCTTTTGGTACAAAAATATTAATTTTTACCTTAACATAAATGAAAAAAAATATCTTTTAACGTATAAGAATTTTTTTCAACAAATCGGCCGTCTCCCACCGAGGCAGGGTGACCCAAAAAGAAAGAAAATCCCCAAAAAGAAAATACTTTCATCATCATTTAACACTTTCACCTCACTCATACATAATCACTGCTTTTGCAGAGGCGCTCAGATATTACAGTTTAGAATTAGTCCCTTCAAACTGTCACTATCCCAGACCCCTCCTTTAAAGTGCAGGCATTGTACTTCCATTTTCCAGGACTCAAGCCCGGCTAAATTAATAACCGGTTTCCCTGAATCCCTTCACTAAATATTACCCTGCTCACACTCCAACAGCTCGTCAGGTCCCAAAAACCATTCGTCTCCATTCACTCCTATCTAACACGCTCACACACGCTTGCTGGAAGTCCAAGCCCCTCGCCCACAAAACCTCCTTTACCCCCTCCCACCAACCTTTTCGAGGACGATCCCTACTCCTCCTTCCTTCCCCTACAGATTTATACGCTCTCCAAGTCATTCTACTTTGATCCATTCTCTCTAAATGACCAAACCACCTCAACAACCCCTCTTCAGCCCTCTGACTAATACTTTTAGTAACTCCACACCTCCTCCTAATTTCTACACTCCGAATTCTCTGCATAATATTTACACCACACATTGCCCTTAGGCAGGACATCTCCACTGCCTCCAGCCGCCTCCTCGCTGCAGCATTTACAACCCATGCTTCACACCCATATAAGAGTGTTGGTACCACTATACTTTCATACATTCCCTTCTTTGCCTAAGTGACCTAACATATGCGTACGACATGTGATGGGCTAGTCATTAAGTATGCGGCCCCAGGGTGCAACAATTTGTCAAGCAACCAGGCTAGTACCAGAACTGCGAAGAATACACTGTGAGAAGAGATTAAAGGAAATAAACCTTAGAGGAAAGACAATTGACGATATGATTACTGTGAACAAAATCTTAAGACGAATCGTAGGGACAGACTGAAGTAATAGGACTAGGATCACGGGGACACAGGTGGAAGATGAAAACGCAGATGGGCCATAAATGAACTATTTTTTTTTTGGTCTGGGGGGGAGGGGTGAAAAGTACAATGACTTGAATGAAGCAGTGGTGGAGGCAAATTCTATACACAGCTTCAAGAGAACATATAAGATGGCCCAAATGGCCAGAAGTTAGTATGCAGAAGAAAGTAGTGTAGAAGGCGGGGAAAAGGATTTACAGCTCACATTTTCTAGGACTGCAATTGATACTGCACCTTGCAAGCGAATGGAGCAAAAATCTAAGGTGCAGTAAGGGATATCTAGTGTGTGCTCAGGTGAATCAAAGAGAACCTTGGGGAAGGAGGCAGAGCGAGTGACCGAGAAAACAGTCAGAAAGGGGAAGAGTAACTAGTAGAATTCTCTGAGGATCAATATGAGGGTCAGTACGGTTTTTAGAGAGCGTGACTGTTGTGCAAAGAGATCTGGACATACTGCAGGACTGGTCGGAAAAGTAGGTACTTAAATTCATCCCCTGCAAATGAAAAGTTGTGAAGATTTCGGAAGGGGTAAGAAAACCGGAAACTGAGTATAGACTGCAGGCCTCATTCAAAGAGAAGACCTTAGGGGTGCTCATAGTGCTAAGCATATCGCCGGAGGCCCAAACCAACGGAATAATTTCAGCACCCAATGGGCTCTTGATCTAGGGAACTGGATCTGTGTTCCAGTTCCCTGAATTAAGCCTGAATACCTTCAATCACCCCTACAGGCGCTGTATAATCCTACGGGTTTAGCGCTTCCCCCTTGATTATAATAATTCAGCACCCAATGCTTAGCGAATTTAGGTGTAATCTTCAGGAATATCAACAAAGATTCGTTCAGAAAAATTATGCAAGATATTCGAGGCCGGAGTATGCAGCACCATCATGAGACAACACCTGATACAGAATGTTTAAAAACCGGAGAGTGCAAAAGAATGCACTAAGGTTTGTTTGAGAGTTAAAGGGAATGTACTATGAGAGGAGACTAAAATAACTGAACCAGACGACATTAGAAAATAAAGAGCAAAGAAAGACACGATTATGAAATACTAGGATAGGATAGCAAGGGATAAATTGTTTAAGAAGAGGGAGAGAGGTACACGAGGGCGAAGTTGTGAGCTAAAGCCTCTGATGCGTCGTAAGGATGTCAGGAAGTATCTCTTTAGCCTTCTGGTGATCGGAATGAGTATGACGGAACAAAAATGGAGGAGACTGAAGCCACATGTCGTTTAAGAGTAGGCATGACAGAACCCTTGAGGCTAGGAGGGAATGAAAAAGAAAAGGAAAACATTAAGAGGCTCCGCTAGGAGCTGAGAATTGACCCCTGCAACCCCCCACCCCCCCCACTCACCGCTGCTCAATTAAACAAGACAACATCTTAAAGCGGCAAAACACGCCGTCTAGCTTTGTGGAGCCCAGCTTGTTCATAGACCAAGTAGGTGTTGCCAGGCGCTGCTGCGTCAGGCACTGACTCTCCTCTCACTCTCTCTCTCTCTCTCTCTCTCTCTCTCTCTCTCTCTCCTCCTCCATCCATCCATCCATCTGTCTCCCCTCAAGTCGTCCCGTTTCTCTAACTATTTATTGCGTTTCTCTCTACTTTTGTGAGAGAAAGAAAGTGAGAGATACTCGAGGGAAGACGTGCTAGTGAAAAGTGACACCACAATTTACAAACTGTAATATTTTTAATTACTCACTAATAAACTGGTCAATTAATACTTTAGGTTATGAGCAATTTTTTAAAGTGCAGTAAACACCCAGATAAATGTAATCAGTTATTGAAATACCAGTATCAGTTAATAATATCCTTGACGCTGATTACAGACGCTCGATTAAAAGTAAAAAAAGTCTTGAGCAAGTGTGGGAATTTAAAGTTTATTGGCCCAGTGTAGTGAAACGTGGCAATGCGTGGCTCTAGACTTTTATAGGCAGGAATGTCCTCAGCTTTGGCCCGGGGAGATGTGTCTGGAGCCAAGGCTGAGGGTCCTCAAGCCAGTGGGAGGTGTCTGTGGGGGGGGGTGAGGAAGGGGGTGTTCTCCTGGGGAAGGTCTGTGTACTCTCGAAACATTGTTCCCTCACTCTTGTCTCTGGTTCTCGCCCCTTGTTCCAGGTGTGTATACTTGTAAGCAACTGTCTCGTTAGGTAACAGGACACTAATGCAACAAATGTGGCATTTTGTTGTGGCAACGTATCGCTCTCCAGGAGCTTTGTCAAGCCGTTATCAACGGCTTGACATGTCTTTTGGAGAGAGCGAAACGTTCCCACAATAAAATGTCACATTAGTTGCACTTGTGTCCTTTTACCTAAAATATTGTCGGTAATTGTACCGACATTATTACAACTCTGTGGTTGTAATTGTACCGACATTATTACAACTTTGTGGTTGTAATTGTACCGACATTATTACAACTCTGTGGTTATCTTTAGTTGGTAAATGAGTCTTCAATACCGGCCATAGTCGAGCACATTTCTTGCTAACTCTATTCTTGTCTCTCTGATTTATGAATTTTCCTGAACAACAACATTTTTGTTAGATTATATTCAGGACTTTCCTTGTCACCTCTGTTGTTACTTGATTTATGTCAGGAATTTTCCTAGCCAACAGGTTCACTGGTAAAAACTAGGAATTAACTAAAAAAAATATTGTCTCTATAACTTGAAAATGTCAGAATATTTGTATTTTGTGTGTGTGTGTGTGTGTGTGTGTGTGTGTGTGTGTGTGTGTACAAGTATGTGTAATGTATTTACATGGGGGTCTGGGGATACATGCATGAGTGTGTACAAGTTGGTTCATGTTTATACACCCGTGTCCATGGTTATATGTGTGTACATGCGTGAACGTGTGTGAGTATGAGTACAAGATCGAGTGTGTGTGTGTGTGTACTCACCTAGTTATACTCACCTAGTTGTGGTTGCAGGGGTCGATTCATAGCTCCTGGCCCCGCCTCTTCACTAGCCGCTACTGGGTCACGCTCTCTGCTCCATGAGCTTTATCATACCTCTCCTTAAAGCTATGTATGGAACCTGCCTCCACTACATCGCTTCCCAAGCTATTCCACTTCCAAACCACTCTATGATTGAAGAAATACTTCCTAACATCCCTGTGATTAATTTCCGTCTTCAACTTCCAACTGTGTCCCCTTGTTGCTGTGTCCCATCTCTGGAACATTCTGTCTCTGTCCACCTTGTCTATTCCTCTCAGTATCTTATATGTCGTTATCATGTCCCCCCTATCTCTCCTGTCCTCCAGTGTCGTCAGGTCGATTTCCCTTAACCTCTCCTCGTAGGACATACCCCTTAGCTCCGGGACTAGGCTTGTTGCAAACCTTTGCTAGGTGTGGGTTCCAAACTGATGCTGCATACTCCAGTATGGGCCTAACGTACACAGTGTACAGGGTCCTGAACGATTCTTTATTAAGATGTCGGAATGTTGTTCTTAGGTTAGCTAGGCGCCCATATGCTGCAGCAGTTATTTGGTTGATGTGCGCCTCAGGAGATGTGCCTGGTGTTATACTCACCCCAAGATCTTTTTCCTTGATTGAGGTTTGTCGTCTCTGGCCCCCTAGACTGTACTTGGTGGGGTTGAACTCCAGGAGCCAATTGCTGGACCAGGCTTGCAGCCTGTCCAGATCCCTTTGTAGTTCTACCTGGTCCTCATCATCTGCAAACAGGGACACTTCGGAGTCTATTCCTTCCGCCATGTCGTTCACAAATACCACAAACAGCACCGGTCCTAGGACTGAATCCTGTGGAACCCCACTCGTCACCGGCGCCCACTCTGACACCTCGCCACGTACCATGACTCGCTGCTGTCTTCCTGACAGGTATTTCCTGATCTGTGTGTGTGTTGTTCTTTTTTGTGTATGAACTAGTGTTGATAGTGTGTGTGTGTATGAAACACTTATGTTTCTATGAATTAATCGTGTAGCTTACCATGCGAAGTGACTGTGTGTGTGTGGACAGACATGACTATATGTGTGTTTATACATATGTACATATAATATGTGCGTTACCATGGAAGCACGTGTTTGCATGAGCGTGTACGTATTCGTGTGTGTTTGTGCAGTATCATGTTAAGGCATCAACCACCTGTAATTACGCTAGCAGTTACGCTCTAAAAAAATTCTTAGAAGAAACACTGGACCAACTTCATGTGTGCGAAATACAACAAAATTGTTCCTTAATTGTCACCTAGATAACTGTTACTTAACAATAACATACTATTAGTAAAATTACTTCCTCGCGAATCTCTTTATTTTTTTTTTTTTAACTGTGTAACGTAACTCGACAAGGAAATGCAATTAAGATAACTTCTAATAGTGTTTGTTAATTGCTTTTAATAACCATCAACGCGTAGACAAAAACACATAATTAGTAGGAGGAGAATGTAATTGGCATTTTACTAATTACGTTTCTGATGCATAATTTGTTAGTGATAAGAGGTTGTTTGTACACTCTTAATTACCCTAAAGTATCTGCTACTACAGTTAAACTCCAGCTGCAGATTACACCAATGTTTTTATTAGAAAATAATGAGGAGAACCAACAACGAGAAGATAACGAGAAAAAAATACGAATATTTTTCTTTAATTACGTTTGTCACCCACAATTAATGGTTAAAAATATTTATTTGATTTTTAACTATTTTCTCTTTATAAACTCACTTACTATACACACACACCTACACATTGATTATATATATATATATATATATATACACAAGACAAGCCACGGGGGGTGGGTGGAAATCTTTAGCTCAAGTACTTTTACACTTCTCAGTGCGTCATCCTTAGTTATGCAATGTTGCAAGGTAGCAACCGAAGAATGGGATGTTTTCTCAGAGAAGCGCAGTGTGGGTCTGTCACCTGCCGCAGCTTCTCTCTATCAAGGAACTATAGTTCCTTGATAATGTAAGAAGTCACGAAAGCGCTTGAAATTTCGTTTTTTTTTTCACTGTGGTTGCTTTACATATTGTGATATCACCTGTTTACTGTGATATTATTGCATATATATATATATATATATATATATATATATATATATATATAATATATATATATATATATATATTAGAGGAGGGATTAGTACCAAACTTGCACACGAGTCACTCCCTACGGAAGCAAAAGACTCGGCAGACGATGTAACAATCCCCCAATGAAAAGCGTGTCACTAGCACGTTGAGAGACAACACAATAAGTGTCAGGGGCCCAAGACTGTTCAACTGCCTCCCAGCATACATAAGGGAGATTACCAATAGACCCCTGGCTGTCTTCAAGCAAGCAGTGGATAGGCATCTAAAGTCGGTACCTGACCAGCCAGGCTGTGGTTCGTACGTTGGACTGCGTGCGGCCAGCAGTAACAGCCTGGTTGATCAGGCTCTGATCCAACAGTAGGCCTGGTCACAGACCGGGCCGCAGGGGCGTTGACCCCTGGAACTCTCTGCAGGTAAACTCCAGGTAATAAATAAATATATATATATATATATATATATATATGCAAGACAACCACTATTTTTTCATAGTGGTTGTCTTGCATACTTTGATATCACCTGTTTACTGTGATCTTTTTGCATATATATATATATATATATATATATATATATATATATATATATATATATATATATATATATATATATATATATATATATATATATATTATATTTATTTATTTATTACGTCGTGCTGAATTGGTAAAATTGGTTAATTAAAATTAATTCCATTCTAAAAAAAATTCTTATACGTTTAAAGATCTATTTTTTTAATAATTTTGTACGAAAAGAACCTTAGAAAACTTACCTAACCTTATTATAACAAGTGCAATTTTGCTTTAGCTAATCCAACTAAATATCTTGTATATAAGTTTACAATAATTTAATTAAAAACGAACACAATGGAATATATTTTTTCGTTAGGTTCTGAATAATTTTTGTGAAATTATTGCATACACAAATTTTCGCTTGCTTTATTCGGCAAGAAGAACAGTGCTATTTCAGCCAACATATATTGAGTTGAGCAACGTCTACGTCCTAGTCAATACACCTCACAACCTTCCATTCTTTTCTTCGTTGATATTACATTTAAAATAGTGAGTATTCTCAGGGGTGTATGTAGTGCTCTGACTTAAGGAGAAGTGACGCTGTAATGGAGAATACCTGTAAACTTTTATTCTATATAATTAAATATTCATGATCTTGCGGGTAAAAGTGCTCGAACGTCTTAACACAATTATTTATGCGAATTATACATGCAAAGCCTAATTTTCGAGAAGGCTTCTGCGCTCTCGTGTGTGTGTGTGTGTGTGTGTGTGTGTGTGTGTTTATGTACGCACGGGGGAGTATGTGTGTATGTATGGAAAGGGTGCATTTGTATGTGAGGTGTGTGTGTGTACTCACCTGTAAGTGACTGCAGGGGTCGAGTCACAGCTTCTGGCTCCTTTTCGTCGTTGGCCGCTACTAAGTTGACTCACAAAATCGTAATGGTACGATTGCAAACAAACCATACCACGGGCGGGGATAGAACCTGCGGTATGGTTTTTTTTTTTCGCTACTACGTTCACTCTCTCTCCTCGCTTCGAGAGCCTTGTCGTACCTCTTCTAAACTTCCTGACCACCCTAAGATTGAAGATATACTTCCTGACAATCCTGTCGCTCATGTGTGTTTTCAACTTCCCGACTCTCGAAAAAACCTGTTACAGCCAACCCTATTTATTCCTCTCAGTATCCCGTAACAACGTTATCATATTATCGCTATCTTTCGTACTCGTGTCATCGTGTAACCTCTTCTAATAGCACCTACGCCATAGCTCCGTGACTAGTCTCAAGTCGATCCTCTGCACTTTCTAGTTTCTCGACATGCTCGATCAGGTGTGGGCTCCACATTAGGCCTGACATGTGCCCTATACAGTGATGTGACGCCTTGCTTAGGGTCAATAAAACTAATCATAGGTTTTCCAGACGCGAGTTTCCTTTAGTAGTTATTCCCTTGAAATGCGCCTCAGGCGATATGTTCGGTACAAAGCTAGCGCCACGTCCTTCTTTCCCAGGTTTGCAGCCGGTACTTCATCCGTGGTTTTCTTTACACATTGCCAAACTCTGCACTAGCTGGGATTAAATTTAAGTAGCTACTTCTCAGATCAAACCTGCAACTTATCCAGATCCATTTGTAGTATTTCTGGGTTCACTTCCGTTTGTATTCTCGCGATTAGTTTCGCATCATATCCGCACAGGGTTACCTCTAACTATCCCTTCAGTCATGTCTTCCCGTAGACAAGAAAGAGTGCTGGTCCTAGTGGAACTCCGCTAGTTACTAACGCCCATTCCAGCACCTCTTCTCTGACAATCTCTTTTAGTTTTCTTATTCAATATTCCTTGGTCCATTGTACTGACTTCCATCTTATTCTTGTCTGCTCCTCTAGCATTTGTGTCAGTCTGTTGTGCGATACTGTGTCAAGAGCCTTTCTACAGTCCAAGAATAAGTAACCCGACCTACTCTTTCTCTCCTACTTCAATTATGTTGCTTTATCATATAACTCGGGTAGGTTTGAAAGAATTTACCATCTGTGAAGACGTGTTGGTTGTCGTTTAAAAACCCATTCCTTGTTAGAGGCTCCACCTTTCTTCTCCTGAAAACCTTCTCCATAACCTCACATACTATGCACGTCAGTGACACTGGCCTGTAGTTCAACGCTGCCTGTATGTCCCCTTTCTTAAAAATTAGGATTACATTTGTTGAATTTTACACCTCTGGCAGTTGCCCTGTGTTGATTGATTTGTTGAAGATTGTGGCAAGTGGATGACCAGTGCTTCTGCTCCATCTCTCAGGACTAATGGGAAGATATTATCTAGTCCTTAAATTTTTTGCTGACCTCTTCAAAGATTTTCATTAGTTGTCAGTTTTTCTTCATCGCTCAGCATGTTCACCTGGACCTTTACCGCTGTTCACCTGGACCTTTACCGCTGTTCTCCTGTTTGTAAGTGTGTTTATGTGTGTGTGGGGGGGGAAATTGTTTTGTGGGTATCGAGCTTCAGCTCCTAGGTACAACTCTTAACCCAGTTTTAACTGATGTGGTCTATTGCTGTCATACTCAAAATCTGTTGTTGTTGACACATTTATTTTTGAAGCAAGAAGCTGACACAGCCTCTGCTGTATGCTTCCTTTGTCCTGTCTCTTTCCCTTTGTTTCTAATCCGTTGCCTAGCATATTCCCAGTCCGTCCCCAGTGAGTTGCCTAATCTGTTTCTCCTGCCTAGTCCAACTACGTTTCCCGGTAGGTTCACCAGTTCATTCACCAATAAAATCACCAGTTCATTTCTACACATACTAGTATCTCAGTAGCTAAACTTAATTTAAAATTTTCCTGCATATCACCTCGGGCATCCCTAGACCAATACATTTTGTTCACTGTGCATATTCTCTGGCAATGGTGGGGGTTTTATGAGATGTTGTTGACCATTCTTTCTAATATTTGTGTCTGAGAGCTATAGGTCTGGCTAACCCTCCGGGTTAAAAATCCAAACAAACCTTATCTTATCAAGTTTAGAAATCCAAGTTATCTTAGAACTCTGGTGTGTTACATCCTGGCTGGTCACGTCATTCCTGTAATGTGTCCAAACTGTGTTTCTCTTTCCTCTCGTTACTTTGCATTTGCTGGGGTTGAATTCTAGCAACCCTTTCTCCAAGACTTTGCAAATTGCCTCGTTTGTCTTGAAAGAATCTTGCAGTGTTCTTCGTATATATTTTGTGTGTGTTGGGGAGGAGGTAGCAGATATGACTATACATGCGTTTATACATGTAGTATGTGTGTTTCCATGGGAGCACGTGTTTGCGAGTATATATGTATTCGTCTGTGTGTGTGTATGTGTGTGTATATGTGTGAGTATATGTGAGTGTATGTGTGAGTGTATGTGTGTGTGTGTGTGTGTGCGTGTGTGCGTCTGCTCACCTATTTGTGGTTGCAGGGGTCGATTCACAGCTCCTGGCCCCGCCTCTTCACTGATTGCTACTAGGTCCTCTCTCTCCCTGCTCCATGAGCTTTATCAAACCTAGTCTTAAAACTATGTATGGTTCCTGCCTCCACTACGTCACTTTCTAGGCTATTCCACTTCCTGACAACTCTATGACTGAAGAAATACTTCCTAACATCCCTTTGACTCATAGGAGTCTTCAACTTCTAATTGTGACCCCTTGTTTCTGTGTCCCCTCTCTGAAACATCTTGTCTCTGTCCACCTTATCTATTCCTCGCAGTATTTTATATGTCGTTATCATGCCCCCCCTAACCCTCCTGTCCTCTAGTGTCGTCAGACCGATTTCCCTTAACCTTTCTTCGTAGGACAATCCCATTAGCTCTGGAACTAGTCTTGTTGCAAACTTTTGCACTTTCTCTAATTTCTTGACGTGCTTGACCAGGTGTGGGTTCCAAACTGGTGCTGCATACTCCAGTATGGGCCTGACGTATATAGTGTACAGAGTCTTGAACGATTCCTTAGTGAGGTATTGGAATGTTATTCTTAGGTTTGCTAGACGCCCGTATGCTGCAGCAGTTATCTGACTGATGAGTGAGGTTTGCAGTCTTTGGCCACCTAGACTATACTCTGTCTGAGGTCTTCTTTGCCCTTTCCCGATCTTCATGACTTTGCATTTGGCAGGGTTAAATTCAAGGAGCCAGTTACTGGACCAGGCTTGTAGCCTGTCCAGGTTTCTTTGTAGTCCTGCCTGATCCTCGACTGATTTAATTCTTCTCATTAAATTCACATCATCTGCAAACAGGGACACTTCGGAGTCTATCCCTCCCGTTATGTCATTCACATATACAAAAACAGCACAGGTCCTCGGACCGACCCCTGTGGAACCCCACTCGTCACAGGTGCCAACTCTGACACCTCGTCGGGTACCATGACTCGTTGTTGCCTCCCTGTCAGATATTCTCTGATCCATTGCAGTGCCTTTCCTGTTACGTGTGCCTTATCCTCTAGCTTTTACATTAACCTCTTGTGAGAAACTGCATCGAACGCCTTCTTGCAGTCCAAGAAAATACAGTCTATCCACCCCTCTTCTGTTACCTTGTCATAAAACTCCAGTAGGTTTGTGACACAGGATTTTCCTTAACTGAAACCGTGCTGGTTGTCGTTTATAAGCTTGTGTCATTCTAGGTGCTCCACCACTCTCCTCCTGATGATCTTCTCCATGACTTTGCATACTATACGTCAGTGACACAGGTCTGTAGTTTAATGCCTCGTGTCTGTCTCCTTTCTTAAAAATTGGGACTACATTTGCCATCTTCCACACCTCAGGTAGTTGCCCAGTTTCAATGGATGTGTTGAAGATTTTTGTTAGTGGCACACACAACATCTCTGCTCTCTCTCTAAGGACTCACGGAGAGATGCTGTCTGGTCCCACCGCTTTTGAGGTATCGAGTTCACATAGCAGCTTCTTCACCTCCTCCTCGGTTGTGTGTATTTCATCCAGTACTTGTTGGTGTACCTCCCTATTCTGAATTCCTGGAGTCCTTCCTGTCTCCTCTGTAAATACTTCTTTAAATCTCATGTTGAGCTCCTCACATTCCTCTTGGTCATTTCTTGTGAACTCCCCACCTTCCTTCCTCAGCCTGATTACCTGGTCCTTGACTGTTGCTTTCCTCCTGATGTGGCTATACAACAGCTTCGGATCAGACTTGACTTTTGATGCTATGTCATTTTCGTATTGTCGCTGAGCCTCCCTTCTTACCTGTGCATATTCGTTTCTGGCTCTTTGGCTAATCTCTTTATTTTCCTGGGTCCTTTGTCTTCCGTGTGTGTGTGTGTGTGTGTGTGTGTGTGTGTGTGTGTGTGTGTACTCGCCTAATTGTGGTTGCAGGGGTCGAGACTCAGCTGTGTGTGTGTGTTTTGTTTTGCGAATGCGTGCAAGCATGCATTTATTTTAATCTTAGGTGGTATTCCATATTTTAAATATAGAACTAGATTAAAAAATCCTTCCTATTCCCATTACACCAATTACTCTAAAAGGGAAATTTTGCGTCAGTTATCTATTGAATATCATAGGTTGCTCGAAACTGGGAGTAAAGATATGCGTCACAAAGGTCAGCCCTATACACGCTATTCTTCCATCCATCACAACTGGATTGATAAATCCATATTCGCATGCAAGCATATACGCACGTGTACATCTGCACGCACTCACATGCACGCGGTCTCTTACACACACACACTGGAATACTACGACAAGGAACAGAAAAAGACAGGAGAGAAAGGGGTGGATACACTGCATATTCTTGGACTGTAAGAAGGCTTTCGACACAGTTCCACTCAAGAGATTGGTAAAAAAGCTAGAGGAGCAGACAGGAATAACAGGAAAGGCACTGCAGTGATCAGGGAATACCTGACAAGTAGGAAAAAAACGAGTGATGGTACGGGACGAGGTGTCAGAGTGGGCGCACTCCTGGGGCCACTGCTGTTTCTGGTATATGTTAATGACATGACGGAAGGAATAGATTCAAAGGTTTCCCTGTTTGCAGACAACCTGAGTATAATGCGGATATTTCAAACGGACGATGACCAGGTAAGACTACAAAAAGATGTGGATAGGATGCAATCCTGGTTCGACAAATGGCTTCTGGAGTTTAACCATGCCAAAGTCATGATGGTTGGAGAAGGATAAAGAAGGCCGCAAATGGAGTACATGCTCGGGGGTCAAAGACTGCAAACCTCACTCAAGAAAAAGGATCTTGGGGTGAGCAGCACACCGAACACGTCTTCTGAGACTCTCATCAAATAGCTGCTTCAGCATATAGACGCCTGGCAAACCTGAGAATAGTGTTTCTACATCTCTTTAAGGAGGCGGCATTCACGACACTGTGCGTCATATACGCCAGACCCATATTGGAGTATGCAGCACCAGTACGGAACCCATACTTCGTCAAGCACAACAAATTAGAAAAAGTGCAAAGGTTTGCAGCTATATTAGTCCCGGAGCTAAGAGGGATAGGGGGGACATGATAACGACGTATAAAATACTGAGAGGAACTGACAAGGTGGACAGGGACAGAATGTTTCAGGGATAGGACACAGGGACAAGATAACACAACTGGAAGCTGAAAACTCAGATGAGTCACAAGTATGTTAGAAACTATTTCTTTGGCATTAGAGTTGTCAGGAACTGGAACAATCTTGAGAGCGATGTAATGGAGGCAGGATCCATACATAGCTTTAAGCAGAGGTATAACAAGGCTCTTAGAGCAGGGAGGGAACAGAGCTAGAAGCAACCAGCGAAGAGGGGGTGTCAGGAGCTGCGAATCTACCCCTGCAAATTACACACACAGGCATGTGCACCTTCTAGGTATCCACGACCCTGTTGTTCGCATTGCGTGCAAAGGTACGCGCACATACGCAGGCACGCACATATCCAACCTATACTAACACGCAAACAACAGTAAATAAATGATCAGCTATCAAGAAATAATGGCCGCTATTGAACAGTTTGAACAGAGGTACAATATTCAGCCATAACAGTGAACTGTGAGAAGGAAGCATGTTGTGATGATAGTGGTGGTAGTTGTGGTTGTTGCTGCTGTGGTGGTCGTAGTTGTGGTTGTTGCTGCTGTGGTGGTGGTAGTTGTGGTTGTTGCTGCTGTGGTGGTGGTAGTTGTGGTTCTTGCTGCTGTGGTGGTGGTAGTTGTGGTTGTTGCTGCTGTGGTGCTGGTAATTTTGGTTGTTGCTGCTGTGGTGGTGGTAGTTGTGGTTGCTGCTGTGGTGGTGGTAGTTGTGGTTGTTGCTGCTGTGGTGGTAGTAGTTGTGGTTGTTGCTGCTGTGGTGGTGGTAGTTGTGGTTGTTGCTGCTGTGGTGGTAGTAGTTGTGGTTGTTGCTGCTGTGCTGGTGGTAGTTGTGGTTGTTGCTGCTGTGGTGCTGGTAATTTTGGTTGTTGCTGCTGTGGTGGTGGTAGTTGTGGTTGTTGCTGCTGTGGTGCTGGTAATTTTGGTTGTTGCTGCTGTGGTGGTGAGGGGTGGTGGTAGTGGTGGTGACTGGTGATGGTGACTGGTGGTGATGGTTACTGGACTCTGTGGTCAAAGTGTATGATGTAGGTGTCTATCGGAAAGACCCCATCTCTTAATTACGTTCAGTTTTGTTAACCTCCATCTCTTGGGCCCGTGTCTTACGGTCAGCTGATGTGATCAATGTATGGAACCAGTCACTGCTTGGTGATCATCTCTATACATATATCATTGGGAGGCACAAAACCCGGAAGGGCCACGCAGCGCCTGCTGAGCGGGGAGGCAGTCAGGTTTGATCCGAAAATAGTGACGGCTCCTCTAGTTCCTCGGATTAAGACTGTATCCCATTGTTCAGAAGCTGAGTGACCCTAACTGGCATTTTTTCTCCTTTAAAAATAATTATAATAATGGTAATATTATATAATAAAAATAAAAATGATGGTAATAATATATTATATAATAATAATAATAATAATGATAATAATAATAATAATAATAATTATAATAATTATGGTAGTTTGGGAGTACAACTTCAATCTGTGACCCTTGTTTATCTTCTTTATTCCCAGGAGTATTTTCTAAGTCGTGGTCACGTCTCCTCTAGATCTACGCTCTACCAGCGTCATCTAGTTCTTGCCTAATCGCTACTAGTCTGGATACACACGTAGTAAACATTCTCAGGTTTATCTTGTGGTTACACAGTGGAGCCGCGTACTCGGAGCACTCGCACATGTGTGGTAGGAAACCTTCGAAGCTATTTTCAAAGTCCATCATTTAGTATTAGCCTTTGAATGAGGCCTTAATGAGGCTTTATTAAGTCTGTCACGCAGATGAAGCCTTTGAAGGAGCCTGCATTGAGGCTTCATTAAGTCTTCACCCAACAGAAGCCTTTGACGTTTTATGAGGTTAAGCCGACACGTTGGTCATGCCTCTTCAAGAAGAAAGATGATATATTGATGCCGGTCACAGGCTCTTGATCCAGGGGAAAATTTTAACTACGCTACCCTTCCTTGGATCAAACCTGATTAACCACCCGTTCCCCAGGCGGTGCATTACCCTTACGGGCTTAGCCCTTCCCCATGAATAACAATAATATTCATAATAATAGGGTAATGTGTACTCCCAGGTCCTTCTTCCTGCCCCATCCCACGAGGAACTTCCCTCCCAGGAGACACTGTCACCTCTCTCCTTCCCTACACAACTCTCTTCCATATCATTGCACTTGTTCGAGAATAAACTCACATATCAACCATCACTAGTGCAGTCTAATGGCTGTTTGGAGAGTAATTTAATAGGCTATTTGAAATAACGCGTTGCAAAGTTAATAAATAAATAGTTAATAAATAGTTAAATATATATATATATATATATATATATATATATATATATATATATATATATATATATATATATATATATATATATATATATATATAGTAACCTGAGCGGTATGACATCATCCTAGGGTAGCCCAAAAGAAATGTAGTGACCTATTGAGGTCCTAACCTGTTTAGGTACAGTGGTACAAGGTACTCTAGGTTTAGTGGTTTAATGAATCAGGTTGTTGGTAATATTATAATGATGATAATAATATTAGTTGAAAATAATGATAGGAATGGCATTAAAATTCAGAATAGCCAAGTTGTTATGACAAAGGAAACCTGAAAAGGAGAATTCACACAGACATATTAACTGACACTGAGAGTATTTCCTGAATGTTCTGGAAGGTTCTGTGACACCGGTTGACAAATTAGGAATTTTTTCCCTCTATTTCCTCAGTTAGAAGGTTGCAAATGAAGGTATGTAATGATCCACTATTGTAATGTAACTTTTTACGTCACAAGACCTGTTCCCGGCGGTTAGAAGCTTGGGGCTGGCTATTAACTATCTTCTAGTATTTTCCTTATGCTATTTGCAAACTGTGAGGCTTACCCCACCCGACCCCATATGGTGTGGGGGGGACCGGTGTGTGGTTGGCATCCCGCTGGCCTCTCCCAGACAGTCTGAGACTGGCGAGTGCCTCCACACCACCACTCTCTGAAAACTTACCCTACTTCTCCTGTTGTCATTGCAACATTGCACAGCTCCTGATGACGCAGTGAGAAGTGTGAAAGTACTTGAGCTAAAGATTTTCACCCCACGTGGCTTGTCTAATGAAACCACGAAACAAGTGCTTTTAAATCATTAATCAAACTGCGGCAGGCCAGGGTTCGACCCCACGACACATTGTCTCAAAAGAGACAACACAATGTATATGCCACCTTATCCACTCATCCATCGATCCTACAAAGATCATGCACCCAGCAGAGCTAGGTGTTGTTCGTGATCCGAAGACACTCGTGGCAGTGGTATGCTCAAGGATTAATTTCAACCTCCTGTTTGAATATGCGCCTCCACATGCAGTCTGTATAGCAGTGAACCCACGGATCCAATAAATAGGTGTAGTTGGTCGTCTAGTTGTTTTAATGGTTGGCGGATTTTGTTGGTTATTTAGTCAACTGGTTATCGGTTTGTTTCTCGAGTAATTGGTTTGTTGACTGTTTCAATGGATGTTTTGTTAACTTGTTGATTGGATGCTTTATTGACCGGATGGTTGGCTTTGGAACTAGTTGATTGGATGGTTTGTTGACGAGCTGTTTAGATTGTTGACTGGTTGATTGGATGATTTATTGACGAGCTGGTTCGTTGGTCTGACTGATTAGCTGTTTTGTTAAATGAGTGGTAGAGTAGTAGATGGAATAACAGTGATGTCACATGCCATTCAGGACTGTGTGTATACTCACCAAATTGTACTCACCTAATTGTAGTTGCAGGGGTCGAGACTCAGCTCCTGGCCCCGCCTCTTCGCTATCTGCTACTGGGTCTCTGCTCTCCCTGCTCCATGAGCTTTATCATACCTTGTCTTAAAACTATGTATGGTTCCTGCCTCCACTATATCTTTCTCTAGACTATTCCACTTCCTGACTACTCTGTGACTGAAGAATTCTTCCTAACATCCCTTTGACTCATCTGAGTTTTCAGCTTCCAGTTGTGTCCCCTTGTTTCTGTGTTCCCTCTCTGGAACATCCTGTCACTGTCTACCTTGTCAATTCCCCGCAGTATTTTGTATGTCGTTATCATGTCTCCTCTGACCCTTCTTTCCTCCAGTGTTGTTAGTCCTATTTCCCTCAACCTTTCTTCATAAGACAGACCCCTGAGTTGTGGAACTAACCTTGTCGCAAACCTTTGCACTTTCTCTAGTTTCATTACGTGCTTGACCAGGTGTGGGTTCCAGACTGGTGCTGCTTATTCTAGTATGGGCCTGACGTACACGGTATACAGTGTCTTGAACGATTCCTTGTTAAGGTAACGGAACGCTAATCTTAGGTTTGCCAGTCGCCCATATGCTGCCGCAGTTATCTAGTTGATGTGTGCCTCCGGAGACGTGCTTGGCGTTATACTCACTCCAAGGTCTTTCTCCTTTGCCGAGGTTTGTAGCCTTTGTCCGCCTAGTTTGTACTCTGTCAGCGGTCTTCTTTGCCCTTTTCCGATCCTCATGACTTTGCATTTGGAGGGATTGAATTCGAGAAGCCAATTGCTAGACCAGATGTCGAGCTTGTCCAGGTCTGTTTGCAGCCCTGCCTGGTCCTCTTCCGATGTGATTCTCCTCATTATTTTCACATCATCCGCGAATAGAGACACTTCTGAGTCTATCCCGTCCGTCATGTCATTTACATATACCAGGAATAACACTGGTCCTAGGACTGACCCCTGCGGTACACCGCTCGTCACAGGCGCCCACTGTGATACCTCATCACGCACCATGACCCGTTGTTGCCTCCCTGTGAGGTATTCCCTGATCCATTCCAGTGCCCTTCCTGTTATACATGCTTGTTCTTCCAACTTCTTTACTAATCTCATGTGAGGAACTGTGTCGAAGGCCTTCCTTGTGTGTGTGTGTGTGTGTGTGTGTGTGTGTGTGTGTGTGTGTGTGTGTGTGTGTGTGTGGTGGGTGCGCGTATGCAAGCACTGTACGTGTGGCCATTTGTGTGTTCGTGTGTCCACATATCAACAAGGCCTTCACAAAAGGGCTGGTGGCCAGTATTATCGTACAAAATAATGTTATAATCAACATTGCCCTTCACAGTACTGCTGATCACTAGCCTTTATAGTGATGGTTACCAACACTAGCCCTTCATAAGAGTGCTGGTTACCACCACTAGCCCTTCATAAGAGTGCTGGTTACCACCACTAGCCCTTCATAAGAGTGCTGGTTACCACCACTAGCCCTTCATAAGAGTGCTGGTTACCACCACTAGCCCTTCATAAGAGTGCTGATTACCACCACTAGCCCTTCATAAGAGTGCTGGTTACCACCACTAGCCCTTCATAAGAGTGCTGGTTACCACCACTAGCCCTTCATAAGAGTGCTGGTTACCACCACTAGCCCTTCATAAGAGTGCTGGTTACCACCACTAGCCCTTCATAAGAGTGCTGGTTACCACCACTAGCCCTTCATAAGAGTGCTGGTTACCACCACTAGCCCTTCATAAGAGTGCTGGTTACCACCACTAGCCCTTCATAAGAGTGCTGGTTACCACCACTAGCCCTTCATAAGAGTGCTGGTTACCACCACTAGCCCTTCATAAGAGTGCTGGTTACCACCACTAGCCCTTCATAAGAGTGCTGGTTACCACCACTAGCCCTTCATAAGAGTGCTGGTTACCACCACTAGCCCTTCATAAGAGTGCTGGTTACCACCACTAGCCCTTCATAAGAGTGCTGGTTACCACCACTAGCCCTTCATAAGAGTGCTGGTTACCACCACTAGCCCTTCATAAGAGTGCTGGTTACCACCACTAGCCCTTCATAAGAGTGCTGGTTACCACCACTAGCCCTTCATAAGAGTGCTGGTTACCACCACTAGCCCTTCATAAGAGTGCTGGTTACCACCACTAGCCCTTCATAAGAGTGCTGGTTACCACCACTAGCCCTTCATAAGAGTGCTGGTTACCACCACTAGCCCTTCATAAGAGTGCTGGTTGCCAGCACTAACCTTCATAAGTGCTAGTGACCATCACTAGCCCTCATAAGAGGGTTAGTTCTAGCAACCAGCCCTCATAAGAGGGTTAGTGCTAGCAACCAGCCCTCATAAGAGGGTTAGTGCTAGCAACCAGCCCTCATAAGAGGGTTAGTGCTAGCAACCAGCCCTCATAAGAGGGTTAGTGCTAGCAACCAGCCCTCATAAGAGGGTTAGTGCTAGCAACCAGCCCTCATAAGAGGTTAGTGCTAGCAACCAGCCCTCACAAGGGTGTTGGTTGCTAGCACTAACCCTCACGACAACACAGCACGCCAGCATGTCACCGGAGTGGTTCTCACTATCTCCTGTCTAGTTTTACACGCGATCACTTCATTTCATTTCTTGTCAGCTCTCTCGCTCTGCATCAAGGTCAGGTCCCAAAGACTGAGAACCAGAGAGCCCACAGGTTCAGTACAGGTCAAAAGACTAAGAACCAGAGAACCGACAGGTTCAATACAGGCTGTTGGACGCATTGCGAGGCAACATTTCGTAGAGCCATCACTGGTTTCTTTGCCGCGCTGTATAACCCTTGTGGTTTAGCGCTTCTTTTGATTATAATAATAATAATCACTGGTTTCTTTTTTCATGACGCTTTAGCCAATTTGTCTACATAAATGCAGCAATGAAGAGAAGACACATGTCTCAGAACAAGCTTCTGCTGCGACAACGTTTCTCTCTGTGCTAATCCTGGCTGTGAGATTAATGCCACGTTTAGTCGTACGGAGGATCGAGCCTCCACAACCTTGAATGACGTTAGTGGTACTAGCGTTTCAAATAAATGTAGAAATATAAAAAAAATAATTAGAACAGTGTTAGCCATTTGGAAGTGTGACCTCTTAAAGTTATTATTCGACTCCCACAGTTTATATCAACCAAGAGAGAATAAGTACGGAGGAGTATTTGTATGATTTATTTACTCATCTAAAGAAACACATTATGATGTGCAAATATAATTATATATTAAATTATACACAAAAGTCGGTTTTTATTATACCAAGGTTAGCGCTTATTTTTTATTATAATAATAATATAATAATAATTATACCAAGGTGGCCTGAGTGGCCCTGGCCGGCCTAGATGACCTCGCATACTAGTATTTTTCTCCACAGTTGCGGTTAAATATACGTTTGAAGGGTTTCTAGAGTTCTCCCTACTTCCACGGCCGGGTCACCATTTGGAGAAGACCCGGGCCGGACATACCGGCGAACCTACAACAACAACCTACTTCCACAGCTCGATCCTGGGCTAGGTGTGTAAATTTACTTGTCTGGTCCACCAGGTTGTTGCTGCTGGTGGCCGGCTGGCCCACTTACCCATCACAGTTCTGTTGATCTGGCACTATTTCTGATACCTTTTGGTAAGATGTTAAAACGTTTTGGACAATGAATGTTATACAATATTCTTTTATTGTGACCAAGGCGCCCTTGCTTTTCACTATTTTCTTTTACATTTTCTCCCATTTTTCTCACTTATGTTATGGCAGTGTGCGAATTTGGAACTAATTCCTGAAGTATCTTCCACGTATATATTATTATCTATCTCTCGTCTTCGCTCCAGCAAGTACTTTAAATATTTTGGAACCCGAGGCTTTCCCAATAATTTAAATGATTTATTGACTGAATCTGTTCCAGGTTCATTTGTTGTCTCTTATCCTGAAGTGAGCCGTCAACACTGAACAGTACTCTAAACGAGAGATCACAAGTGATTTGAGTAGTGCCACCACTGGCACTATTTGTCTTGTTTTGAAAGTTCTCATTATCCACCCCGTCATTTTCCTAACATAATAACTCCTAGGTCCTCCACGTTCCTTTCGTTCTGTTTTGTGATTCGCGTGTGTCTTGTGTATAGTGTCTCTTTATAGTTCTTCATTCTTTCCGTATATAAGCAAGGAGGACTTTGTCACCACTAAACGCAGTGGGTTTTTTTTCACTGCTCAATAGAGAACTTTGCTTATATCTTCTTTTACAATTTTTCCGTGTCTTCCACTGAGGTGATTGTTCATGCGTATATGGTATATGCAAATGATAAGACACCGTAGTGAATTATTATTCCGTGTCAGTTAGAAGAAAAGAAACAGTGAAGGTGCCAGGAGCTCCCCTGGAACACTTGTGCTTTTTATTTTCATAATGCTACATTTTTCCCCTATTTATTACTACTGTGTTCTGTCTATCAGAAAGCTTAATATTCATGTGCTTACTTTAACCGTTATACATTTACTCCTCATTTCGTGTGCAATTACACAATGATCACATTTGGAAATCCCATCGTTAACTCCGTACATATCCCATCTTCGTTTTCTTCCATAGGCTCTGCAATTGTGACACATGGTCTTCCCGCTCTAAATCCATGATGGTTTCAGTTGTGCTGTTCCATAAAATTTGTATTAAGGCATCTCATACCCTTTTGAATATTTTTATATTTGGCGATGTTAGGATTACTGATCTGTAATTGTTTTTATCGCTCTCCTGAGTCCTTTATGTAAAGGAGCAATGTCTGTATTCTCTAAGGCCTCTGCTATTTCACTTAGATCCAAGGTCTTTCTCCAGACGATGTTGAGTGTTTATGCTAGTGGTATTTTGCACTTCTTAATAGATAATGAATTCTACGAATCCGGTCTAGATGCTGCCTGAGTGGGCATGTTTTTATTTCTTTTATTTTTAAAGGCTCTAAGAAGTAATGACAAAAAATTCTTCATTCTCCACCCTGCTTTTGTTTAGTGGATTGCTAAACATCGATTCATATTGGTCTTTAAGATTTCGCTCATTTCTTTTTCATCATTAGTGTATAAACCTTGTGTGAATGATGGTTCAATTTTACAAGAAGTTTTTAACTTGGATTTTGCATATGTGTAAAAATATTTTAAGTTTCCAGTAATATCCTGGACGTCTTTGTTCCCTTTGTGCTTCTTCTGTCTGGTACGGCAGCTATTTTTTTTCTCTTCTGTACATTCTTCTGCACACTCTTTCTGAATCTGATATTGAAGTTTTTTTCAGTGGTACATATTTAATGCAGACCTTGCATGCACAGCTTTTCGAAGCACTAGATTTAAAGTGCTCACGACTGTTTGTCAAAATATGTCTGACAGTTTTTTGTTATTTTTGCACCAGTCTCTTCTCTGATTGTTGAGGTTAAATTTACTGAAGATCAAATCTCGAACATTGTTACTAATGTTCTCCACCCTTGAGTATATAATCATTTGTATTTCTGTGATTGGTATCTGACTATATTCCATTTGTGGTTATGTCTGCGATTATTTCCCCGTTGTTCGTGAAGATTAAATCCAGTGTTTGTTTAATTTCTTATGGTTCCTGTTATCAGTTCGTTAAAAGCAGACTTTTCACAAAGCCCCATTTGTTCTCTGGTTCCTAAGTCGTTACACTCCCCTGTGTTCTGGTCCACAAGTGGAGTGGTTCCTAAACCGTCTTCCTCCCCTGCGTTTTGGTCCTTCTGGGGGATGTTGGACCGTGTCTCTTCTGTGTTTTGGTCCAGTTGCGGTGGGAAAAGGGTTCCAACAGTTTCATTCCTCTGTGTTTTGGTCCAGCTGCGTGAGAGAGTGTAATTCTTCACACGTTGCATGACCTTAACTTCAAACAGGGGAAAATGGATACGTTGGCATCTCTACTTATTACAGCAATATAACATGAGCCACGCAGAGCCAACACGTGTGTATATATATGTGGGTGTGTGTGTGGGTGTGGGTGTGTGTGTGGGTGTGTGTGTGGGTGTGTGTGTGTGTGAGAGTTCTCTTATTCATGGCTAGTCTCTCTAGCCTTGAAGAGAGACTTTAGACTTGCCCTGGTTCCTGGGGATGTTTTCTCAGGTTAGGTTTCATGCTGGTGGTGCGTACTCTGTGAAAGAACTGATATATGTCCATCATAGGCTCGTTAATGACTTATTGTTGAGATAATAAATAATGATCTTAAATTTGCCAGCCGTATGTCCGCTGCCACAGAGAATGCGCAGTATGTATGTACGTACACACACACACACACACACACACACACACACACACACACACACACACATATATATATATATATATATATATATATATATATATATATATATATATAGATATATATATATATATATATATATATATAATATATATATATATGTCGTGCCGAATAGGTAAAATTGGTCAATTAGCAAGAACTCATTTAATATTAAGTCCTTTCTAAAATTTTCTCTTATACGTTTAAAGATTTTTTTCATTTATGTTATTGTAAAAATTAATAATTTTATACGAAAAGTACCTTAGAAAACTTACCTAACCGTATTATAACAAGCGCAATTTAATTTAGACTAATCCAACTAAATATATTTTAGATAAGCTTACAATAATTTAATAATAATCAAACACAATGAAATATATTTTTTTCGTTAGGTTCAGAATGATTTTTGCGATATTACTGCATACACAAATTTTCGCTTGCCTTATTCGGCAAGAAGAGCGTTGCTATTTAAGCCAAAATACCAAGTTTTACCTATTCGGCACGACACACACACACACGCGCGCGCACACAAACACACACACACACACACAGGTGTTAGGAAGTATTTTTTCAGTCATAGAGTAGTCAGAAAGTGGAATAGTCTAGCAAGTGATGTAGTGGAGGCAGGAACCATACATAGCTTTAAGACGAGGTATGATAAAGCTCATGGAGCAGGGAGAGGACCCAGTAGTGATCAGTGAAGAGGCGGGGCCAGAAGCTGAGTCTCGACCCCTGCAACCACAATTAGGTGAGTGCAATTAGGTGAGTACACACAATGTAGGATTTGGTGGTCCTCTGGGTTAGAGCGTCATGTGGTTGTCGCTCATCATGAGGCGGGCCAAAACAACATGGGTTCGAGTCTTTGGCTAGACGCAGTGTTGTTATTGATCAATACCATTTGTTCGTGGTTACAATAATATAAAATACTGCTTGTTGAGGCTAGTACACCAAACGGGGAGTAGGATGAAATTAGCTCAGAGGCACACACACCACCGTATTTCCTCGGATCATTGTAAAACACCTAGCTCTGGTGGGTGCGTGATTCTTGTAGGATTTGGTGGTCCTGTGGGTTAGAGCGTCATGTGGTTTTCGGTCACCATGAGGAGGGCCAAAACAACATGGGTTCGAGTCTTTGGCTAGACGCAGTGTTGTTATTGATCAATACCATTTGTTCGTGGTCACAATATTTGGCTTAAATAGCAACGCACTTCATACCGAATAGGGCAAGCTAAAATTTGTGTATAGAATTATTTCGCAAAAATCATTCTGAACCTAACCAAAAAAATATATTTCATTGTTTAAATTATTGTAAACTTATCTAAAATATATTTAGCTGAATTAGGCTAAATTAAATTGCGCTTTTTATGAAAAGGTTAGGTAAGTTTTCAAAGGTTCTTTTGGTAAAAAATTATTAATTTAAACATTAACATAAATGAAAAAAAATATCTTTAAACGTATAAGAGGAAATTTTAGAAAGGAATTAATTTTAAATGAGGTCTTGCTAATTGACCAGTTTTACCTATTCGGCACACACACACACACACACATATATATATATATATATATATATATATATATATATATAAAATATGCATTCCATCTTTCAGTAATATTTTCCATCATAATTAGGCTAATATATGGTACATTTCATAAGGTTTAAACCATATATGTCAGAAGATTAGTAGTAAACGTAACGAGCTAAATAATCGAACTAATTAATTGACGCCAAGACCAGAAAGTCTGTTACACAGACTTTCCGGCATCCAATTGTGCCGATCAAAGAGACGTGTAATTGAAAATTCATTTGTGTTATATATGTTCAAATAAGAAGAGAAACTATTGTAATTAAGCAGTTTGATTCATCAAATGATCTCGTATTGAAAAATGGAAATATTTCGAAAATAATTCTATGTCGCATATTTTTTTTCTAAAGAAAGACATGAGAGAATAATGATCCGTCTCGTTAAGGTCAACCAATAATAGGAGGAATGTAAATAACCTTTGATATACCTTTGAAGGCTCTCGAGAGCCTTTTCCTACTCGCGCAGTCCAGGCCTGCGCCGGACTTGACTGGTGCTTGCTTAGCTAACCAGACTGTTGATGCTGGCGGCCCGCTGGCCCACAAAATCATCACAGCCGGGTTGATCTGGCATTTGACAGAGGCACATGACCAGTTTCTTCTGAAAACTTCTACAGTTGTTCTGGCAATGTTTGAGATATATTGTGGTAGTGTTAATCTGGACTCATGGATGTTGATGCAATGTTCTTATAGTGCCCCTGTTTTTTGACTGGGTTTATTTTACACATTCTTTTTTATCTCTTACTTCATTATGTTGTTGTGGCAGTATGCAGATTTGGGACCATATCCTCAAGCGCCTTCCACGCATATATTATCATTCTCTCTCTCTCTCTCTCTCTCTCTCTCTCTCTCTCTCTCTCTCTCTCTCTCTCTCTCGCTCCAGTGAGCAAATATTTAAGACTTTCAGGAGTCCCATGTAATTTAAATGGTTATTTGACCCAATGAGGGCCGTAAATGATCTCAGTATCTGTTCCAGCTCTGGTATCTCTCCTATCCTGAAAGGAGACGTCGACACTGAGCAATACTCTAAGCAAGAAAGCACAAGTGATTGGAAAACCATCTCCATAAGTATTATTCCCGTTGTTTTAAAGGTTCTCTCTATCCAACCCGTCATTTTCCTGGTTCTCATAATATTTACCTTATGTCTTCTTTACAAGAAAGATCAGCAAACATTATTACACCCAGGTTTCTCACTTCTTTTCATTCTGTTTGGTGAAATTCTTGTTTTATTTTTTTATGTCTCTTAGAGTTCCTAATTCTTTTTATGTGTTAGTAAGTTGGAATTTATCAGTGCTGAAACTCATGTTGTTCTCCACAGTCTACTGGAACACATTCTTTATATCCTGCAACATTTTCGTGTCCTCTACCGTAGTGATTTTCATCCTTATTTTGGTATCTGCAAATGATGATACGTACGTAATTTTGGCGAGTGTTTTTGTCTATGTCCGCTCTGATGATAGAAACAGTAAAGACAATAGCACCGTGCCTTGGGGTACTGAGCATTTTACTTTGCTAATGCTGGATTTTGCTCTGTTTACTACCACTTTTTGTGTTCTGTTTGTCAGAAACCTGAAAATTAAATTGCCTGATTTCTCCATTACGTACACTCAAAGCCCTCATTTATGTGCGATCACTCCATGATTAAGTTTACCAAATGTCTTTGCCTTTGAGTAAATGCGTTTTGTTATCCACCACATCCGTAATTCTGTTATGTTGGCTTGGTAGCTGTGACAAGGATGATCGTCCTGCTCTAAATCCATGATGGTTTGCGTGGTGTAGATTACGCTGTTCCATACACTTCGCAATTTAATGGCTCATCACCCTCTGAAAGACGTATGACGTTAGGGCTACTGGTCTGCAACTTTTGGCTAGCACTCTACTGCTTCCTTTATGCAAAGAACCAATGTTCACACTCTTTAATGCCTGTGGAATTTCACCTACATCTTATCTCTTCCTCCGAAGAATACTGAGTGCTCGTGCTAATTAAATTTTGCACTTTGTAAATACGGAATTTCATGAACCCAGTGCAAGTGTTGTGCGAATGCTTATATTTTCTATTTCTCATTTTTAATTCTTCCGGATATGTACTAGTGAGTTATGTGATCATCGTAACCTTCAATAGTAACGAATAAAATCTGCTGAACATTGATTCATATTGGTCTTTTAGAATTTGGCTCATTTCTCTTTTATCATCAGTGTATGAACTTCCTGTGATTAATGGTCCAATTCCACACGTAGTTAGTAACTTAGATTTTCCACACGTGTAGAAATATTTGGAATTTCTAGCAATGTCCTGGACAGCTGTTGTCTTCCTTTGTGATTCTTCTGTCTGATATATAGACTTAAGATTTTGTTCTCATCGACAATCTCACCGATAAAGTTATATATACATTTTTGTGACATTCACATTTTTAAGCAGCTCGAAAACCCATTTTTTTTCTGCGTCTTTGCATTCTTCTCTGCGGTATATGTTTTACACAGACCTTTAATGAAACAACAACATGAAACAATATCAACAAAAATAGCAACCATACCAACAAAAGCAAAGCAACAGTACCATCAGCGATACTAACAACAATGAATCCAGCAATAACACTGACAATAATAACAATAACAAAAGCCAGCAACATCAATAATACTAACAACAGTGTTAGTAATGCTAACAAAGCAACAACAATGACAGCAGCATCAACTAGAGTGGGTAAAGGTGATTCTATATTAGTAACAGACAGCTGACTTAACTAATAATGATAATAATCAATATCAATAATTATTACATCGTCCCTAAGCACCCCCCCCCCTATTTTCAAAATAAAACTACAATAAGAAAATTCCCAATCGTAATGACCTTTTGCCCTTTCACCCCTCTAACTCCCTCCCCTCTTCATCCCTTCTCCTCCCCTTCATCCTCTTCTTCTTTCTCTCCATCCTCCTCTCCTCCCCCTCCATCCTCCCCTCTGCTATTCCGTCCAAATTGGGTTCATGAATTTCGGAACCCATTTTGTCACACAACTCTGCCCCCTGGCGGTGTTCGATCTGGTTATTTTTTTCTGCAGATCAAAAGTTTCAACTTTCTGAACCACTTGGTCACCATCCAACTCGAAAATAAAACTAGAATCGTGTATACTGCTGGAGCGAGTCATGTAGAATTTGCGTAGATGACTCTCTCGCTCATTCTCTGTCTGTCTCTGTCTGTCTGTCTGTGTCTCTCTCTCTCTCTCTCTCTCTCTCTCTCTCTGTCCCTCTGTCTCTCTCTCTCTCTCTGTCTGTCTGTCTCTTCTCTCTCTCTCTCTCTCTCTCTCTCTCTCTCTCTCTCTCTCTGTCCCTCTGTCTCTCTCTCTCTGTCTCTCTCTCTGTCCCTCTGTCTCTCTCTCTCTCTCTCTCTCTCTCTCTCTCTCTCTCTCTCCTCCCTCTTAAGTTTCTTGTGAAATGAGTTTATAAATATTACACAAATAATAACTTATAATTACAGACGTTAAATGTGCATCCTGCCAGGTATTAAAGTTTCTTGCTTACTAAAATTTCTGTAAATCTAAACACACCTTTCCAGCCGATCAAAAAAACCACACCTTGCTATGTTTATTCTGAACATGCTTCTCTCTCATTTGACCAGCGTAAATATCACTCATTAAGCAGATCGACATTCAAGGATTGAAAAATAATATAAACACCTTGTTCTATACCTGTTTTTTTTTTTAATATGGAGTTGGTCCTCTATTTGCATCAGTTCGTCGAGGAATTGATTCATATAGCATTTGAACTGTATCCAGGGGAATTTTGAGCCATTCCTCAAGGAAAACCTGCTCTAACTCTTCCAAAAACGGCGGTGTAGGAAATCGGTTCCTGACTTGATGTTCCAATTGACCCCACAGATACTCGATAATATTTAGATCCGGCGATTGTGGGAACCCAGTCCAAGTGTTCGACTTCACTTTCATGTTCTTCTTGACAGTTATAAATTATTCAGTCATTTGACAGTTCAATCAGCAATTGTTCTTGTTATTTTATCCAACCCCTGTATACACAGCTTTCATATATATGTCGTCAAGTCCATCTCCTCTCTCGCATAACTGGTGGTTGAACAGTGAAGGTGTAGATGTCTTCTGTACCAACACATCATCGTGTTGCGGTGTTAGCCAATTATGACTATAATAATGGTATGTATTGAAGACAAGAGGATGAGCAAAGACACGTGTGCAACAGGTTATGCTTACTGCAGTGTTCGTCAGTTCTTATGTACTATCCTTCATAGTGTGCATGTGTGCGCGCGCGCACACACACACTTCATAGCCTAGTGAAGTAAATACTCACTTCACAGCTGAGTAAGGTAAACACACTTCACAGCTGAGTAAGGTAAACACACGCTT
>WNWK01002252.1:182500-218752 GCA_009830355.1 Cherax destructor
TCCCGGTAAAAGTAGGTCTTAGACATATATATATATATATATATATATATATATATATATATATATATATATATATGAGCGACTGATAAGGAATATCTGTAATACAGTTACCAACTGCGAGCTCAAGTCTGTTTCCACACTACACACAGCTGTCATGGTACATCTACTGTATTCTATTACTATTCCCTTGATAATGATATAGCTCCAGCGTTACCAGAACGTTGTTAGCTCTGGCAACAACGTTTCTGAGCTCCGAGCCCAGTCTAACCTAATTTAACCAAGCCGAATGGAATTCAACCTAACACAGCCTAACCAAGAACTACATACATGATTTTATTTAAACTATATTACTAATTTAGTGCTTAGTTTTGATAATTAAGCTATATTATACGGTAATTCTTGTACAAGTGGTATATCTGAATGACAGGTTAACTAATAACCACCCACAGCTCTGCTAACAACCACCCACAGATCTGCTAACAGTTACTCATAGCTCTGCTAACAAGCACTCACAACTATGTCAACAAGCACTCAGGATTGTGGTAACAAGCACCCACGACTGTGCTAACAAACCCCTACGACTGTACTAACAAGCACCCGCGACTGTGCTAACAAGCCCCTACGACTGTGCTAACAAGCACCCATGACTATGCTAACAAGCACCCACGACTGTTCTAACAAGCACCTACGACTGTGCTAACAAGCACCCGTGACTGTGCTAACAAGCACACGTGACTGTGCTAACAAGCACCCGTGACTGTGCTAACAAACACCCGTGACTGTGCTAACAAGCCCCCACGACTGTGCTAACAAGCACCCGCGATTGTGCTAACAAGCACCTGCGACTGTGATAACAAGCACCCGCGACTGTGTTAACAAGCACCCGCGACTGTGATAACAAGCACCTACGACTGTGCTAACAAGCATCCACGACTGTGCTAACAAGTACCCGCGACTGTGCTAAAAAAAGCACCCGTGACTGTGCTAACAAGCACCCGCGACTGTGCTAACAAGCACCTACGACTGCGCTAACAAGCACCTACGACTGCGCTAACAAGCACCTACGACTGTGCTAAAAAGCACCCGTGACTGTGCTAACAAGCACCCGCGACTGTGATAACAAGCACCCGCGACTGTGATAACAAGCACCTACGACTGTGCTAACAAGCATCCACGACTGTGCTAACAAGCACCCGCGACTGTGCTAACAAGCACCTACGACTGTGCTAACAAGCACCTACGACTGTGCTAACAAGCACCCGCGACTGTGCTATCAAGCACCCGCGACTGTGCTATCAAGCACTGGCGACTGTGCTATCAAGCACTGGCGACTGTGCTAACAAGCACCTGCGACTGTGTAATCAAACACTGGCGACTGTGCTAACAAGCATCTTCGACTGTGCTATCAAACACTGGCGACTGTGCTAACAAGCACCTACGACTGTGGTATCTAACACTGGCGACTGTGCTAACAAGCACCCGCGACTGTGCTATCAAACACTGGCGACTGTGCTAACAAGCACCTACGACTGTGGTATCAAACACTGGCGACTGTGCTAACAAGCACCTACGACTGTGGTATCAAACACTGGCGACTGTGCTAACAAGCACCTACGACTGTGGTATCAAACACTGGCGACTGTGCTAACAAGCACCCGTGACTGTGCTAACAACTACAAACAAAAGCCCTTCCGCTACTTCGCGTGGAGATAATAGCATTTTAAAATGTTTTAAGGGTCAGGGTTTTTGGCTAAAATATAATAGGTCGGGAAAAAATGGCAAATGTAATTGTTTCAACATTAATATTTTTACTATAAAATTTCCATGTTAAAAAAATTATTTAATAAAATGCTAATGACGGCGTATAATAATATTATTATTTTAAAAGTTATGTTAAAATGTCTATTATTTTTTTATAATTTGTTTAATAAACAGAAACATCAATAAAAGTAATTTTAAGAAAGGAGCAAAGAAAAGTAATTAAAAGGAAAGAACAAAGAAAAGTCATTAAATCCTAAACAGCCATTAAAGTAACTAAAGCAATAGCAGTAATAAAGAGAAGAAAGATGCAAATTCCTGAGTTCAATAGGAAGTTGGTGGCTTTATTACTGTGTTGGCTCCGTGCCCGTCCCCTCCCAGGCCATCTCCAGGACGCAGCCTCGTGCCCGTCCCCTCCCAGGCCATCTCCAGGACGCAGCCTCGTGCCCGTCCCTCCCAGGCCATCTCCAGGACGCAGCCTCGTGCCCGTCCCTCCCAGGCCATCTCCAGGACGCAGCCTCGTGCCCGTCCCCTCCCAGGCCATCTCCAGGACGCAGCCTCGTGCCCGTCCCCTCCCAGGCCATCTCCAGGACGCAGCCTCGTGCCCGTCCCCTCCCAGGCCATCTCCAGGACGCAGCCTCGTGCCCGTCCCCTCCCAGGCCATCTCCAGGACGCAGCCTCGTGCCCGTCCCCTCCCAGGCCATCTCCAGGACGCAGCCTCGTGCCCGTCCCCTCCCAGGCCATCTCCAGGACGCAGCCTCTTGCCCGTCCCCTCCCAGGCCATCTCCAGGACGCAGCCTTCCCAGCCTTATAGGTAAGGCAGGAAGGAAGGGAAAGAAGGTAGAATGGAGGAGGGAGGGAGCGAGGGAGGGCTGTAAGTTATAGGGAATGAACGAATGAGGGAAGAATGAAGGTGTGAAAGAGTACAAGGAAGAGGGAGATGGAGGAGAGTAAGGAACAAATGCAAGGCTAGAAAAAGAAGAAGCGACGGCAGGTTATATTCGTTACTGAGAACAATACAAATGAGGTCACAAAAAATATATATATATATATTTCGAAACATTTTCTTTTACATAATTTTCAGTTTTTCTAAACATTTTCAGAAAATGGCATCATTTTTTTTATGCTCCACTAATATATTGGATAACTCTGCCTGAAAGCATCAGAGTAAAAAATAGTTAATCTTACAGACTTTTAATGAGCCAATGCAAGTCGTAGCTACTCATAAAACTTCAATTAAAAAAAATTGATGTAAATTGTTTTGAGAAACGATTAGTTGAGGACTAAAACACTTTTGCAACATTTGGGAATCTCTGTGGAAACGTTTCGCCGCAATAAACATTCCTAAATGTTGCACAAGTCTATCATTCTTCAATTAAAAATCAGCGTATAGAGATATTACTAGTCACTTTGCTGCTTGGCAGGACTGACTGCGAGCAGCAAGTCTTACAGAATGCTAGTTTTCTCAGCTAGAAACTTCGAACACAAAATATCGGACACCGAATTGGTTCTCTATAATTCACCTCTTAGACCGCATGTTGAATATGGCGGTCCAGTTTTTGTCTTCGAATTACACTGAGGAGGATGTATTAGAGGATACATAGAAGAGCTATTAGAGGATACATAGAAGAGCTATTAGAGGATACATAGAAGAGCTATTAGAGGATACATAGAAGAGCTATTAGAGGATACATAGAAGAGCTACCAGACTCGTACCATCACTCGAAAACCAACCTTATGAAGCCTCAAAGCACTCAGCTTTTTTTTTTTTCTTTAATAAAACAGAGAGTGAAATTTCATTCAGTCCTTTAAGATAGTGAGTGACATCGTCACACTCAAACAAGAAGATCTATATGAAGTGTTGAATGAGTCTGCAACTTGCACAGTGGAATGAAACTGCGAGGCATAAGATGCAACGAGAGTGTAAGTTTTCTTGGAGACAGAATTATAACAGAAGGTAATATACCACAGGCTAATGATATAAGCGTGAATACAAATTCATTCAAGAACCAGTTGAACAGACACTTAACAAGTATAGTATTCAACTAGTTTCGTTGTGCCCTAGTGAGTGTAGTTGTCCAAGACCTCGTGCTTAGTACACATCTGTCAAAACTGTTAGGTCAGCCAAGGAAGTTTTACGTATCACATAACGTGATGATAAATTTCAGTAACCAGTTAGGAATAGAGCATTGTGAGAGAGGACAGGAGGAAGATGTTACCATGGACGCTCGCTGCTTCACCCAGCCACACACCAACCCTACACTAAACCCACGTGGACCGTCATGTACATTAAATAGATAGGGCATTCTGCAGTCAAAAGATTCCAGATGTCTGTTCAGCCACTGCATCACGACGATCAGTAGACAACGAGGCAACCGAATCAATAATAGTAGTAGAGGTAGACGTAGGGGATTGTAATAGTCATAGCAGAGATGGTGGTGACCAGAAGCAAAATTCATGAGTACACACAGCTGTGTGAGTGGCGGAGGAGTAGCACGAGGTGTTTAAGATGCAAACAGTGCTAAATTAGAAGACGTAGTTATAGCAGTCTTCCTTCCAGTTCTATCTCCTGTAAATTTCCAAGTCATTTTCTCATGGAAGACAGCTGTCTGTATCTGTCTTTCCCATGTACTCTCGCCTCTCTCTCTCTCTCTCTCTCTCTCTCTCTCTCTCTCTCTCTCTCTCTCTCTCTCTCTCTCTCCTTCCCCTTCTCTACGGGTGTTGGGAATTTTCTTTAAAAGTTGCAAAGAGGAGGTTAGAGGCAGTGTAGATGTCAGGTTTAAGAGCAATGTGTAGTGTGAGTATAATGCAGAGAATTCTGAGAGCAGGAATAACAAGACAATTAAGGGTTACCTGAGGTATAATTCACGGGGCTAAGAAGTGGTTGTCGAGGTGGGTATTGAAGTGAGTAATGAGATGGGTATTGAGGTGGGTATTGAGGTGGGTATTGAAGTGGTTGTTGTAGAGGTGGTCTGGGCATTGAGATAAGTGGAGGAAAATAGGGTGATTTAGAGCCAGTTCTTAACCTGGAAGTCGTGACCCACTGGGGTGTTTGGAGTTTCTTGGGGGTCACAAAGAGTTCGGGAGAATATAATTTATTTTCATATATATGAATTAGCCAGTTTGGCTTTTACCAGTTTAGTGAGTAGCAACACTGATCACACGTGCGGTGGTCTGCTACAGTAAACACATCAACCACAACCAGTCACTCAGTCAGTTCATAGCTACGTTGGGGGATGTCCGTACGTCGCTCTTGCTCCGTGGCTCCCAAGGCGGTTTCCTGTTTGCATTATGTCTGCCAAAAAGCGTAAGTACAATGAAGCCTCTCTCAAGATGGGTTTAACAAGCATCATTCAGAACTCTGTGGTCAAGCCGCAATGTGTCATTTGCACCAAAGTTTGGAGTCATGAGAGTATGAAGCCAAGAAAACTGAAGGTCCATTTTGAGTTGCCACAGCCATCTGGTGGACAAAAGCTTGGACTTTTTCATGCGAGAACAAGCTTCTCAGAACGCCAGTCGTATCGATTCCACTGGTCACTTCGCTCGATAGAATGAACCAGCGTTGGAGGCTTCATACAGAATTGCTCTAAAAATCGTACAAACCAAGAAGTCTCATTCTGGAAGCAACGAAGGTGGTTCTTGGAGAACAGCAGCAAACAAATTGAGAGCAATTTCTCTTTCGAATGATAGTCAGAAGTGGGATCTCGGACATGAGTGAGGATAATCTGGTGCAGGTAGTGGCTGCTGTGAGGAGTAGTCCAGTGTATTCATTGCAACTGGACGAATCAACTGATGTTGCTTTATGTTCCCAACTTCTTGTTTATGTTCGTTACCGTGAGAGGGAAGTTATGAAGGAGGAGTACTTGTTCTCTGAATCATTGGCCACAACCACTTATGCAGAAGATATTTTCAAAATCCTTGAAGCCTTTCTCCTTAAACACGAGCTAGGTTGGGAAGCACTTGTCGGAGTGTGTATAGATGGGACTCCTTCTATGACTGGTTGCAAATCCGGCTTCAAAGCCTTCGTGAAGAATGTCGCTCCGCATGTCTCCTTCATTCACTGTATGATTCATCGACATGCTTTGGCGATGAAGACTCTCCCACCTGGACTTCAAGAAGTGCCCACAGGCGTTATAAATATTGTGAACCATATCCGAGGGAGCGCAACGACTTCAAGGATTTTTAAAGTGCTTTGTGAAGAAATGGGTTCCGAATTCTCTGTTCTCCTATTTCACACATAGGTACGTTGTCTCTAAAGTGGCAAGATTCTAAATCGCGTGCTACAACTTCGAGAGGAAACGATAATGCTGTTGGAACGAGGTCGTACGGCAAAGGAGAATCTTCTTCATGTAAAGATGCAGGATGACTGTTTTGTAACAAAGGTTGCCTACTTGGCAAATTTCTTTTCTGAAGTGAATTCCCTGAATATTTCACTCCAAGGAAACCTTACAATGCTGCACACAGCTCGTGACAAAGTGGCAGCATTCAAGTGTAAGATTCAACTTTACCAGAAAAGAGTTGAGGACGGTGACACAACTTTCTTCACTCAGATGACGACTCTCTTGGATTCTATGCCAGATGCTGAATGCAGTTTCCGTGAGGAGATCTCAGCTCATCTTTTGGCAGTGAATGACGCCATCGAAAGTTACTTTCCAGGACTGGACGACCGCTGTACTGATGCATGGATCCACAGACCCTTTTCAGTCAAGGACAGTGTCATCAGTGATACTGATGTTGCTGCTGAGGTAGAATTTCTTAAAATTCATGAGGATTCTCAGCTGAAAGTCGACTTTACTGAACAAGAGCTCCCGACATTTTTCGCAAAAGTGCAGGACGACTGTCCCATTCTGTCGATGCTGCACTGACCATGCTGATCCAGTCCCCGTCTCGCTGCGAGGTTGGATTCTCAGCAATGGTAACACTGAAAACGAAGGCACACAATAGGATTGTAATCGATGCTGACCTGAGGTGTTGCCTGTCGAACACTGCTCCTCGCTTTGATAGACTTATGGCTGCAAAACAATTTCAACCCTCCCACTGAGTGAATGAGAAGTAGGTTTTTTATGATCAAAAGTTCTGTGGCATTTGCAATATTCTGGCATTTGCACAGGCTATGTGGAATTTTTCAAGGTTTTTGTAATGTGGCATTTTCAATAAACCATTGTCTTCCTATCATTTTGTTTTATCTTACCTTTTCACAATGTTCACCATTTCAAAATTTATTATAGGGGTCACGGTAATACCCTGAAGAGTCTAGGTGTGGGGGGGTCATAGGACGAAAAGGTTAAGAACCACTGATTTAGAGTGTGTGTAAATACAAGGAAGGATTGGTATATGGGTTGTCCCAGGAAAGGTTGGAAGAAGGTGTGAGGGTTTTTAGTGTTAGGGGCTTGAGCACCTGGCAAGCGTTCGTGAGTGTGTTGGATCAGGTTTGAGTGGGGACAAGTGATTCAAGAATTTGACGAGCTATTGGAGTGTGAGCGAGGTAGCATTTATGAATTTATTCAAGAAAAAACTGCTAACCTTACTTGAGTCCTGGAGGTGGGAAGTACACTGCCTGCACTCTGAAGGAGTGGTGGGGATGGTGTACTTCAGATGATCACTTGAACTGTAATGTGTGACCACTTTTAGCAAAACAGCGATTGAATGAATGATGGTGAGTGTGTTTCCTCTTTATAGAACATTCTTCCTAGATGTGATAATAATGCACTATTATTATTTTTAATTTATTATTATTATTATTATTATTATTATTATTATTATTATTATTACTCTATACAAGCTGTAATAGCCAAGTATTTTTTATTCTATAATCATTTATGATTCTTACAATTATCACGCACTTTCTCCATTGCAATTATTTATTAATTATCGCTTCCCTCCTTCATTATAATTACTTAGGTTGTTAATAATCACCTACCTCCTTCATTATAGTTAACGACCGTCTTGTTTACACTGAAAGCTTAACTTCATGTTAAGAGCTTAACTTTATCATCATATATTGCGGCACCTGCGAAATAATTGGTAATCAGGTTTGATGCGAGGAAAGAGAGAGGATAGCTGCAATTCCTTTGTTCAAGAGCCCTTCACTAGCATCATCCCTGAGAGGGACAACCAACCTTCAACGCCAATAGAATCAACAGTCTAGACAAACTGACTGTTGCAACAGTCTAGACAACATAACTGACTGCTGGAACAGTCTAGATGACATAACTGACTGCTGCAACAGTCTAGACAACATAACTGACTGCTGCAACAGTCTAGACACCATAACTGACTGCTGCAACAGTCTAGACAACATAACTGACTGCTGCAACAGTCTAGATGACATAACTGACTGCTGCAACAGTCTAGACAACATAACTGACTGCTGCAACAGTCTAGACAACATAACTGACTGCTGCAACAGTCTAGACAACATAACTGACTGCTGCAACAGTCTAGACACCATAACTGACTGCTGCAACAGTCTAGACACCATAACTGACTGCTGCAACAGTCTAGACAACATAACTGACTGCTGCAACAGTCTAGACAACATAACTGACTGCTGCAACAGTCTAGACAACATAACTGACTGCTGCAACAGTCTAGACAATATAACTGACTGCTGCAACAGTCTAGACAACGTAACTGACTGCTGCAACAGTCTAGACAACATAACAGACTGCTGCAGCAGTCTAGACATAACTGACTGTTGCAACAGTCTAGACGACATAACAGACTGCTGCAGCAGTCTAGACAACATAACTGACTGGTGCAACAGTCTAGACGACATAACAGACTGCTGCAACAGTCTAGACAACATAACTGACTGTTGCAACAGTCTAGACGACATAACAGACTGCTGCAACAGTCTAGACAACGTAACTGACTGCTGCAACAGTCTAGACGACATAACAGACTGCTGCAACAGTCTAAACAATATAACTGACTGCTGCAACAGTCTAGGCAGAATAACAGACTGCTGAAACAGTCTAGGCAGCATGACAGACTGCTGAAACAGTCTAGGCAACATAACAGACTGCTGCAACAGTCTAGACAACATAACAGACTGCTGCAACAGTCTAGACAACATAACAGACTGCTACAACAGTCTAGACAACATAACAGACTGCTACAACAGTCTAGACAACATAACAGACTGCTACAACAGTCTAGACAACATAACAGACTGCTACAACAGTCTAGACAACAAAACAGACTGCTACAACAGTCTAGACAACATAACAGACTGCTAAAACAGTCTAGACAACATAACAGACTGCTACAACAGTCTAGACAACATAACAGACTGCTACAACAGTCTAGACAACATAACAGACTGCTACAACAGTCTAGACAACATAACAGACTGCTGCAACAGTCTAGACGACATAACTGACTGTTGCAACAGTCTAGACGACATAACAGACTGCTGCAACAGTCTAGACAACATAACAGACTGCTACAACAGTCTAGACAACATAAGACTGCTGCAACAGTCTAGACAACATAACAGACTGCTGCAACAGTCTAGACGACATAACTGACTGTTGCAACAGTCTAGACGACATAACAGACTGCTGCAACAGTCTAGACAACATAACTGACTGGTGCAACAGTCTAGACGACATAACAGACTGCTGCAACAGTCTAGACAACATAACTGACTGTTGCAACAGTCTAGACGACATAACAGACTGCTGCAACAGTCTAGACAACGTAACTGACTGCTGCAACAGTCTAGACGACATAACAGACTGCTGCAACAGTCTAAACAATATAACTGACTGCTGCAACAGTCTAGGCAGAATAACAGACTGCTGAAACAGTCTAGGCAGCATAACAGACTGCTGAAATAGTGTAGGCAACATAACAGACTGCTGCAACAGTCTAGACAACATAACAGACTGCTGCAACAGTCTAGACAACATAACAGACTGCTGCAACAGTCTTGACAACATAACAGACTGCTACAACAGTCTTGACAACATAACAGACTGCTACAACAGTCTAAACAACATAACAGACTGCTACAACAGTCTAAACAACATAACAGACTGCTACAACAGTCTAGACAACATAACAGACTGCTACAACAGTCTAGACAACATAACAGACTGCTACAACAGTCTAGACAACATAACAGACTGCTACAACAGTCTAGACAACATAACAGACTGCTGCAACAGTCTAGACAATAACAGACTGCTGCAACAGTCTAGACAACATAACAGACTGCTGCAACAGTCTAGACAACATAACAGACTGCTACAACAGTCTAGGCAACATAACAGACTGCTGCAACAGTCTAGACAACATAACAGACTGCTGCAACAGTCTAGACAACATAACAGACTGCTACAACAGTCTAGACAACATAAGACTGCTACAACAGTCTAGACAACATAACAGACTGCTGCAACAGTCTAGACAACATAACAGACTGCTGCAACAGTCTAGACAACATAACAGACTGCTAAAACAGTCTAGACAACATAAGACTGCTACAACAGTCTAGACAACATAACAGACTGCTGCAACAGTCTAGACAACATAACAGACTGCTACAACAGTCTAGACAACATAACAGACTGCTGCAACAGTCTAGACAACATAACGACTGCTGCAACAGTCTAGACAACATAACAGATTGCTGCAACAGTCTAGACAACATAACAGACTGCTACAACAGTCTAGACAACATAACAGACTGCTACAACAGTCTAGACAACATAACAGACTGCTACAACAGTCTAGACAACATAACAGACTGCTACAACAGTCTAGACAACATAACAGACTGCTACAACAGTCTAGACAACATAACAGACTGCTACAACAGTCTAGACAACATAACAGACTGCTACAACAGTCTAGACAACATAAGACTGTAACAACAGTCTAGACAACATAAGACTGCTACAACAGTCTAGACAACATAACAGACTGCTGCAACAGTCTAGACAACATAAGACTGCTACAACAGTCTAGACAACATAACAGACTGCTGCAACAGTCTAGACAACATAACAGACTGCTGCAACAGTCTAGACAACATAACAGACTGCTGCAACAGTCTAGACAACATAACAGACTGCTACAACAGTCTAGACAACATAACAGACTGCTACAACAGTCTAGACAACATAACAGACTGCTGCAACAGTCTAGACAACATAACATACTGCTACAACAGTCTAGACAACATAACAGACTGCTGCAACAGTCTAGACAACATAAGACTGCTACAACAGTCTAGACAACATAACAGACTGCTGCAACAGTCTAGACAACATAAGACTGCTACAACAGTCTAGACAACATAACAGACTGCTGCAACAGTCTAGACAACATAACAGACTGCTACAACAGTTTAGGCAACATAACTGACCGCTACAACAGTCTAGACAACATAACAGACTGCTACAACAGGATCAAGATTTGTTCCTCTCTCATTAACGGGGAATGACATCTCAAATTCAAAGTTTAATTCTCTAGATTACTTTTACTTTAATATTTTTGCTCTAATATTTGCTTTAATATCCGTTTACTTTTTCTTAGATAATCGCGTTAATCTAGCTCTTAGTACTAGAGGTTTACTCAGAAACATAACAGGATCTCGTTATTACGCTGAGGAGAATACGAGACGCACTTAGATGGCTGAAGACAGCAAGATATAGCTTCTTTACCTATAACGGGAGAGACAGCTATACGCCACAAGGAACTAAGATATTATAGCTACTCTAGCTATAACAGGAGAAGCAGTTATGCGCCACAAGGAAGCAAGATATTATAGCTACTCTAGCTATAACAGGAGAGGCAGTTATATGCCACAAGGAAGCAAGATATTATAGCTACTCTAGCTATAACAGGAGAGGCAGTTATATGCCACAAGGAAGCAAGATATTATAGCTACTCTAGCTATAACAGGAGAAGCAGTTATGCGCCACAAGGAAGCAAGATATTATAGCTACTCTAGCTATAACAGGAGAGGCAGTTATATGCCACAAGGAAGCAAGATATTATAGCTACTCTAGCTATAACAGGAGAGGCAGTTATACGCCACAAGGAAGCAAGATATTATAGCTATTCTAGCTATAACAGGAGAGGCAGTTATATGCCTCTAGGAAACAAGGTATCACAGCAGCATTGCATATAACTGGAGTCAACGCTACACACATGAAGGACCTATGTATATCAGAGATATTCAGTGTATGTAAGGACACAAGTGCATACATACACTTGGTACAGCATTAATGGATACGTTTCGGTCACAGAACCGAAACATATCCAGAAAACATACCCTACTGACCCCCACACTAACCTATACTACCATCACTAACCTAAACTATCTCCACCAACCTATTCCCCTCTTACCAAAACCTCCCATTCCCTCCAACGTCTCCCACTCCGTCCAACCTCTCCCACTCCCACCAACCTCGCCCACTCCCACCAACAACTTCACCTCTCCCTAATAACCCTTGCCAAGCAGTTAATTTATATTGACTCTTCCTTTCACCTTTGGACAGCACCTTATTAGATTTCACTTCTGTGTTCGAATTCTCTCTCTTACTGTGTTCGTATTCCTCTCTCTGTGGCTGAATTTTGCTGTGTTCGCATTTTTTCCTTAGTTTTCAAATTATGATCACTCCCAGTGATCGAATTACTCTCTCTACTTTCAATTTTTTCTCTGTTCGAATTTTACCACCTGTTTTCGTATGTGACTCCCTGTGTCCGAAGTTCCATTTACTTACAATCAATAGTAGTTTTAGCACCCATAATAAATAGTTTTTTTTTTAAAGAACCCATCATAGAGGTTTTTTAAATCACCCATCACAGAGGTTTCTTAAAGCACCCATCATAGAAGTTTCTTAAAGCATTCGCAATAAATAGAGGTTTTTAAAACACCCATAATAAAGACGTTTTTAAAGAACCCACAATTAAAAAAAGGTCTTTAAACTCCCGGGATGAAGAAAAATAAAAAAAAAGACCAGTTTTAGCTATCTTCAGAATCTTAACCATCCTCAGAATCTTAACCATCCTCAGAATCTTAACCATCCTCAGAATCTTAACCATCCTCAGAATCTTCAACATCCTCAGAATCTTCAACATCCTCAGAATCTTCAACATCCTCAAAATCTTCAACATCCTCAGTCAACATCTCAGATCTAACCATCCTCAGAATCTTAACCATCCTCGGAATCTTAACCATCCTCGGAATCTTAACCATCCTCGGAATCTTAACTATCCTCGGAATCTTAACCATCCTCAGAATCTTCAACATCCTCGGAATCTTAACCATCCTCGGAATCTTAACCATCCTCGGAATCTTAACCATCCTCAGAATCTTCAACATCCTCGGAATCTTAACCATCCTCAGAATCTTAACCATCCTCAGAATCTTAACCATCCTCAGAATCTTAACCATCCTCAGAATCTTAACCATCCTTGGAATCTTAACCATCCTTGGAATCTTAACCATCCTTGGAATCTTAACCATCCTTGGAATCTTAACCATCCTCGGAATCTTCAACATCCTCAGAATCTTCAACATCCTCAGAATCTTCAACATCCTCAGAATCTTCAACATCCTCAGAATCTTCAACATCCTCAGAATCTTCAACATCCTCAGAATCTTAACCATCCTCAGAATCTTAACCATCCTCGGAATCTTAACCATCCTCGGAATCTTAACCATCCTCAGAATCTTAACTATCCTCAGAATCTTAACCATCCTCAGAATCTTCAACATCCTCGGAATCTTAACCATCCTCAGAATCTTAACCATCCTCAGAATCTTAACCATCCTCAGAATCTTCAACATCCTCGGAATCTTAACCATCCTCAGAATCTTAACCATCCTCAGAATCTTAACCATCCTCAGAATCTTAACCATCCTCAGAATCTTAACCATCCTCAGAATCTTAACCATCCTTGGAATCTTAACCATCCTTGGAATCTTAACCATCCTTGGAATCTTAACCATCCTCGGAATCTTAACCATCCTCGGAATCTTAACCATCCTCGGAATCTTAACCATCCTCGGAATCTTAACCATCCTCAGAATCTTAACCATCCTTGGAATCTTAACCATCCTTGGAATCTTAACCATCCTTGGAATCTTAACCATCCTTGGAATCTTAACCATCCTCGGAATCTTAACCATCCTCGGAATCTTCAACATCCTCGGAATCTTAAACATCCATTACATGACATGATTACTTTCCCATTCCCCAGGCACTGTGTGACCCAGCGTTACAAACCTTATTATAATAATCATAATAACAATAATTTATTATAATTATTATTTTTATTATTATTTCTACAAGTATATGATGCAACTTATACAAGAGCTTAGCTAACCTTGACGATATACCATATAGAAAGCCCCTGATACTGTTAAACACTACTACATATTTATTAGGAAACGTTTCGGACCTGAAACCCTGATCACTTCTGTTACGGCCCCCTACCTAACAATGGTTGTTAGGTAGTTTACCTGCCGGCCTGTGACGTAATCAAACGTGATGTTTGACTGACGGGCCGGCTGGACTGACAGTGCTAACAAGACTCTCCTATACACAACACTGGAGAGTTCACCAGCTCCCTGATACACCTAGGGAGTGTCAACCAGACTCTCCCACATATAACATCGGAGAGTTCAAGACTCTCATACACTACTGGAGTTCGCCAGGCAGACCTGCTTGAGAGTTGCAGACTTTCGCAGTGTGGTGCTGGTGACAGGTCTACAGTGCTGAGAGAACTGGAAGCCCCCATATTACAAATAAAATAACCATTTGTAATAAACGACTGTTTGGGATATTAAGTAAAATCTCATTTTTCAGATATTATATATATTATTAATATAACATATAATCTGAATAAAAACATATAATCTAATAATCTGTGTAAAAACATATTTACACAAAATCATAGTACAAGATAAAAGTCACAAATAAAATCATATACTTAGAGCAATGTCAAGTCGCTGCCGTCTACTAGTGTCACGCAGGACACTGCCACACCTTGTCATGATACGCCTTCTCCACCGTGTCCTCAGACACCCTTGTCTCTGTCTTATGGCACCCCTACGGGGGGTTCCACGACACTCGTTCTCCCTGTGCCATAAGACTCCCTCGCTGTGTCACACGACACCTCTGTGCCACATGGCACGCCCCCTGTATCATGAACTCATTCTCTAGTAAAGCCTTTGCACCGCGTTATGACACACCCCAAATACACGACTCAACCTGTGTCGTGCCACCGTCACAAACTCTCTCTGACTACACCACTATATACCTTGACCCTTCGGGTAACATTACCAGTGTCACACAAGACAACCAGTGTCACACAAGACACTTCAGGTACATAATTTCAGGTACATAGTCGCAGGTACGATGAAAGCCAGTGGGTAATTCTGGTGACCAGACTTGCCGCTCTCCTCATAACAGTGTCCTCATATCAAGCAGGAAGAGAACACCAACACTGTACTTGGCCTTGCAAACATCACAAGTACAAAGCTGCTTTCGAGTAACACGGTCTAGAGTTGCGAAAGTCTGCAACTCTCAAGCAGGTCTGCCTGGCGAACTCCAGTAGTGTATGAGAGTCTTGAACTCTCCGATGTTATATGTGGGAGAGTCTGGTTGACACTCCCTAGGTGTATCAGGGAGCTGGTGAACTCTCCAGTGTTGTGTATAGGAGAGTCTCGTTAGCACTGTCAGTCCAGCCGGCCCGTCAGTCAAACATCACGTTTGATTACGTCACAGGCCGGCAGGTAAACTACCTAACAACCATTGTTAGGTAGGGGGCCGTAACAACTTCTAAAAAAATATGGGTCCTGGTGTTTATTGTAGTGTCCCTTTTAAAGAGCTGTATGACCCGTAAGGATTTATAGCTGCCCCGTGAATATAATGATGAATTAATTCCTCTTCCTCAGTCAAACATTTTTTTTTTTTTTTTTTGCAAACTTCTCTTTTAGAGGTTAGAATCAGCTCCCAGTTACGATCATCGGCTCACAAGCGAAAGAACTTGGGTAGAATCTAGGGAGGATACAGACCACACACACACGTCTTCTAGCACCTGCTGCTCCCCCTGCTACCCAGCAGTAAACACTGCTGGCTCTTAGGTGAAGAATTTAATACCCACTATTCGTTCCGTCCAGGACCATTGTCAGATCAAAGCAAATAGTTCACGAAGGACCGAAACGTCGCCAGGTTTTTCACCAAAAGTTTTGTTTTTTTGTGTGAATAGTTCCAGCCACGTCATTGTGATATTAATTCTCCTGATACCTAGTAGTTGACAGTTGTGGTTCTCATCCTTAGAAAGGATATATATATATTTCAACAAGTCGGCCGTCTCCCACCGAGGCAGGGTGACCCAAAAAGAAAGAAAATACCCAAAAGAAAATACTTTCATCATCATTCAACACTTTCACCTCACACATAATCACTGTCTTTGCAGAGGCGCTCAGATACGACAGCTGTCACTATCCCAGACCCCTCCTATAAAGTGCAGGTATTGTACTTCCCATTTCCGGGATTCAAGTCCAACTAAATTAACTGGTTTCCCTGAATCCCTTCACTAAATATTACCCTGCTCACACTCCAACAGCTCGTCAGGTCCCAAAAACCATTCGTCTCCATTCACTCCTATCTAACACGCTCACAAATGCTTGCTGGAAGTCCATGCCTCTCGCCCACGAAACCTCCTTTACCCGCTCCCTCCATCCTTTTCGAGGACGACCCCTATCACGTCTTCCTTCCCCTACAGATTTATACGCTCTCCAAGTCATTTACTTTGATCCATTCTCTCTAAATGACCAAACCACCTCAACAACCCCTCTTCAGCCCTCTGACTAATACTTTTAGTAACTCCACACCTCCTCCTAATTTCTACACTTTGAATTCTCTGCATAATATTTACACCACACATTACCCTTAGACAGGACATCTCCACTGCCTCCAGCTTCCTCCTCGCTGCAGCATTTGTAACCCATGCTTCACACCCATATAAGAGTGTTGTTACAACTATACTTTCGTACATTCCCTTCTTTGCCTTCATGGATAACGTTTTTTGTCTCCACAGATACATCAATGCAGCACTCACCTTTTTTCCTTCATCAATTCTATGGTTAACCTCATCCTTCATAAACCCATCCGCTGACACGTCAACTCACAAATATCTGAAAACATTCACTTCTTCCATACTCCATCTCTCCAATGTGATATACAATTTTCCTTTATTTAAATCGTTTGATACCCTCATCACCTTACTCTTATCTATGTTCACTTTCAACTTTCTACCTTTACACACCTTACCAAACTCGTCCACTAACCTTTCCAACTTTTCTTTAGAATCTCCCATAAGCACAGTATCATCAGCAAAAAGTAACTGTGTCAACTCCCATTTTGCATTTGATTCCTCATAATTTAATCCCACTCCTCTCCTTAATACCCTAGCATTTACTTCTTTAACAACCCCATCTATAAATATATTAAACAACCATGGTGACATTACACATCCCTGTCTAAGACGTACTTTTACCGGGAAGTAATCTCCCTCTCTCCTACACACCCTAACCTGAGCCTCACTATCCTCATAAAAACTCTTTACAGCCTTCAGTAACTTACTACCTATTCCATACACTTGCAACATCTGCCACATTGCTCCCCTATCCACTCTATCATATGCCTTTTCTAAATCCATAAATGCAATGAAAACTTCTCTACCTTTATCTAAATACTGTTCACATATATGCTTCACTGTAAACACTTGATCTACACATCCCCTATCCACTCTAAAGCCTCCTTGCTCATCTGCAATCCTATTCTCTGTTTCACCTCTAATTCTTTCAATAACAACCCTACCGTACACTTTACCTGGTATACTCAGTAAACTTATTCCCTAATATATATATATATATATATATATATATATATATATATATATATATATATATATATATATATATAAGCGTAGATAAAAGTGAAAATACGCGTCGCACAATAAGCTTTCATTCGGACATCGTTTGGCTCTGTGTAAAGCTTAATCAGTGACTTGACAAAGATTTATTATCGAGACAAAATTTATCTCCGTACAGAGCGAAAATTCTTGTCAGAAAAAAAGACAGAAGTGTTGTCGTACAAAGCTTGAGCTGTGTCGTGTCTTCAAGCTCCGAGGAAACTAATCCAACACAGTCTTAACGAACCTTCCTAATGCTCTCTCAGATGTCTGTCTTCTGCCACAGTATATCTATTAAATGTCTATGTCTTCTACTATGTCTACCAAATGTCCATTTCAACAACTATATCTATCAAATATCTACGTCTACCACTACGATCCATACCTATCCAGCGCTTCTTTTTTGTAATAATATCCTAATACTGATTCTTCGCATCTTGTGATCAATCACGACGGATATTGATTCCAAATATTGACTGCTGAGTGTATTGACTGCTGAGTGTATTGACTGCTGAGTGTATTGACTGCTGAGTGTATTGACTGCTGAGTGTATTGACTGCTGAGTGTATTGACTGCTGAGTGTATTGACTGCTGAGTGTATTGACTGCTGAGTGTATTGACTGCTGAGTGTATTGACTGCTGAGTGTATTGACTGCTGAGTGTATTGACTGCTGAGTGTATTGACTGCTGAGTGTATTGACTGCTGAGTGTATTGACTGCTGAGTGTATTGACTGCTGAGTGTATTGACTGCTGAGTGTATTGACTGCTGAGTGTATTGACTGCTGAGTGTATTGACTGCTGAGTGTATTGACTGCTGAGTGTATTGACTGCTGAGTGTATTGACTGCTGAGTGTATTGACTGCTGAGTGTATTGACTGCTGAGTGTATTGACTGCTGAGTGTATTGACTGCTGAGTATATTGACTGCTGAGTGTATTGACTGCTGAGTGTATTGACTGCTGAGTGTATTGACTGCTGAGTGTATTGACTGCTGAGTGTATTGACTGCTGAGTGTATTGACTGCTGAGTGTATTGACTGCTGAGTGTATTGACTGCTGAGTGTATTGACTGCTGAGTGTATTGACTGCTGAGTGTATTGACTGCTGAGTGTATTGACTGCTGAGTGTATTGACTGCTGAGTATATTGACTGCTGAGTGTATTCACTGATGGGTATATTGACTGCTGAGTGTATTGGCTGCTGAGTATATTGACTGCTGAGTGTATTGACTGCTGAGTATATTGACTGCTGAGTATATTGACTGCTGAGTGTATTGACTGCTGAGTATATTGAATGCTGAGTGTATTGACTGCTGAGTATATTGACTGCTGAGTGTATTGACTGCTGAGTGTATTGACTGCTGAGTGTATTGACTGCTGAGTGTATTGACTGCTGAGTGTATTGACTGCTGAGTGTATTGACTGCTGAGTGTATTGACTGCTGAGTGTATTGACTGCTGAGTGTATTGACTGCTGAGTGTATTGACTGCTGAATATATTGACTGCTGAGTGTATTGACTGCTGAGTGTATTGACTGCTGAGTGTATTGACTGCTGAGTGTATTGACTGCTGAGTGTATTGACTGCTGAGTGTATTGACTGCTGAGTGTATTGACTGCTGACTGCCTGGTAGTCTTCCACCCTCACACTGCCTGGTAGTCTTCCACCCTCACACTGCCTGGTAGTCTTCCACCCTCACACTGCCTGGTAGTCTTCCACCCTCACACTGCCTGGTAGTCTTCCACCCTCACACTGCCTGGTAGTCTTCCACCTCACACTGCCTGGTAGTCTTCCACCCTCACACTGCCTGGTAGTCTTCCACCCTCACACTGCCTGGTAGTCTTCCACCCTCACACTGCCTGGTAGTCTTCCACCCTCACACTGCCTGGTAGTCTTCCACCCTCACACTGCCTGGTAGTCTTCCACCCTCACACTGCCTGGTAGTCTTCCACCCTCACACTGCCTGGTAGTCTTCCACCCTCACACTGCCTGGTAGTCTTCCACCCTCACACTGCCTGATAGTCTTCCACCCCTCACACTGCCTGGTAGTCTTCCACCCCTCACACTGCCTGGTAGTCTTCGAGACTCCTCATTCTTCTCCGTCTAGCTCATTAACCTCTTGTTGATGCGCCATGAGCAGCCAAACACTTCATTAGATCAATATTTCTCGCTCTGCTGGACTGTCTGCCTGGGTGCTTCTCTCTCTCTCTCTCTCTCTCTCTCTCTCTCTCTCTCTCTCTCTCTCTCTCTCTCTCTCTCTCTCTTTCTCTCAGTAATCTTTTAAAACTCCGCTTGACATTCACTTTTGCAAACAGGATTCTGCTAATCAGTCGTCTCCACATAGTGGCTACTGGATACTGGTGATAAATTCGGACACTGATAAGAGTAACTGGTGGATCACAGCCATCTGCACGACAGGCTTTTGGAAATAAATATAGCTATAGGAAAACAATAGTACTAATCTCAAATAAGCTGTGTGGGCAGCCGTGGAGCAGCATGAGTAGTCAGAGTAGTATGAGAGGTAATTGTAGCACAAACCTTTCATCTGCTTCTATCTCTTTTATAATTTTTTTTGGAATGAGTTGAGGTAGGATAACAGCTCTTAGTCACTAAAACTGATTTATGTCAAAAAAAGTCAAAGCAAATTTGTTTTCCAATACGGTATGGAATGTTTTCGTCATCCCCTCCTGTTTCATGTTGGAAGGAAGGAAGGAAGGAAGGAAGGAAGGAAGGAAGGAAGGAAGGGGAAGAGTCTTCTATGTTACTATCCTTGCCTCAGTTATCTAAATCAGGGGTTCAAACCTTTTTGAACTCACCTTTTCCCTTTGTACACAGTGACAAAGTTGGCACACCCCTCGTCACTTGTCACTCATCTTTATACGTTTATATTCGCACATAACATCATGCATATCTATCAATTTCGTTATACTTTAAACGTTATGTGTTTACAGTTCCATTAAAGAATAACCGCGAATATTTTAAACAGCCAACATTATTACATCTTATGAATATGAATGATAATGGAAAAATAAGAAGCATGTTAATAAAAGATTATAATAACGGTGTGTTGCTGCTTACCTGCCAGTGCGCCTTCACACCGAAGGTCAGTCATGTCGGGAGCTACTGAGCACATCTTCACTCTTAATCTGTCTCAGCATTGCAACCTCTAGCAATACTGTGTCTTGACTGCTGTCGGCGCAAAAGAACTGGCCACGTATATGACCATCTCAGAGAAGGTCCTCTATACCCTCACGGTTCGCCTGGATGAGTCCGGTTCTCTTCAATGACTTGTGACCAGAAATCCACGACTGGGTTTCGTTTGAATTGAATTTGCAGTCCCCCATCCGACGAAAACTCCATTAGTTGCTCCTGTTCGTGAAATGACAGGTGTGGGACAGAGGGAGAAACTTGATATCAATTTCGTATCCATGGCCGAGACGGGTCCCTGTCCCTCTGTTGCCTAAGTCCTCAATTATGACCTTTCATATGTTCAAGATGATTCCATGTGTTTTGAGGAGTTTTATACAATAGCGTTGGAAAGGACTGAAGGGAATTCGCATTTACATAGGCTGTGGCGCTGACACCCTGGACATTTAAATTCAGTACATTCAGAGCTTAAAAAAGTGTCCGTCGGTATGTTATTTTTAACCAGTTCTCTTCCTGCAGGCAACGACAAGTAAAACTATCCCACAAAATGTTGGTGAACGCGACGCATCAGTTTGAAACTCTTCCCCGTGTCTCATTTTAGCTGCCCGTTTCGTTGTATAGTCGTGACAATTCTTGACTTTAGTGGACGAGCTTTGATGTAGTTTACCATTTTCACCGAATAACGACTGAGCACTGATATTAGCTCATCTGGCATTATTTTAGAAGCAAGAGCCGCCTCTCTGTGAACGTTACAGTGTACACAGGACGCTGATGGAACGACTTTCCTGATGTGAACTACACATTTTTTATGCTTCTCTCTCATTGACATCTCTCCATCAGTACAAATTCCCCCACAGCGTGTCAGGTCAGTTCCATTAGCCCTCTAGAAGATAGCCTTCAATCGAGATAGTCGATAGTCCTCAGCAGTTTTCTGCTGTCTGCCTTTCCCATGTGCTCCCTCTCCTCCCCGAACTCCACCTTTTTCTCACCCTTTCTCTCTCTCTCTCTCTCTCTCTCTCTCTCTCTCTCTCTCTCTCTCTCTCTCTCTCTCTCTCTCTCTCTCTCTCTCTCTCTCTCTACTCTGCTACAATAAGAGTTTTACAACTTACACTACACCTTCTGCTTCAAATAACTGATCACACAGCACTTGCATTATTACCACACTTACCGTTCTGTTACCGATGGAGTGGACGCGACAGTGAAGCTCTGCCTCTCTGCCGACATGTGCTGTCTGGTTCTTGAGCATCGACGAGTCGAAGTAGGGTTGATCTGTGACGAGCGGAGGAGGCGGAATTAACCCTTCTCCCCGAGTCGAAGTCAGCACCGCTGTGGGAAGGAAAAGAAAAGTGTTTACAATAATGATCTTGAGGGTTTGTAAAGCCTGGTGGAGGTTCAGTCCTCTGTTTGCTAATTTCGACACATGCTCTACCAACCTCTTTGTTCTTCACACAGATTTCTAATCGCTATTGACCTCGAAAAAGTCACTGACAACATACCAATGCACTCTGCCCCAGCCCAAGACTCGTGGAATTTCATGTTCTTCAAAAAACAAGAAGAAGTCCCTATCAAGTGCCTTGAATATTCTATGGAGAGAGAGCCGAAACGCAGGTTATTCCACAGTAGGTAAAAACAATAGATAGTCCTGCTTCACAAATGTGGCAGCAAAGCAATAGCAAAGAATAACAATTGCGTAACCCAGGGCAGCATGAGTTTAGAGCAGGTCGCTCCTGCCTGTCTCAACTACTGCCCCACTTCGACATGATCTTGGATGCATTAAAAGACAAAAAAAAAAATTGCGGAAATGGACTTTGCAAATGCTTTAGACAAGTACGACCGAGGTGTAATAGTGCACAAAATACGTGCAAAAGAAATAACTGGAAAATGGCAGATGGATTTTCAACCTTCAAACTGAAGGCATAAATCATAGCACTGTATCACCCAATGCAGACAAAACTAGAATTTACATGAAAGTGACATCGATTCAGAACACAGCAAATCACCAAGCTGATACAAACAAAAGTCTTCCAGTTGGCCACAGAAAACAACATAATGTTCAATGAGGACAAATTTCAGTTGCTTCGTTATGAAGAAATTTAGGAAATGAAAGTTAGAATGGAGTATAAAAATTATTCTAATCATTTAGTAAATCAAAAAGCTAAAGTGAAGGACCTAGGAGAGATAATGTTAAAGGATTTCACTTTCAAGTATCATAACAGTGTCATTATCACAATCGCTAGAAAAATGACAAGATGGATAATGAGAACCTTCAAAACAATGGATGTCAAGCCAATGATGATCTCTTTAAATAATTTGTTCTCTCTAGTCTGGAATATTGTTAAACGTTAACTTCTCCTTTTTAAACAGACGAAATTTCAGATCTAGAGAATGTAGAAAGAACTTTCACTCCACGTATAAGTTTAGCCAACCTCCTTAAATTGCTTGAAACATTTGAAGTCCCTTAACCTGTACTCCTTGGAACGAAGGCAAGAAAGATGCACCATAACTTATACCTGAACAATCCTAGAGGGTTTCTGTCCCAAATCTTCACACAGAAATCACTCCCTACGAAAGCAAGAAGGTTGGCAGACGGAATGAAATATCCCAAGTGAAGAGCAGGGGTGCCATGAGAACACTTAGACAACACTGTAAGTGTAAGGAGCTCAAGACTATTCAACAGCTTTCCACCATACATTACACAAATAACCCGCACACTGGTCTAAGTCGGACCGAAACGTCGTCGTAAGCTCCTCTCTATGTGCGGGTTATCTGTGTATTGTTCCAGTCAGGGTATTGTGCTTTTTTCTTTTCCCACCATACAATAGACCCTTGTTGTCTTGAAGAGAGAATTAAATAAGGTTCTTAGTCACTTCTTCATCAGCCGGGCTGTGGTATGTACGTCGGGCTGTGTGCAGTGACCAGTAAAAGCCTGGATAACCAGGCCCTGATCCAAAGGAAGCCTGGTAGGGAACTTGATCGGGACCGGGTCGGGGACTTGGTTGGGGACCGGGTCGGGGACTTGGTCGGGGACCAGGCAGCGGGGGCGTTGACCCCTCAGAATACTCTGAAGGTTGACTCCAAGCTGACTCACCGAACCAAAACAAGTAGCTGCTATAGTGAAAGGATAATCTATACAACATACTTTAAGAAAAATCAGAAAATAGAGTCGATTATGATTCCTCGTGTACACTGTTGAGATGACCACATGAAGAAGCCAAGAGCAAGTCCTCCCCATCACTCTCCGAACTAAACTTACCAGCTAGTTCAATCTTCCACTAAAATTGCAGTTGACGAATATTTTAGTAAATCCATCAACCTTCCGTTCCCTTCCCACCAGCCTAATCTTCCTCCCTCCCTTCCATCCGCATCTTCCCTCCTATACCACCTCCTCACCGCTTCCCACAATTCCCTTCCGTTCCCCACTCTTTTCTCAGCCATACCCTTACCCACTACCATTCCTCGCTTTACCCCCCTACACCTTCCCTATCCACCCCGTCTCTCCTATCCTCTTCCCTCTCCTTCTCCCCTCCCCCCTCTCCTTCCCTCCCTCTACCACCACTCTATGCCGGGCTCCAAGCATATGTTTAAAAAATTATCAGCAAACTAATAAACTAATTGGTATAAGTAAGAAGCATTTTGCTGCAATTGATGGAGGTTGTGTTAGTGTAAGACATTGATGAAGGTTGAGTGTGTTAGTATAAGACACTGATGAAGGCTGAGTGTGTTAGTGTAAGACACTGATGAAGGCTGAGTGTGTTAGTGTAAGACATTGATGAAGGTTGAGTGTGTTAGTGTAAGACACTGATGAAGGCTGAGTGTGTTAGTGTAAGACATTGATGAAGGCTGAGTATGTTAGTGTAAGACACTGATGGGTGTTGAGTGTGTCAGTGTAAGACATTGATGGATGTTGAGTGTGTCAGTGTAAGACATTGATGGTTGCTGAGTGCGTCAGTGTAAGACATTGATGGTTGCTGAGTGCGTCAGTGTAAGACATTGATGGTTGAGTACGTCAGTGTAAGACATTGATGGATGTTGAGTATGTCAGTGTAAGACGTCATCAGCTGGTGTGAAGGCTTGGTAGTTACCTTGACAACATCTGGTATGAGCGCTTATTAGTTACTCTGACGTCTGCTATATTAGCTTAGTATTTACTCTGACATCATCATCTGGTATGAGATGGTAAATATTCGAAGTCATTAATAAACCTCAGAGGCGTAATTAATTTTTCTCAGCGAATAACTGAGAAGTGGTCAATTTCTTAAAGTAAATTATTAAGAAGTAAACTATTTTTCGTCAAAAGTCGTTGAACAGTAAAATAAAATCCCAACGAAACATGTAACCTGATCTTCTACAACTGCTTTCCAAGTTAATTTAAACTGATTCTAAATTCCAAGTTTGTTGAATTAGTTGTTGAAAAATATTTACGACAGTAAATCTTTGTCAACGATACTGATAGTCTCCTTAACAAAACTGAATATATCAGCGATGTTCTGCTACCCTAGTCTATAAGGTGTGTGTGTGTGTACTCACCTAATTGTACTCACCTAATTGTGGTTGCAGGGGTCGAGACTCAGCTCCTGGCCCCGCCTTTTCACTGATCTCTACTGGGTCCCTTCTCTCCCTGCTTCATGAGCTTTATCATACCTCGTCTTAAAGCTATGTATTGTTCCTGCCTCCACTATATCACTTGCTAGACTATTCCACTTCCTGACTACTCTATGGCTGAAGAAATACTTCCTAACAACCCTTTGACCCATCTGAGTCTTCAGCTTTTAATTGTGACCTCTTGTTTCTGTGTCCCCTCTCTGGAACATCCTGTCTCTATCCACCTTGTCTATTCTCCGCAGTATTTTGCGTTATCATGTCTCCCCTAACCCTCCTGTCCTCCAGTGTTGTCAGGCCGATTTCCCTTAACCTTTCTTCGTAGGACATTCCCCTTAGCTCTGGAACTAACCTTGTCGCAAACCTTTGCACTTTCTCTAATTTCTTGACGTGTTTGACCAGGTATTGGGTTCCAAACTGGTGCTGCATACTCTAGTATGGGCCTGACGTACACGGTGTACAATGTCTTGAACGATTCCTTACTAAGGTATCGGAACGCTATTCTCAGGTTTGCCAGTCGCCCGTATGCTGCAGCAGTTATCTGGTTGATGTTTGCTTCCGGAGACGTGCTTGGTGTTATACTCACCCCAAGATCTTTCTCCTTGAGTGAGGTTTGCAGTCTTTGGCCACCTAGCCTATACTCTGTCTGCGGTCTTCTTTGCCCTTCCCCGATCTTCATGACTTTGCATTTGGCGGGGTTAAATTCGAAAAGCCAGTTGCTGGACCAGGTGTCTTTGAAGTCCTGCCTGATCCTCATCTGATTTAATTCTTCTCATTAACTTCACATCGTCTGCGAACAGAGACACTTCTGAGTCTATCCCGTCCGTCACGTCATTCACACATACCAAGAATAGCACTGGTCCTAGGACTGACCCCTGTGGGACCCCGCTCTTCACAGGCGCCCACTGTGATACCTCATCACGTACCATGACCCGCTGGTGCCTCCCTGTCAGGTATTCTCTGATCCATTGCGGTGCCCTTCCTGTTATACACGCCTGATCCTCTAACTTCTGCACTAATCTCTTATGAGGAAATGTGTCGTTGGCCTTCCTGCAGTCCAAGAAAATGCAGTCAACCCACCCCTCTCTTTTTCGTGTCTTACTTTTGTTACTTTCTCATAGAACTCCAGAAGGTTTGTGACACAGGATTTGCCTTCCATGAATCCGTGCTGTTGTCGTTTATAATCTTGTTCCGTTCCAGGTGCTCCACCACTCTCCTCCTGATAATCTTCTCCATGATTTTGCACACTATACACGTAAGTGACACTGGCCTATAGTTTAGTGTGTGTGTGTGTGTGTATACAAGCGTATTTACATCAAGTCTGAGACTTTTTCACTTGTATGGAGAATAGTTCTCTGGCAGCAGCGTCCAGCAGTAGTCTACCATCTAACTGGTCGTCATGTTCCCTGATATCTTTTCTCCACGATTTCAACGTTTTGCTAAAACAGTTCTCCGCGAAGTTTCTTTACCAGAGAGACTGCTCGTGTTAGAGCAAAAGTAAGTTCAGATTTCAGTTGAACGTCATAAAATTAATTAGAAACTCTTTCTCGGATCAAACCTGTTTATCATTCAAGTCAGTGTCCGATCGGCCGGGCTGTGGTTCGTTCGTACATGGAATTGCGTGAGGCTATCAGTAACAGCCTGGTTGATCAGGCCCTGATCCACAGGAAGGCCTGGGCGAGGACCAGGCAGCGGGGGCGTTGATGCCCATAACCTCCAGGTAAATTCCCATTCTCCAGGCGTTATATAACTCGTAGGCATCAAACAACACGTAGGAAATGGGAAAAAAATCAGATATAACACAGGAAGAGAAGACCAGCTCCAATTTATTGAATCATGAGCCCTTTACCCTCTTCAAGGGGGCCTTGAAGAGCAAGAAATGTGTAACCTACTTTCTCGTTGCAGCAGAGAGAGAGAGAGAGAGAGAGAGAGAGAGAGAGAGGGAAGGAGGGTGGGAGAGAGAGAGGATGGGAGGAGGAGGAGGGGGGTAGAGGTCAGTAAGTAAGTTAATTCTCGCTGAAATTACTCCAACAATACCCCGAGCAAATTGCCTGAGCGGCCAACAAATTTCCCCTGAATTAAGGCAGACAATTCATTTGGGAGAAGTCGCCTCAGAGGTCATCCAAAGTTTCCCGGTAATTATTTGGTCAATGCGTGGGCAGGAACAGCTGACTCGGGTAAACAAACACCAGCTGATGGAATTTCTCGCTCTTAACCTTGGCATTTAAAGCTATATTTTCCTGTACATTTCATAAAAAAATACCCTTCAAGGGAGGTTCTTTGACGCAGGTGAGAGGCTCATGATTTTAGGAATTGGATCTGTGCTCCGGTTTCCTGAGTTGAGCCTGAACACCTCCCATCCCCCCCCTACAAGCGCTGTATAATCCCTACGGGTTTAGCGCTCCCCCAAAGATTATGATAATAATATTTGATAAACAGCGGAAGAATTAAGAATTGCTGAAACATTTTTTTTTTTTTTTCAAAATTCTTTGAAAGACGCATAAAGAAGACTGTACAGAACGATTTTAAAAGACTTTAAAGACAGAAAAGTCCCTTAGAGTATACGCATTACCACTGCCATAGACCTCATCAGTTGACTGGTGGTACACTAAGAACAACCCTCTAAAAGAAAGCTGACGATTCTGATTGTCACTGGGAAGTATTTTCGTTCTAAAATGACTACCATCGTCATTTAATACACTGTCTAAATCAGCAGAATTTAACATCTGAATAACAGGTGTACTTGTTAGTTCCGGTAAGGGACAGAATGCTACTCAGTCCGTTTCATTTGTAAATTAAGTAGAGTTAAACTGAGAGACGTCATCTTCACCTCTGGATGGACAGTCTTCAGTCAGTCCTGAGTTCGAACAATGATGGAACAACATCACGAAATTGGCACCTGGAAAACAGTAGTTCAGTATTGTATGTCAGCAGTACAGAGGTCAGCAGCAGTGCACAGGTCAGCAGTACACAGTCATTTCCTGAAGATCAGGCACTCTGCTGAAGATTTATATAGTCAGCGTCGTTACTCGACTTGGTGTATTCATGACCTTCCTGGTTAGATTCCGAACTGGCTGAGGCTCTGGTAGTGGCCACTTTACTGAGGTCACTCTTCTGAGAAAGCTATGATGAATTCTTGTATTCATCACAGAATGTCTTGTTTGGGACACACACACACACACACACACTCCTAGATGCGCCTTTTTTTGAATGCTAAGCGAGATGATAATAACATGGTAAGAACCACACTGACTCGGAAACACCTTTACTTTTAATAGCAAATACGATAGTGTCGGCGTTCCTGAAATCTCTATCTGACTGCAAAGATGGAATAAATGATCTTTGTAGCGGATGTTTGTGAGATTTTTACAAAAAAATATATATACGCATTAAAAAGTTATATTTTATTAATGATCTTTTAGTGGATATTTGTAAGATTTAAATATATATATATATATATATATATATATATATATATATATATATATATATATATATATATATATATATATATATATATAAGAACATAAGAACATAAGAAAGGAGGAACACTGCAGCAGGCCTGTTGGCCCATACTAGGCAGGTCCTTCACAATCCATCCCACTAACAGAATAATTGCCCAACCTAATTTTCAATTCTACCCAAGAAATAAGCTTTGAAGATTCTATTAACTCAAGTGCGAGTCACACTCAAATCCAACCCCTCTCACTCATGAATTTATCCAACCTAAATTTGAAACTACCCAAGGTCCTAGCTTCAATAACCCTACTAGGCAGACTGTTCCACTCATCAACTACCCTATTTCCAAACCAATATTTTCCTATATCCTTTCTAAATCTAAACTTATCCAATTTGAATCCATTATTGCGGGTTCTCTCTTGGAGAGATATCCTCAAGACCTTATTTATATCCCCCTTATTAATACCCATCTTCCACTTATATACCTCGATCATGTCTCCCATAAGAACATAAGAACATAAGAAAGGAGGAACACTGCAGCAGGCCTGTTGGCCCATACTAGGCAGGTCCTTCACAATCCGTCCCACTAACAGAATATTTGCTCAACCCAATTTTCAATGCTACCCAAGAAATAAGCTTTGACAATTCTACCCACTCATGCGCGAGTCCCACTCAAATCCAACCCCTCTCACTCATGAATTTATCCAACCTAAATTTGAAACTACCCAAGGTCCTAGCTTCAATAACCCTACTAGGCAGACTGTTCCACTCATCAACTACCCTATTTCCAAACCAATACTTTCCTATATCCTTTCTAAATCTAAACTTATCTAACTTGAATCCATTATTGCGGGTTCTCTCTTGGAGAGATATCCTCAAGACCTTATTTATATCCCCTTTGTTAATACTCCATTTTCCACTTGTATACCTCGATCATGTCTCCTCATTCTACGTCTTACAAGTGAATGTAATTTTAGGGTCTTCAATCTTTCTTCGTAAGGAAGATTTCTAATGCTATGTATTAATTTAGTCATTCTACGCTGAATGTTTTCTAACGAATTTATGTCCATTCTGTAATATGGAGACCAGAACTGAGCTGCGTAATCTAGGTGAGGCCTTACTAATGATGTATAAAGCTGTAATATAACCTCTGGACTTCTGTTGCTAACACTTTGATATAAATCCCAGTAATCTATTTGCCTTATTACGTACGCTTAGGCATTGCTGTCTTGGTTTAAGGTTGCTGCTTACCATCACCCCCAAGTCCTTCTCGCAATCTGTATGGCTAAGTTCTACGTTATTTAACTTATAAGTGCTTGGGTTATGGACACTCCCGAGCTTCAGAACCTTGCATTTATCTACATTGAACTGCATCTGCCACTTTTCTGACCACGAATTAAGTTTGTCTAAATCTTCCTGAAGTTCTATGACATCTATGTTTGAATCAATTATCCTACCTATCTTCGTGTCGTCGGCGAATTTGCTCATATCACTAGTAATTCCCTCATCAAGGTCATTGATATATATTATAAATAACAATGGGCCTAAGACTGATCCCTGTGGAACACCACTTGTTACAAGTCCCCATTCGGATTTAACCCCATTTATGCACACTCTCTGCTTCCTATTGGTGAGCCATGACTCGATCCATGACAGTACTTTTCCCCAATGCCATGAGCTGCCACTTTCTTTAACAGTCTCTGGTGCGGTACTCTATCAAAAGCCTTACTAAAGTCTAAATAAACAATATCGAATTCTTTATCGTGATCAACAGCCTCAAAAGCTTTACTGAAGAAGGTTAATAAATTAGATAGGCAGGAACGGCCCCTCGTGAATCCATGCTGGGTATCATTAATCAAATTATGGTTATCTAGATGGCTTCTAATAATATCAGCTATAATTGACTCTAGTAATTTGCCTACAATTGAGGTCAGGCTTATTGGGCGGTAGTTTGACGGTAGTGACTTGTCCCCTACTTTAAAAATAGGAATTACATTAGCCATCTTCCACATATCAGACACTACACCTGTTTGAAGAGATAAATTAAAAATGTTAGATATTGGTTCACAGAGTTCCATTTTGCATTCCTTAAGAACCCTTGCAAAAAGCTCATCAGGACATAAGAACATAAGAACATAAGAAAGGAGGAACACTGCAGCAGGCCTGTTGGCCCATACTAGGCAGGTCCTTCACAATCCGTCCCACTAACAGAATATTTGCTCAACCCAATTTTCAATGCTACCCAAGAAATAAGCTTTGACAATTCTACCCACTCATGCGCGAGTCCCACTCAAATCCAACCCCTCTCACTCATGAATTTATCCAACCTAAATTTGAAACTACCCAAGGTCCTAGCTTCAATAACCCTACTAGGCAGACTGTTCCACTCATCAACTACCCTATTTCCAAACCAATACTTTCCTATATCCTTTCTAAATCTAAACTTATCTAACTTGAATCCATTATTGCGGGTTCTCTCTTGGAGAGATATCCTCAAGACCTTATTTATATCCCCTTTGTTAATACCCATTTTCCACTTGTATACCTCGATCATGTCTCCCTCATTCTACGTCTTACAAGTGAATGTAATTTTAGGGTCTTCAATCTTTCTTCGTAAGGAAGATTTCTAATGCTATGTATTAATTTAGTCATTCTACGCTGAATGTTTTCTAACGAATTTATGTCCATTCTGTAATATGGAGACCAGAACTGAGCTGCGTAATCTAGGTGAGGCCTTACTAATGATGTATAAAGCTGTAATATAACCTCTGGACTTCTGTTGCTAACACTTCTTGATATAAATCCCAGTAATCTATTTGCCTTATTACGTACGCTTAGGCATTGCTGTCTTGGTTTAAGGTTGCTGCTTACCATCACCCCCAAGTCCTTCTCGCAATCTGTATGGCTAAGTTCTACGTTATTTAACTTATAAGTGCTTGGGTTATGGACACTCCCGAGCTTCAGAACCTTGCATTTATCTACATTGAACTGCATCTGCCACTTTTCTGACCACGAATTAAGTTTGTCTAAATCTTCCTGAAGTTCTATGACATCTATGTTTGAATCAATTATCCTACCTATCTTCGTGTCGTCGGCGAATTTGCTCATATCACTAGTAATTCCCTCATCAAGGTCATTGATATATATTATAAATAACAATGGGCCTAAGACTGATCCCTGTGGAACACCACTTGATACAAGTCCCCATTCGGATTTAACCCCATTTATGCACACTCTCTGCTTCCTATTGGTGAGCCATGACTCGATCCATGACAGCACTTTTCCCCAATGCCATGAGCTGCCACTTTCTTTAACAGTCTCTGGTGCGGTACTCTATCAAAAGCCTTACTAAAGTCTAAATAAACAATATCGAATTCTTTATCGTGATCAACAGCCTCAAAAGCTTTACTGAAGAAGGTTAATAAATTAGATAGGCAGGAACGGCCCTCGTGAATCCATGCTGGGTATCATTAATCAAATTATGGTTATCTAGATGGCTTCTAATAATATCAGCTATAATTGACTCAAGTAATTTGCCTACAATTGAGGTCAGGCTTATTGGGCGGTAGTTTGACGGTAGTGACTTGTCCCCTGCTTTAAAAATAGGAATTACATTAGCCATCTTCCACATATCAGACACTACACCTGTTTGAAGAGATAAATTAAAAATGTTAGATATTGGTTCACAGAGTTCCATTTTGCATTCCTTAAGAACCCTTGCAAAAAGCTCATCAGGACCCGGCGATTTATTTTGTTTCAGTCGGTCCAGCTGTTTCATAATCATTTCGCTAGTGACTGTGATATTACATAATTTATCTTCTTCTGGGCCTCTGTAAAAATTAATTACTGGGATATTATTAATGTCTTCCTGTGTGAAAACCGGCGATTTATTTTGTTTCAGTCGGTCCAGCTGTTTCATAATCATTTCGCTAGTGACTGTGATATTACATAATTTATCTTCTTCTGGGCCTCTGTAAAAATTAATTACTGGGATAAAAATTAATTACTGGGATATAAAATTAATTACAAGTGAATGTAATTTAAGGGTCTTCAATCTTTCTTCATACGGAAGATTTCTAATGCTATGAATTAACTTTGTCATTCGTCGCTGAATGTTTTCTAACGAATTTATATCCATTCTGTAAAATGGAGACCAGAACTGAGCTGCATAATCTAGGTGAGGCCTTACTAATGATGTATAAAGCTGTAATATAACCGCTGGACTTCTGTTGCTTACACTTCTTGATATAAATCCCAGTAATCTATTTGCTTTATTACGTACGCTTAGGCATTGCTGACTTGGTTTGAGGTTGCTGCTTACCATAACATAAGAACATAAGAACATAAGAAAGGAGGAACACTGCAGCAGGCCTGTTGGCCCATACTAGGCAAGTCCTTCACAATCCATCCCACTAACAGAATAAATGCCAAACCTAATTTTCAATTCTACCCAAGAAATAAGCTTTGATGATTCTATTAACTCAAGTGCGAGTCCCACTCAAATCCAACCCCTCTCACTCATGCATTTATCCAACCTAAATTTGAAACCACCCAAGGTCCCAGCCTCAATAACCCCACTAGGCAGACTGTTCCACTCATCAACTACCCTATTTCCAAACCAATATTTTCCTATATCCTTTCTAAATATAAACTTATCCAATTTGAATCCATTATTGCGGGTTCTCTCTCCCAGATCCTTTTCGCATTCTGTACGGCTGAGTTCAACATTATTAAGCTGGTAGGTGCTAGGGTTATGAACATTCCCGAGCTTTAGAACTTTGCATTTATCTACATTGAACTGCATCTGCCATTTTTCTGACCAGGAATTGAGTTTGTCTAAATCCTCCTGAAGTTCCGTGACATCTACGTCTGAATCGATTATCCTACCTATCTTCGTGTCATCAGCGAATTTGCTCATATCACTAGTAATTCCCTCGTCAAGGTCATTTATATATATTATAAACAACAACGGGCCCAAAACCGATCCCTGTGGAACGCCACTTGTTACAGATCCCCACTCAGATTTAACCCCATTAATGCACACCCTCTGAACATAAGAACATAAGAATGGAGGAACACTGCAGAAGGCCTACTGGCCCATACAAGGCAGGTCCTTATCAAAACCACCACTACCTAAAAATTTATTCCCGTACTCACGACACAAATCAAACCCAGCCCTCCCACTCATATATTTGTCCAATCTCTTTTAAAGCCACCCAAGGTCTTAGCCTCTATCACAGTACTCGGAAGATTGTTCCACGCATCTACAACTCTGTTCCAAAACCAGTACTTGCCTATGTCCTTTCTAAATCTAAATTTATCCAATTTAAATCCGTTATTTCTCGTTCTTACTTGGTTCGATATCCTCAGTATTTTATTAATATCTCCTTTGTTTATGCCCATCATCCACTTGTACACCTCGATGATATCTCCCCTCATTCTACGTCTCTCCAGAGAGTGGAGATTCAACGCTCTAAGTCTATCTTCATACGGGAGATTTCTTATACTGTAAATCATTTTAGTCATTCTTCTTTGTATGTTCTCCAATGAATCTATATCCATCCTGTAGTAAGGAGACCAAAACTGAGCTGCATAATCCAAATGAGGTCTCACTAGTGATGTATAGAGCTGTAAAATAACTTTTGGACTTCTGTTGCTTATACTTCTTGAAATAAATCCTAGTAATCTGTTAGCCTTATTGCGCACACTTAGGCACTGTTGTCTTGGCTTTAGATTTCTGCTTACCATGACTCCCAAGTCTTTTCACATTCTGTATGATCAAGCTCAACTTCACCTAGTTTATAAATTCGAGGGATATTTTCATTACCAACGACAAGCACCTTACACTTGTCACATTGAACTTCATCTGCCACTTTTCAGACCAAGACATTAATTTATCCAAATCCTCCTGGAGTTCACTGTTATCCTCCTCAGAATGAATTATACGGCCTATTTTTGTATCATCAGCAAATTTACTCATGTCACTTGCAATTCCTTCATCAAGGTCATTAATGTAAATTATGAACAACAATGGGCCCAAAACTGATCCTTGTGGAACGCCACTAGTGACAAATCCCCATTCAGATTTGACCCCATTAATGGAAACTCTCTGCTTTCTATTGGTAAGCCATGCCTCTATCCATGCTAGAACTTTACCTCCTATACCATGAGCTGCCACCTTTCTTAAGAGTCTCTTGTGAGGTACTCTATCGAAGGCCTTACTGAAATCCAAGTAAACTATATCATATTCTTTATCACTGTCTACTGCCTCAAATGTTTTATTGAAAAACGTCAGTAAATTTGTCAGGCAGGAACGACCTCTCGTAAACCCATGCTGAGATTCATTAATCAAATTATGTTCTTCAAGGTGACTTCTGATAATATCAGCTATAATTGATTCTAATAATTTGCCTACTATAGACGTGAGGCTTATTGGACGGTAATTTGATGGAATGGACTTATCCCTGATTTGAATATAGGAACTACATTAGCTATCTTCCACATCTCTGGCACAACACCAGTTAGGATGGACGTATTAAACACATTCGTTAATGGCTGACTAAGTTCCATTTTGCATTCTTTAAGTACCCTGGAAAACAACTCGTCGGGTCCGGGACTTATTTTGCTTCAGTTTATCTATCTGTTTGATAACCATGTCCCTCGTGACAGTAATATTAGTTAATTTGAATTCTTCAGGAACTGAATAATTGTTAATTTCTGGAATCTCATTTACGTCTTCTTGTGTAAAGACTGACAAAAATAGTCATTAAATAGAGAACACATTTCCAGTTCGTTATCCGTCAGCTGTCCATTCCCAATTTTCAGAGGTCCTACCTTTTCCTCACCTTCGTCCTGTACACTTGAAAGAACCCTTTTGGATTAGTCTTTGATTCATTAGCAACCTTAATCTCATAGTCACGTTTAGCCTTTCTAATCCCCTTTTTACTTCTCTTTTCAACTGAACATATTGGTCAATAAGGTTAACATCTCCCTTTTGATGCGCCTATAAATTCCTCTTTTCTCCCTAATAAATGTTTTAGCCTCCTGTTAATCCATTTGGGATCGTTATTATTTGACCTAAATTCTCTCTGGGAATAAACATACTCTGTGCACGTTGTACATTATTAAGAAACAAATCATAAACGCAGATCCCATCGTAATCGTTAGCTAGATTACCCCAGTCGAGATTAGACAGGTGTTCCCTAAGTCCAATATAATCGGCAGAACGAAAATCAGGAACTTTTACCGTATTATCCCTATTCTCGTACTCCCATGTAATATTAAAAGTAATGGATTTGTGATCCCTAGCTCCAAGCTCTTCAGTGATCTCCAGATTATTTACAAGAG
>WNWK01002253.1:0-2500 GCA_009830355.1 Cherax destructor
GAAGACCAGATGAGTCAAGGGGTGTTAGGAAGCACTCTCTTCAGCCACAGAGTAGTCAGGAAGTGGAATAGTCTAGCGAACGATATAGTGGAGGCGGGAACCATACATAGTTTTAAGACAAGGTATGATAAAGCTCATGGAGCAGGGAGAGCAGAGACCCAGTAGCGGACAGTGCAGAGGCGGGGCCAGGAGCTGAGTCTCGACCCCTGCAACCACAATTAGGTGAGTACAATTAGGTGAGTACACACACACACACACACACACACACACACACACACACACACAACACACACACAAAACACACATACACCCACAACATACACACAAAAAAAAAAATTAGCACAATACCCTAGTGCATATGCAGTCATAATCCAGCACATTTTCCCAACACACAAAACTCATCAGAGCGAAGGAAAGTACTACCATTTGCCGAGACAAAAAGCATTGGTGGAGGGTGCTGTGGAGGGTGCTGTGGAGGGTGCTGTGGAGGGTGCTGTGGAGGATGCTGTGGAGGATGCTGTGGAGGGTGCTGTGGAGGGTGCTGTGGAGGGTGCTGTGGAGGGTGCTGTGGAGGATGCTGTGGAGGGTGTGAGGGGCTGTGGAGGGTGCTGTGGAGGTGCTGTGAGGGATGCTGTGGAGGGTGCTGTGGAGGGTGCTGTGGAGGGCTGTGGAGGGTGCTGTGGAGGTGCTGTGGAGGGTGCTGTGGAGGGATGCTGTGGAGGGTGCTGTGGAGGGTGCTGTGGAGGGTGCTGTGGAGGGTGCTGTGGAGGATAGCTGTGGAGGATGCTGTGGAGGTGCTGTGGAGGGTGCTGTGGAGGGTGCTGTGGAGGGTGCTGTGGAGGATGCTTTGGAGGTGCTGAGGGTGCTGTGGAGGGTGCTGTGGAGGGTGCTGTGGAGGGTGCTGTGGAGGGTGCTGTGGAGGTGCTGTGGAGGGTGCTGTGGAGGGTGCTGTGGAGGGTGCTGTGGGTGCTGTGGAGGGTGCTGTGGAGGGTGCTGTGGAGGGTGCTGTGAGGGTGCTGTGGAGGGTGCTGTGGAGGGTGCTGTGGAGGGTGCTGTGGAGGATGCTGTGGAGGATGCTGTGGAGGGTGATGTGGAGGATGCTGTGGAGGGTGCTGTGAAGGTGTTGTGGAGGATGCTGTGGAGGGTGCTGTGGAGGGTGCTGTGGAGGGTGCTGTGGAGGGTGCTGTGGAGGATGCTGTGGAGGGTGCTGTGGAGGGTGCTGTGGAGGGTGCTGTGGAGGATGCTGTGGAGGATGCTGTGGAGGTGCTGTGGAGGGTGCTGTGGAGGTGCTGGAGGGTGCTGTGGAGGATGCTGTGGAGGATGCTGTGGAGGGTGCTGTGGAGGTGCTGTGGAGGGTGCTGTGAGGGTGCTGTGGAGGATGCTGTGAGGTGCTGTGGAGGGTGCTGTGGAGGGTGCTGTGGAGGGTGCTGTGGAGGGTGCTGTGGAGGTGCTTGGAGGGTGCTGTGAGGTGCTGTGGAGGGTGCTGTGAGGGTGCTGTGGAGGGTGCTGTGGAGGGTGCTCTGTGGAGGGTGCTGTGGAGGGTGCTGTGGAGGGTGCTGTGGAGGCTGCTGTGGAGGGTGCTGTGGAGGGTGCTGTGGAGGGTGCTGTGGAGGGTGCTGTGGAGGGTGCTGTGGAGGGTGCTGTGGAGGATGCTGTGGAGGGTGCTGTGGAGGGTGCTGTGGAGGGTGCTGTGGAGGGTGCTGTGGAGGGTGCTGTGAGGGTGCTGTGGAGGGTGCTGTGGAGGGTGCTGTGGAGGGTGCTGTGGAGGGTGCTGTGGAGGGTGCTGTGGAGGGTGCTGTGGAGGATGCTGTGAAGGTGCTGTGGAGGGTGATTGAGGGATGCTGTGAGGGTGCTGTGAAGGGTGCTGTGGAGGTGCTGTGGAGGGTGCTGTGGAGGGTGCTGTGGAGGGTGCTGTGAGGAGTGCTGTGGAGGATGCTGTGGAGGGTGCTGGGAGGTGCTGTGGAGGGTGCTGTGGAGGATGCTGTGAGGATGCTGTGGAGGGTGCTGTGGAGGGTGCTGTGGAGGGTGCTGTGGAGGGTGCTGTGGAGGTGTGGAGGTGCTGTGGAGGGTGCTGTGGAGGGTGCTGTGGAGGATGCTGTGGAGTGTTAAGTGCTGTGGAGGGTGCTGTGGAGGGTGCTGTGGAGGTGCTGTGGAGGGTGCTGTGAGGATGCTGTGGAGGATGCTGTGGAGGGTGTGTGGAGGTGCTGAGGTGTGAGGGTGCTGTGGAGGTGCTGTGGAGGATGCTGTGGAGGAGTGCGGAGGGTTGTGGAGGGTGCTGTGGAGGGTGCTGTGGAGGGTGCTGTGAGAGATGCTGTGGAGGATGCGGAGGGTGCTGTGGAAGGTGCTGTGGAGGGTGCTGTGGAGGATGTGTGGAGGTGCTGATAGGGTGCTGTGGAGGGTGCTGTGGAGGGTGCTGTGGAGGGTGCTGTGGAGGGTGCTGTGGAGGGTGCTGTGGAGGTGCTGTGGAGGTGCTGTGGAGGGTGCTGTGGAGGTGCTGTGG
>WNWK01002253.1:7500-170000 GCA_009830355.1 Cherax destructor
TCAAGTCCTACTAACCGGTTTCCCTGAATCTCTTCATAAATGTTATTTTGCTCACATTCCAATAGCACGTCAAGTCATAAAACCATTTGCTTCCCACCCTTTCCCACCTAACAAGCTCACGCACACTTGCTGGAAATCTGAGCCCCTCGCACACTAAACTTCCTCTACCTCGTTCCTCCAACCCTTCCTAGGACGACTCCTCCCCTTCCTTCTTTCCATTACATCTTTATACAAGTCATTCTATTTTATTCCATCGTCTCTAAATGTCCGAACCACCTCATCAACCCCTCTTCAGCCCACTGGATAATACTTTAAAAAAACCCGCACCTCCTTCTAATCTCCAAGCTACGGATTCTCTGCATAATATTCACACCACACATTGCCCGCACACACGACATCTCCACTGCCCCCACCCTTCTCCTTGTTGCAGCATTCACCACCCATGCTTCACACCAATATATGGTACCACTATGCTCTTATACGGTCCCCTCTTTGCTTTTATGGATAACGTTCTTCGTCTCCACAGACTTCTCAGTGCACTCATTTCCCCCCCTCATAAATTCTATGGTTAACCTCGTCTTTCATAGACCCATCTGCTGACAAGTCAACTCCCAGATATCTGAAAAAATCACTTCCTCCATACTCCCTCCCTCCAATCTAATATCCAGATTTTCATTACTTAAAATTTTTGTTATCCTCATCACCTTGCTCATTCCTATGTTCACTTTTAATTTCCTTCTTTTACATACCCTCCCAAACTCGTTCCCCAACCTCTGCAACTTCTCTTCAGAATCTCCCAAAAGCACAGTGTCATCAACAAAAAACAACTGCGACAACTCCCACTTTGCATTAGATTATGTATCTTTTAATTCCTCACCTCTTCCCAACACCTGGGCATTCACTTCTCTTACAACCCCGTCTATAAATATATCAAACAACCATGTTGATATCACGCATCCCTGTTTAAGGTTTACTTTTACTGGGAAATAATCTCCCTTTCTCTCCCACTTATTTTAACTGAGCCTCACTCTCCTCTTAAAAACTCTTATTCAGTAACCTACATATTCCATACACTTGTAGCATCTGCCACATTGCTCCCCTATCCACCCTATCATATGCCTTTTTCCAAAACCATAATTACAACGAAAACCTGTTTACCCTTGTCTAAATACTGTTCACTTATATTCTTCACTGTAAACACTTGGTCCACCCCCCCCCCCCCCTCTTCTCTTCTTAAAGCTTTCCTGTTCAAATGAGATCCTGCTCTCCGTCTTACTCTTTAGACTTTCAATAATAACTCTACCATACACTTTACAAGGTATTCTCAACATGTTTTTTTCTCTATAATTCTTACACTCTCTTTTGTTTATACAAAGGAACTATGTATAATCTCTGCCAATCCCTAGGTACCTTTCTTCTTTCATACATTTATTAAATAAAAACACCAACCATTCCAAAACTATATCCCCACTTGCTTTTAGCATTTCTGTCTTGATCCCATCAATCCCAGCTGCTTCACCCCCTCACGTAACTTCCCCACACTCATCTGGCTTTTTCTCACTCCTGAAAACCCTTACTCTTCCCTGGCCAATGCACAAAATTACAGCTTCACTATCTTCATCAGCATTTAACAGTTCCTCAAAATATGCCCTCCATCTTTCTGATACCTCCAGCTCTGCATCTAATAATTCTCCACTTCTATTTTTAACTGTCAAATCCATTCTTTCTCTACACTTTCTCAACTTATTAATTTCACTCCAAAACTTTTTCTTATTCTCAGCAAAATTTGTTGACAGTATTTCACCCACTTTCTCATTTTCTCTCCTCTTACATTCCTTCCCCACTCTCTTAACCTTCCTTTTACTCTCCATATACTCCTCTCTCCTTATATCACCTCTAATTTGTAAAAAAAATAACTTTTTTCTCTCTCTCTCTCTCTTTACCTCATCATTCCACCAATCACTCATCTTCCCTCCCGCACCCACTTCCCTGTAACCACACACTTTTGCTGAACACTCCAACACTACATTCTTAAATCTAACTCATATCTCTTCAAACTCATTGCTTATACTCTCACTAGCGAATCTTACTACCAAGTTGCTTATTTCTTACCCTCCTTCTTGTACCACATCTACTTTTTACTCTCACTGTAGCTACAACTAAAAAAATGGCTTGATATATCTGTTGCCTCTCTGTAAACATACACACCCTGAAGTCTACCCATCAACCTTTTATCCACCAATACATAGTCTAACAAACTACTGTCATTTCGCCCTATATCATATTTCGTATACTTATTTATCTTTTTTTTCTTAAAATATGCATTACCTATTACCAAACCTCTTTCTATACAAAACTTAAACAAAGGCCCCATTATCATTTACCTCTGGAACCTCAAACTTTCCTACTACTCCCTCTATAACCATTTCTCCCACTTTAGTATTCAGGTGCCCTACCACAATTACATCTCCCAAAATCTCTCTCTATTCTCTACACTCCTCTCTTCTCCAGGTGCATATTATAATCCACTTTTCCCATCTGACCCTTATTTCAATCCACATAATCCTTGAATTTATACATTTATATTCCCTTTTCTTCCATAACTGACCCTTCAACATTATTGCTACTCCTTCCTTAGCTCTAACTCTCTCAGATATTCCTGACCTAATCCAATTTATTTCTCCCCGCTGAAACTCCCCTACCACGTTCAGCTTTGTTTCACTTAGAGCTACGACATCCAACTTCTTTTTATTCATAACACTGGCAATCATCTCTTTCTTATCGTCTGCATTACATCCACACACATTTAATATCTTTATATATTTAAAAATCTATTAGTCATTTAATTTTTTTTATTTTTGAGTTCCCTTTTTTCCTCTCGTCTTTGCTAACTGACCTAACTTATCCAAGTACTTCTGTATACTAGCACAGTGGGATGCATCGTGTTTTCCAAAAACTTATGGCTTTGGCGAAGGTGTGATTTTTGAAGTTAAACCTCATTTCAAATTGTATTTATATAGATTACGTTGCTCATGTCGACACATTCTCATAGATTATCCTGCAACAAAACTCACTACTTCCTATTAGTGACACAATAGTTATCCTAATCATTGCCCAAATCATTGCTCCAGTCACTATCGCAATCATTGTCTAAGTCATTGTCCGAATCACTGCGTCAAATTATTGTCTAACTCGTTGCCCCAATCAGTGTGAAACTAACTGCTCCAATTATCGTCCCAATCACTGTTCCAGCTCAGTGGAATTTGTCCCCTACGCCATGAAACTTCATGTGATATAATAATCATTAATGACAGTTATCTGGAAACTTTAATATAATATCTGGAGAGTAATGGTATAAAATACCGATATGATGGGGAAAAAAAGAGACACAAATGCAGCATAATGCGATCCTTTGTTAGCAACGTTTCGCCCATACAGTGGGCTTTATCAAGTCACACACCTCAAAACAATTTGTTTGTGACTTAATAAAACGCATTACGTGGGCGAAACGTTGACAACACACTGAATTTGTGACTCTTTTTCAACGCTTAATGAATTTCCAGCCTTTCATTTTGTTTATATTTAAAGAATTTCGAGTAAATTTACTGAACATGAATTTTTTTTATGAAGATGATCATGTCAGTTTCTCCTTAAAAAATTTCCCTCTTCGACTTGATTAAAGAAAAATAATTTCATTCGGCACATCTCTCTTTTTTTTTTTGCCTTACCATTATGGAGCTAATTTTTTTTATTTTCCACGTCAAACTTGACGATTAAAAAAAAAATATTAATCTGAATCAGGTCTGGGAAGCTGTGAAGAAAAGACGAACTGGGGGAAAAACGTTTCTTATTGAAGCAGCGTTTCGCTCTGCTTAGAACGTGATCGAATTATGAGGAAACTCGAAACAGATCGAAACGTTATCCAAGGATATTTTTTTTATTTTACATGAACGTGTATGTTTATTTTGAGTGTTGTGGGTGGGTCGCTGTTTGGACTCAATGAGACGTTCTTGTTCTCACTACCAGTAATTAAGGTACAACTTGTTTATGCTTGTATTAAAGGTACGAGTGAACACGAAATGGAACACAAGATGATGATGATTATAATAATAATAATAATAATAATAGCAACAATTGTAATAATAATATTAATAATTATAATATTATAAATAATAATAATAAGAATAGTAATATAAAAATAATAATAATAATAACAATAGCAACAACAACAACAATAATAATAATAATAATTATAATAATAATAATAATAATAATAATAATAACAATAATAATAATATCAATAATAATAAGAATAAGAATAAGAATATCAAAAACAATAATAATAATAATGATAACAATAATAATAATAATAATAATAATAATAATAATAAGACGAAGAAGATGAATAAGAATAATAATATCAATAATAATAATAATAATAATATCAATAATAATAATAATAATAATATCAATAATAATAATATTATTAGCAACAATTATAATAATAAAAATCTCAATAATAATAATAATAATAATAATAATATTAATAATAATAATAATAATAATAATATCAATAATAATAATAATAATAATATCAATAATAATAATAATAACAATAATAATAATATTAATCAATATAATAATAACAACAATAATAGTAAAAAAAAATAACAACAACAATAATAATAATAATAATAACATCAATAATAAATAATATCAATAATAATAACAACAATAATAATAACACTGCAGCAAGGTCAACCCGAACACAAGTGTGTGAGGAGAAAGGTCAGACCGAACACAAGTGTTTGAGAAAGAAGGTCAGTCCGAACACAGATGTGTGAGGAGGAAGGTCAGACCGAACACAAGTGTGTAAGAAGGTCAAACTAAACAGGTCCTCCTCAAATCTAACCCTTCTTTCACATGTACATACATGTATTTGTCTAACCTACTTTAAAGCTAATGTGCTTCTTTTGTAAATGCAGTGGTACCTCGGTATACGTCCTTAATCCGTTCCAGGACCTTGGACTTATATCAAACAGAACGTATACCAAATGAATTTTCCCATAAGAAATATAGGGAAAACGATTGTTATTGTCATATACATTGAAGGGGTTGTACTAAAACATGTAATTTAAACACTGCTTAATACTAAAACATGTATTTTACACACTGCTTAATACTAAAACATGTAATTTAAACACTGCTTAATACTAAAACATGTAATTTAAACACTGCTTAGTACTAAAATAAGTAATTTAAACACTGCTAAAATACATACATAAATACAAAAGAATTAGATGAAAAAATGCAAATTTAACCTCACTTTACTTTGCTGAAAAGAGTCGAGTGCCTACTAGGATAGTGCTGAGAAGGGAGGAGGAGGAAATGTTATTGTTTGGAAGGAGAGTCCCCTTCTCTTTTCTGTCTCTTTTTCCTATTTGGACCTGGTTGAAGCTCACCAGGTTTGGCTTTTGCTAAAAATCTGTCCAAAGAACTTTGCTTCTGCCTTCTCCTCAGGATGTTTCGGTAATGTGACATTGTCTGGTGATTCCAGACAATGCTATTACGGCTTGTTTGGGCTTTGTGTTGGTCGTACTTCTCTACAAAGTTTTTGGCGTCCATCCATTTGGCAAAGATTTCATTCATTAATGAAGTAGGGCTTCCTCTATCCTCTTTTCCGAGCCTGAAGAGAGTGCATCCATCTTAGTCTTGTCCTCCTCCTTCTCAAGTTCCTGCAGCTCCTCAGTGGTTAGCTCTTCCCTGTGCCCCTCCACTAACTCCTCCACATCGAGAGAGAGGTAAACAAGGGTAGCGCGTGGTGTCGTGACTCATTTTGACCCATACAAGTTTTAGCACGGGAGTCGTATTCCAAACAAAGGTCGTATATCAAGCAAACATTTTCGAGTCCAAACAGGACGTATACCAAGTTGGACTTATTCCAAAACGGACGTATCCAGAGGTACCACTTTATGTGAAAAACCCATCTAGGGTTCTCCAGCTGTGATAACCCAGCTGGGATAACCCAGCTGTGATAACCCAGCTGTGATAACCAGCTGGATAACAACTGATACCAGCTGTGATAACCAACTGAATAACCCAGCTGAATACTCAGCTGGGATAACTCAGCGTAATACCCAGCTCTGATAACCAACTGATAACCCAACTCTGATAACCAGTTGAAACCGGCTGGGATAACCAACTGGTAACCTAGAGATACTTAGCCACTTCAGGTGATCAACTACTAGACAAACTCAACGAATGTGATGATATATACAATACTGACAAAGTTGATATAAGACAGTTAGGTATCTTTATTCCGATACAGTTAGGAATCTCTGTCCGAAACTTTCGTCTACAAGAGTCTTCAGTCGTACAGAGGAGGCAGAAGCAGCAGAAGCGAGAAGCAGAAGAGCTTCGACTGCTCGTCTGTAAATGAATGATCACAGAACCGACAGTTGATAAATTAGACATATGTTCAACACTTGGGTATCTTTATTAGTGAAGCGTTTCGCCACATAGTGGCTTCATCAATCCTATACAAAAAAAATAGTGAAGAACAGAAGACGTTCGAAGTAACAGTCTTAAGCCTGAGTCGATGTAATCAGTCTATCAGTCTTAAAAAATCACATATTGCGAAGAAGTGGCTTATGTACTGTAGACAGGTAGGTGCAGTCGTAGGTGGTACACAGTAGACAACCACATGTGGAAGTAGATCATGACTATACGTTAGGCAAGTGGTAAATTAGACACATATGCAACACTTGGGTATCTTTATTGAGGAAACGTTTCGCCACACAGTGGCTTCATCAGTCCAAACAAAGGAGAATCGTGAAGAACAGGAGGAGAATGAGGTTCAGTCCTCAACCTGAGTCGATGTTGTCAGTCCATCAATCTTGAATAGAATACAACATATGAGCGTAGAGGAAGCTTATATACTGTAGACAGGAGAGGTGCAGCAGTTGTAGGAGGTGTCACATTTGTCCAATGTGGAAGTAGGTCGTGCCCAAGGAATAGGCAAGCGAAGAAACCCTGTATTAAGATACCAAGATGTTGCAGTGTCAGACAGGATGTAAATGAATGGTTCAGAGAACCGACGAGTTCACGATTCTCCTTGTATGGACTGATGAAGCCACTGTGTGGCGACGTTTCTCAATAAAGATACCAGAAGACGCATATGTGTCATACCAACTTTCGTTTCTGTTCTTGAACCATTCATTTACACGTTAGGCAAGTGAAGAATTCCCTGGGTCAGGATCCCAAGATGTTGTTATGTCTGACAGCAGTGGTAATGAATGGTTCAGAGAACCGACGAGTTGATAAATTAGACACATCGACTGAGGAAGCCTACTGTGTTGCGCATGTGTCTTCAACGAAACATGACACAAGAGAGGAGACGCACAGCTGTGTGATGACCACCACCTCTTCTGTTATACTCTGTGGCGGTAACCTATTTTTCTGTTTAAAATTATTTTAATTTAAGTGATTTTTCACGATTTAAATTTTAATTCATTCTAAACTTAATTTAAAATCCGGATTGTAGACGAGTGTAAATCTTGGGCAGCGAGGAGGCAGAAGATTGGACTCTCACGAGAAGACAGATGAGAGTAACAATTGAAGCAAAGAAAGGTGGGGCAGCATTTTCTGACTGTCTAGATAGCTATCTGGCTGGCTAGTTGGCTAGACGGATGGTTAGCTAGGCAGTTGGATAGATGGGTGGATGGACAGTTGTCTAGTAGGCTGGGTAGCAGAATAGGTTGACAGAGAGAAGGCTAAATGGCAAACGAGATGGATAGCTAGGCAAGAGGCTGGCCAGAAGGCTAGGAAGAGGATTAGCTAATTAGTTGAATGAATGAATGATAGGCTAATCAGCCGATTTAGTAAATTGAATGATTGGCTACTTACCACACTGGATGAGTGATTGGTAGGCCGGCTGACTGTATGAATGATTGGCTAGTCAAGTGACAGCATTAATGATCGACTGGTCAAATGATTGGATGGATGATTCGCTAGTTACCTCACTGGATGAATGACTGACTGGCTAGTCAATTTACTGGATGACTGACTGGCTGGCTAATCAGTTGACAGGATGACTGACTGGCTGGCTAGTCAGTTGTCTGGATGACTGACTGACTGGCTAGTCAATTGACTGGATGACTGACTGGCTGGCTAGTCAGCTGACTGGATGACTGACTGGCTGGCTAGTCAGCTGACTGGATGACTGACTGGCTGGCTAGTCAATTGACTTGACTGATAAATGACTTACTGGCTGCTACGTTAAATGACAATTTATCTTGTGAAGGCAACTTAATATGCATGAACGTCTCTCAGCCATCTCTCTCTCTCTCTCTCTCTCTCTCTCTCTCTCTCTCTCTCTCTCTCTCTCTCTCTCTCTCTCTCTCTCTCATGTATAAACGTAGTTTAAAATAGCGAAACATGCAAAAATTATATTTAATTTCATACAGTTGTTGAACCCATGATTGAAGGTTACCGCTGTATTTGTCCAGTCTGTGTTTGTTACTTTGTAGTGTATTTGTTCAGTCTGCGTTTGATATTTTGTAGAGTATTCGTTTAGCGGAGATTCGAACTGGGCCTCTCTTAAATGAGTGTTCACAGCCCAGCGCCACCCTAATACGGTCCAACCAGCCTCATACTGTAGCTATTGGAGACTTGTAGAGCCATTATTAATAATCGTAATTTTTAAAGGGGTTTACGAGTAAGCCAGCGGAATGCCTCGGTCAGTTGACGAAAAGCTAAAGCAGCGGGTCATCATATGACTAAGACCCGCGTCAGAAAACACCTGTCCTGTTTCCTGACGAATCTTTCCTATGCTAACTTTCAGAGGGCCAGACACTTGGTCCATTTAATCATTTGTGGATTATGAGAATGTAATAGACGTTTGTAACAATTCACAGGTCTTCAGGAGATTCGAAATGAAGTTTTTTAAATGACGGTCCACTGCTCTATCACTGGGTCACTACCATCCTAATAGTTGGGTTGAAGAGTAACCTATCAGGGTGACCCAATCTGGATTTTTCGAAAAACCTGTGCATTGTTACAAGTGTGTTTTTTTACGTTTCCATAGTGCACACACACACAGGGGTTCCACAGGGGGTCAGTTCTAGAACCGGTGCTGTTTCTGGTATATGTGAATGACATGCCGGGAGGGATAGACTCAGAAGTGTCCCTATTTGCAGATGATGTGAAGTTAATGAAGAGAATTAAATCGTATGAGGATCAAACAGGTCTACAAAGGGACCTGGATAAGCTGCAAGCCTGGTCCAGTAACTGGCTCCTGGAATTTATCCCCACCAAATGGAAAGTCGTGAATATCGGGGAAGGGCAAAAAAGACCATAGACAGAGTACAGGCTAGTGGTCCAAAGACTGCAAACCTCACTCAAAGAAAGGGATCTTGGGGTGAGTATAATACCGAGCACATCTCCTGAGGCACATATCAACCAGATAACTGCTGCAGCATATGGGTACCTGGCAAACCTAAGAATAGCGTTCCGATACCTCAGTAAGGAATCGTTCAAGATTCTGTACATCGTGTACGTCAGGCCCATATTGGAGTATGCAGCACCAGTTTGGAACCCAGACCTGGTCAAGCACGTCAAGAAATTAGAGAAAGTGCAAAGGTTTGCAACAAGACTAGTCCCGGAGCTAAGGAAAATGTCCTACGAAGAAAAGTTAAGGGAAATCCACTTGACGATCTTGGAGGACAGGAGGAAACATGATAACGACATATAAAATAATGAGATGAATTGACAAGGTGGACAGAGACAGGATGTTCCAGAGATGGGACACACAAACAAGGGGTCACAATTGGAAGTTGAAGACTCAGATAAGTCAGAGGGATGTTAGGAAGTATTTCTTCAGCCATAGAGTTGTCAGGAAGTGGAATAATCGGGAAAGTGATGTACTGGAGGCAGGTACCATACATCGCTTTAAGAAGAGGTATGATAAAGCTCATGGAGCAGAGAGAGAGAACCTAGTAGCGACCAGTGAAGAGGCGCGGCCAGGAGCAATGACTCGACCCCTGCAACCAGAATTAGGTGAGTACACACACACATGTTACTTTATGCGCTCTAGATAAAAAAGATTCATCTTTGAAGTTTTTCAAGGAATGTATCTAATGTCCTCTAGGTCTCAGGAAGAGATAAAACTAACGGATTTCCAACTGATTTCTAGCAGCACTCCTGGTTTTTAGAAATCAGTTTGGTGAGAGATCTTCAGACGGTATTTCGGCTCCTCCTTTACCATTATCAAGTAAGTTATATCATGATAATGGTCCAAGCAGATCGAAACCTCGTTTATAGTTTCCTCTCCGAAGCGCTTTTATTATTTTGTGAATTGTCACTGCCACAGTATTGAGGCATTTATTTTTCCTGACCTTGACAGTTGATATAAATCTTTGTATTTTTCAGGTTTTACTCGTACGCTTATGAATTGTTGACTCAAATCCCCACTAACAATTTAAACAGTTCTGTACAATTCTCACAATACTCTTTGGCAATGGTTATATTATTCAGCTCTCATTTGCTACATTTCTTTTATTCACGTCTTGGAAACGGAAATTAACAGTTATGCATAATTTCAGATTTATAAACAAGAATTGTTTAATCTGTGTTAAGGCTTAATTACTTGCATGTTGCCAACAGTTAAGTATAGCAAACAATTTAGGATTATTCAAGTCAGGAAATATCCCCGACCCGATACTGGGTGTTCATTCATCCATCCATCCATACATACATTCATATATACATACATACATACATGCATGCATGCATACATACATACATACATACATACATTCATACATATATACATACATACATACATACATACATACATACATACATACATACATACACAAATACAATATATATATATATATGTCGTGCCGAATAAGAAAAACTGGTCAGTTAGCAAGAAATCATTTAAAATTAAGTCCTTTCTAAAAAAATCTTATACATTTAAAGATATATTTTTTTCATGTATGTTAATATAAAAATTAATGATTTTGTACCAAAAGTACCTAAGGAAACTTGCCTAACCTTATTGTAACAAGTGTAATTTAATTTAGCTTAATCCAACTAAATATATTTTAGATAAGTTTACAATAATTTAATAATACATAAACACAATGAAATATATTTTTTTTTCGTTAGGTTCATAATTATTTTTGCGAAATTATTGCATACACAAATTTTCGCTTGCTTTGTACAGCAAGAAGAGCGTTAATATTTAAGCGAAAATCGCAAGTTTTATCTATTCGGCACGACATATATATGAGAGAGAGATTGGTGAATTTAGTGAAACAATTAGTTTGAAGATATATTCAGCTTTGTTTTAGTAATTTCCCAGCCGAGTGAGTTGCTGTTGTATAAACATGTGCTCTAGTTCAGTTCCAGTTTATATGATCGCTTCTTGCATTTGTTTTAACACATGCACAGTGTACTCACCTAATTGTGGTTGCAGGGGTCGAGACTCAGTTCCTGGCCCCGCCTCTTCGCTGTCCGCTACTGGGTCTCTGCTCTCCCTGCTCCATGAGCTTTATCATACCTCGTCTTAAAACTATGAATGGTTCCTGCCTCTACTATATCTTTCTCTAGACTATTCCACTTCCTGACTACTCTGTGGCTCAAGAAATGCTTCCTAACATCCCTTTGACTCATCTGAGTCTTCAGCTTCCAGTTGTGTCCCCTTGTTTCTGTGTTCCCTCTCTGGAACATCCTGTCACTGTCTACCTTGTCGATTCCCCGCAGTATTTTGTATGTCGTTATCATGTCTCCTCTGACCCTTCTTTCCTCCAGTGTTGTTAGTCCTATTTCCCTCAACCTTTCCTCATAGGACAGACCCTTGAGTTGTGGAACTAACCTTGTCGCAAACCTTTGCACTTTCTCTAGTTTCTTTACGTGCTTGACCAGGTGTGGGTTCCAGACTGGTGCTGCATATTCTAGTATGGGCCTGACGTACACGGTGTACAGTGTCTTGAACGATTCCTTGTTAAGGTAACGGAACGCTAATCTTAGGTTTGCCAGTCGCCCATATGCTGCCGCAGTTATCTGGTTGATGTGTGCCTCCGGAGACGTGCTTGGCGTTATACTCATCCCAAGGTCTTTTTCCTTTGCCGAGGTTTGTAGTTTTTGTCCGCCTAGCCTGTACTCTGTCAGCGGTCTTCTTTGCCCTTCTCCGATCTTCATGACTTTGCATTTGGTGGGATTGAATTCGAGAAGCCAGTTGCTAGACCAGATGTCAAGCTTGTCCAGGTCTGTTTGAAGTCCTGCTTGGTCCTCTTCCGATGTGATTCTCCTCATTAATTTCACATCATCTGCGAACAGAGACACTTCTGAGTCTATCCCATCCGTCATGTCATTTACATATACCAAGAATAACACTGGTCCTAGGACTGACCCCTGCGGTACGCCGCTCGTCACAGGCGCCCACTGTGATACCTCATCACGCACCATGACCCGTTGTTGCGTCCCTGTGAGGTATTCCCTGATCCATTCCAGTGCCCTTCCTGTTATACATGCTTGTTCTTCCAACTTCTTTACTAATCTCATGTGAGGAACTGTGTCGAAGGCCTTCCTGCAGTCCAGGTAAATGCAATCAACCCACCCTTCTCTCTCTTGCCTTACCTCTGTTACTTTATCATAGAACTCTAGGAGGTTTGTTACACAGGATTTGCCTTCCCGGAATCCGTGCTGTCTGGTGTTTATTATCCCGTTCAGCTCGAGGTGCTCCACCATTCTTTTCCTGATGATTTTCTCCAGGACTTTGCACACTATACATGTAAGTGACACCGGTCTATAGTTTAGTGCCTCTTTTCTGTCTCCTTTTTTAAGGATGGGACTACGTTGGCCTTCTTCCATACCTCAGGTATCTGCCCATTTTCAAGGGATGTGTTGAATATTATGGTAAGTGGCACACTCAGTACCTCAACTCCTTCCCGAAGAACCCACTGGGAGATATTGTCCGAACCCATCGCCTTTGAGGTATCAAGGTCACTGAGTAACTGCTTCACCTCCTCCTCAGTTGTGTGTATGCCCTCTAGCACTTGATACATCCCTTGTTGGTGACGCACCCCGTCCTGTCTACCCAGTTGCCTTCCTTCCTCCACTGTGAATACTTCCTTAAACCTCAAGTTGAGCTCCTACATACCGCTTGATCGTTACTTGTGAGTTCCCCATCTTCTCTCCTCAGCCTTATCACCTGGTCTTTAACTGTTGTCTTTCTTCTGATGTGACTGTACATCAGTTTCGGGTCGGACTTAACTTTCGATGCTATGTCGTTTTCGTACTGTTTCTGGGCCTCCCTCCGTACCTGTGCATACTCGTTTCTAGCTCTTCTACTAATCTCTTTGTTTACTTGGGTTCTTTGCCTTCTGTACCTTTTCCATTCTCTGACACTCTGAGTGTTTGCCTCCCTGCACCTTTGGGTAAACCAGGGGCTCTTTCTGGCCTTCCGTTTAATCTTTTTCCTCTGGGTATAAACCGTTCCTCTGCCTCCTTGCACTTTGCCCCTACGTATTCCATCATTTCATTTATTGTCTGTCCGTCCATTTCCCTTTCCCACTGAACGTCCTGCAGGAAATTCCTCATGCCTGTGTAGTTTCCTCTTTTAAAATCTGGTTTGTCTCTTTCGTTACCGTTTTCCCTCTCCACCTGTAGCTCTACAATGTACTCAAAGCTCAGCACCATATGGTCACTGGCTCCCAGGGGGCTCTCGTGTGTTATATCTTCAATATCTGAGCTGTTCAGGGTGAATACAAGGTCCAGTCTTGCTGGTTCATCTTCTCCTCTCACTCTGGTCGTGTCCCTGACATGTTGGTGCATCAGGTTTTCCAGTACCGCATCCATCATCTTGGCTCTCCAAGTTTCTGGACCCCTACGTGGATCTTGGTTCTCCCAGTCGATCTCCCTGTGGTTGAAATCGCCCATGACCAGTAGCTTCGCTCTGCTCATGTGCGCTTTTCTTGCCACCTTCGCCAGAGTGTCCACCATCGCTTTGTTGTTCTCATCATCTTCCTCACCTGGCCTCCTGCAGTTCTGTGGTGGGTTATACATCACTGCAATGATTATCTTGTGCTCTCCAGACTGGTGTGTGTGTGTGTGTATACTCAACTATATGTGGTTGCAGAGATCGAGTCTCAGCTCCTGGCCCAGCCACTTCTCTAGTTGTTGCTAGGTTCACTCTATTCTGGTTTCGAGAGCCTTACTGTACCTCATCTTAAAGCTATATATATACTCCAGGTATACTCCACTCCATTGTCCAGCTCGTTCCACTTCCTGACCACTCTAGTGACGCATCCATGTTTGCAACTTTCAGCTATGTAAGTCTCTTGTCTCTCAAATAATCTGTTCTTGTCCACCCTCAGCGTTGTTATCATATCACTCCCAGTCCTCCTTTCCAATAATGTCGTCACGTTTACCTTCTCTCCCCATAGCACATTCTCCTTACCTCCGGGGCAAGTCTCGCTGAAAAACCTCTGCATTTTATCCTGTATCTTGACATGCTTCACTAGGTGTGGTTTCTATACTGATGCTGCGCACTTCAGTGTGGCTGACGTGTACAGTGTCGTGAATTACTCCTTGCTCAGGTGTTTGAAAGCTAATTTTACATTTGTCAGACTCGATTTTGTTACAGCTGTTATTCGGTTGATGTGCGCCTCAGATGATATTCTCTGTGCGATGCTCACCCCCAGGTCCTTCTGGTTGAGTGTAGAGCAGTGTTCTAGACGTAATAGCACAAGTGATGTGAAAAGTACCATCACTGATTTTTATTTTCCTTGTTTTGAAAATTCTCATTTTCCACCATGTCATTTTTTCGAGTCTTTGCTGCGTTTGATTTATTGTGTTCTCTAAATATCAAATTTGGCTCATACCTGATTACCCCCGCATTCCCATTCCCCAGGTGTTGTATACTCCCTGTGGGTTTAGCGCTTTCCCATGAATATAATAATACTAACCAACCAGTTAGTACACCATTTGACTTTTTTATTCCCAAGAATCTAATCTTTTTTTTTATTCTATAAGACGGTTTGCCAGCGTTCTGTATTATGTGTTCGTTTTGACTTCGTCGTTCTTCTTATTTCTAAACAGAAGATATTTGTCATCACTGAACAATCATGATGATATTTGTCATCACTGAACAATCATGATGATATTTGTCATCACTGAACAATCATGATGATATTTGTCATCACTGAGTAATCATGATGATATTTGTCATCACTGAGCAATCATGATGATATTTGTCATCACTGAACAATCATGATGATATTTGTCATCACTGAACAATCATGATGATATTTGTCATCACTGAACAATCATGATGATATTTGTCATCACTGAACAATCATGATGATATTTGTCATCACTGAACAATCATGATGATATTTGTCATTACTGAATAATCATGATGATATTTGTCATCACTGAACAATCATGATGATATTTGTCATCACTGAACAATCATGTTATTTCCATTTGCCCATTGGAAGCCATGTTAATATCCAATTTTAATTTTTCTGTTTCTTCCAACGGGACAACTTTCACAATTATTTTAGATTCGTTCACAAACGATGGTACAAAAGTGTAGCTAGTGTTTTTATTTATGTCTACTATGTAGATGTAGATGCTTAGGGTTCTTAACATTTTATTTTGCAGACTCTTTCCTTTACTACCACTCTGTTCTCTTTGGCTATCTACATCAGTTACTTTCCTCTTATATATTTTCACCTCAGTGTATGGGCTGTCCCCTAGGGTAACAGTCCTCGGATATCTTTCCAAAACCCGTGTAAACCACAACTCGCGTTTGATTTTCCTCCAAGGACTCAGCTATTGTGTTATAATGGTCCAACATGTGAGGTGATAAGCATGATCTTCCTGCTCTAAATACTTGTTGTTGTGTAGGTAATGTTTTTTCCTTAAAATATAATAAGACAGCATCACATCGGGATTACCAAAACTATTATCCAGAGGACTGAGGAGGGGTTGTTGAGGTGGTTCGGACATGTAGAGAGAATGGAACAAAATTGAGTGACTTCGAGAATGTATAAATCTGTAATGGAGGGAAGGCGGGGTAGGGGTTGGCCTTGGAAAGGTTGGAGGGAGGGGGTAAAGAAGGTTTTGTGTGCGAGGGGCTTGGACTCCCAACAAGCATGCATGAGCGTGTTAGATAGGAGCGAATGGAGACTAATGTTTTTTAGGACTTGACGTGCTGTTGGAGTGTGAGTAAGGTAATATTTATGAAGGGATTTAGGGAAACTGGCAGGCCGGACTTGAGTCCTGGAGATGGGAAGTACAGTGTCTGCACTCTGAAGGAGGGGTGTTAATGTTGCAGTTTTATAACTGTAGTGTAAGCACGCCTCTGGCAAGACAGTGATGGAGTGAATGATGATGAAAGTTTTTCTTTTCCGGGCCACCCTGCCTTGGTGGAAGACGGCCGATGTGTTAATAATTAGACAGCATCACAGGACCCTCTCAAAAAAAGAGGAGGACGAGAAGGAGGAGACGGAGGAGGAGGAGAGATGGTAATGACGACGGAGTTTGTAGCTTTTGTTTCTGTTGATTTTGATTTTGCAACCGAGGCGGCTGGTTAATTGTGCACTCAATATCCATCCGGTGGACGGTGGCGCAAGAGCATATGGATGCACAAAAGGCCTAGGAACTAGGTCCTAAGAGGATTTACAGGAGTACATCTGGATTTATATCTACAGTTGACTTTTATGCTACAAACAAATTTAGGACATTTGCTAAATATATGTGGAACCTTATTTTCATTAATAAGATGTCTTGATATATCACATAGGTTTATTATACTATCTGTATATTCCTCAGTAAGTGGACAACTGAGCACAGTGTTCAAGACAGTGATCATGGGATTCACAGTGTTCAAGACAGTGATCATGGGCTTCACAGTGTTCAAGACAGTGATCATGGGCCTCACAGGGTTCAAGACAGAGATCATGGGCTTCACAGTGTTCAAGACAGTGATCATGGGCTTCACAGTGTTCAAGACAGTGATCATGGGCTTCACAGTGTTCAAGACAGAGATCATGGGCTTCACAGTGTTCAAGACAGTGATCATGGGCTTCACAGTGTTCAAGACAGAGATCATGGGCTTCACAGTGTTCAAGACAGTGATCATGGGCTTCACAGTGTTCAAGACAGTGATCATGGGCTTCACAGTGTTCAAGACAGTGATCATGGGATTCACAGTGTTCAAGACAGTGATCATGGGCTTCACAGTGTTCAAGACAGTGATCATGGGCTTCACAGTGTTCAAGACAGTGATCATGGGCTTCACAGTGTTCAAGACAGTGATCATGGCTTCACAGTGTTCAAGACAGTGATCATGGGCTTCACAGTGTTCAAGACAGTGATCATGGGCTTCACAGTGTTCAAGACAGTGATCATGGCTACAGTGTTCAAGACAGTGATCATGGTTACAGTGTTCAAGACAGTGATCATGGGCTTCACAGTGTTCAAGACAGTGATCATGGGCTTCACAGTGTTCAAGACAGTGATCATGGGCTTCACAGTGTTCAAGACAGTGATCATGGGCTTCACAGTGTTCAAGACAGTGATCATGGGCTTCACAGTGTTCAAGACAGTGATCATGGGCTTCACAGTGTTCAAGACAGTGATCATGGGCTTCACATCATACTTTCCTATTGGTTTGATTATCATCTGTCAGTGTTGATGTGAAAGATACAGTGACTTCAGAATATCTTTTCTCCTCCTCCTCCCCAACCTCACTCTTCCTCCCCAACCTCACTCTTCCTCCCCAACCTCACTCTTCCTCCCCAGTCTCACTCCTCTTCCCCAACCTCACTCCTCCTCTTCCCCAACCTCACTCCTCCTCTTCCCCAACCTCACTCCTCCTCTTCCCCAACCTCACTCCTCCTCTTCCCCAACCTCACTCCTCCTCTTCCCCAACCTCACTCCTCCTCCTTCCCACCTCACTACTCGTTGTCCTTCCACACACCCCCACTTCTCTTCCCCACTTCTCTTCCCCACTTCTCTTCCCCACTTCTCTTCCCTACTTGTATTTCTTCTCCCCTCCCCATTTCTCCTCTTCCTCGGAGGAGTGATGGTATGGTGGAGGGTTAGAGTGCTCTGTGGAGTATTGTATGGGGTATTGTGTTGAGTATTGTGTGGAGTGCAGTGTGGTGTTCTCTCCTCTGTGTACTTATGTTCTTGTATTCACTTATTTGTGACTGTGGAGGTTGAGGCTCAGCTCCTGACCCTACCTCTTAACTTGCCACTTGCTGGACTTACACCCTGCTAACCTCGTAGCCCATGCCATGCATGTTCCTTAAACTATGTATAGAGTCAGCCTTCACAACTTCGTCCAGGTCGTCATTCCACTTCCTCGCCACTCTGAGTGTGTGTACTCACCTAATTGTACTCACCTAAGTGTGGTTGCAGGGGTCGAGACTCAGCTCCTGGCCCCGCCTCTTCGCTGTCCGCTACTGGGTCTCTGCTCTCCCTGCTCCATGAGCTTTATCATACCTTGTCTTAAAACTATGTATGGTTCCTGCCTCCACTATATCGTTCGCTAGACTATTCCACTTCCTGACTACTCTGTGGCTGAAGAAATGCTTCCTAACATCCCTTTGACTCATCTGAGTCTTCAGCTTCCAGTTGTGACCCCTTGTTTCTGTGTTCCCTCTCTGGAACATCCTGTCACTATCTACCTTGTCGATTCCCCGCAGTATTTTGTATGTCGTTATCATGTCTCCTCTAACCCTTCTGTCCTCCAGTGTTGTTAGTCCTATTTCCCTCAACCTTTCTTCATAGGACAGTCCCCTGAGTTGTGGAACTAACCTTGTCGCAAACCTTTGCACTTTCTCTAATTTCTTGACGTGCTTGACCAGGTGTGGGTTCCAGACTGGTGCTGCATACTCTAGTATGGGTCTGACGTACACGGTGTACAGTATCTTGAACGATTCCTTGTTAAGGTAACGGAACGCTAATCTTAGGTTTGCCAGTCGCCCAAATGCTGCCGAAGTTATCTGGTTGATGTGTGCCTCCGGAGACGTGCTTGGCGTTATACTCACCCCAAGGTCTTTCTCCTTTGACGAGGTTTGTAGCCTTTGTCCACGTAGCCTGTACTCTGTCAGCGGTCTTCTTTGCCCTTCTCCGATTTTCATGACTTTGCATTTGGTGGGATTAAATTCGAGAAGCCAGTTGCTAGACCAGATGTCAAGCTTGTCCAGGTCTGTTTGAAGTCCTGCTTGGTCCTCTTCCGATGTGATTCTCCTCATTAGTTTCACATCATCTGCGAACAGAGACACTTCTGAGTCTATCCCGTCCGTCATGTCATTTACATATACCAAGAATAGCACTGGTCCTAGGACTGACCCCTGCGGTACACCGCTCGTCACAGGCGCCCACTGTGATACCTCATCACGCACCATGACCCGTTGTTGCCTCCCTGTGAGATATTCCCTGATCTATTCCAGTGCCCTTCCTGTTATACATGCCTGTTCTTCCAACTTCTTTACTAATCTCATATGAGGAACTGTGTCGAAGGCCTTCCTGCAGTCCAGGAAAATGCAATCAACCCACCTCTCTCTTGCCTTACTTCTGTTACTTTATCATAGAACTCCAGGAGGTTTGTTACACAGGATTTGCCTTCCCTGAATCCGTGCTGTCTGGCGTTGATTATCCTGTGTACTCACCTAATTGTGGTTGCAGGGGTCGAGACTCATCTCCTGGCCCCGCCTCTTCGCTGTCCGCTACTTGGTCTCTGCTCTCCCTGCTCCATGAGCTTTATCATACCTTGTCTTAAAACTATGTATGGTTCCCGCCTCCACTATATCATTCGCTAGACTATTCCACTTCCTAACTACTCCTAACTAGTGTGTGTGTGTGGTATGAGAGTATCTGTAGTTACAGGATATTAAGCAGTATTCTGTCTTCTCTCTTTCTTGAGCAGTCAACACGTCTCTATTATTTTAGCATCACTGCCTCCTTGCTGTATGACATTAATGAACGCCTCTCCGGACGCTCCGCCACTCTCCTTCTGATCATCCTTCCCATCACTATGCATAGTGTGTGTGTGTGTCAGTGAAACTGCTCTTTAATTTAGCTCTTCCTCTCTCAAAGCTTGCATGTTAGAACGACCTAGTTTTTATTCATTTGTCCAACAGATGCTCCGTCTCTGGTGGCTTGTACACTATTGCTTTGGCTCGCACAAGACTTTTATTCCATCTTTCAAGACTTTCGTTTTTTTCTCCAAGACTTCCGTCCCTTTTCGGAAGACTTTCGTACCTTTTCTTTTTTTTGTTTTCTTGTTGTCTGAGGGTTATCAAGGGAGGGTTGTTTTTCCCATCAGTTCCGACACTGATCCGCATTTTCAGTGAGTCCCTTTTTTGATTCGTGTTCTCAATTCCTCACATACTACGTCACTACTGTAAACGTTTCATACACGTCACAGAACACGTTTTTATCGCTGCCAACGAAACGTCGTCCAATCAAAAGCTTGTTTTGCAAAAGTGGGAAACCTAGACGATGCGTGGGAAATTGAGACACTTTTTCAACAGACTCAGTTGTAGGCAGTAATTTTCAATACATCATTTCCCTTCTGTTTCAATTTATGCGTGTGGGTTCTTCTGTATCATTGCCCAGTGTTTAATACACTTTTTGTAATTATTATTTCCTCTACAACCTGGAATGTTATGTTTGCTAGGGATCCGTGTCAAGGAGAGAGCAACAACACTAATGGCACTTCTTACAAGGGTCTTCAAACTATCAACATACAAAGGAAGTTCACCAGTTACCAAGAAGACAGTTCCCCTTAATTCCAATGTTCAGGAAAAGGGGCAGAGAGAAGCCATTATATTATAGACACACATCCAGCAAGTTGGAGGTGGTGACACTTAGATGCCGTGGACACCTTCATTTAGGGGAAACGTTTTTTGACTGCGTGGTCGAAACGTTCTCGTTAATGAAGGTATCCACAGCATCTAAGTATCATTTGCGTCACCTTGTTAGCTACATGTCTATAATTTGACGTTTTCTCTCTGCCGCTCTTCCTGAAAATCTGAATTATGTGAAGCGTCTTCCTGGTACCTGGTAGACTTCCTGTCTCTGTTATTACACTGAAGACCGTCGTAAGCAGTGTCATTAATGATGACTCTCTCTTTCATTACACAAGGTGATATGTTGGCAAGTCATATCGCATAGGACGTATCCGTTACTGTGAGGATTTACTTTACTTTCTCGCTTAGTGTGTGTGTGTACTCACCTAGTTGTGGTTGCAGGGGTCGATTCACAGCTCCTGGCACCGCTTCTTCACTGGCTGCTACTAGGTCTACTCTCTCTCCCTGCTCCCTGAGCTTTGTCGTACCTCTTCTTAAAGCTATGTATATATCCTGAATCCCCTACACCACTGTCCAGACTATTCCATTTCCTAACAACTCTGTGACTGAAGAAATACTTCCTAACATCCCTGTCATTCATCTGAATCTTCAGCTTCCAATTGTGACCCCTTGTTGCTGTGTCCCATCTCTGGTCCTGTCTCTGTCCACCTTGTCGATTCCTCCCAGTAGTTTATGTTGTTATCATGTCGCCCCACCCCTCTCTCTCCTCCTCCAGTGTCGTCAGGTCGATTTTCCCCAACCTTCCCTCGTAGGACATTACCCTTAGCTCTGGGGCTAGTCGCGTTGCAAACCTTTGCACTTTCTTTAATTTCTTGACGTGCTTGACTAGGTGTGGGTTCCAAACTAATGCTGCATACTCCAGTATGGCCTTGACATACACTGTGTACAGAGTCTTGAATGATTCCTTACCGAGGTGCCGGAAAGCTATTCTTAGGTTTGCTAATCGCCCAAATGCTGCACCAGTTACTTGGTTGATGTGAGCTTCAGGAGACGTGCTCGATATTATACTCACCCCAATATCCTTTTCCTTGAGTGAGGTTTGCAGTCTTTGTCCTCAATGTCTGAGCTACTCAAGGTGAATACAAGATCCAGTCTTGCTTGATCATCCTCCAGTATATTATAAGTCGGTATCATATCCTCCCATCTCTACTGTCCTCCAGTGTCGTCAGGTCGATTTCCCTTAACCTCTTCTCGTAGAACATACCCTAATTTCCGTACGTGCTTGGCTAGGTGTGGGTTCCAAACTGGTGCTGCATACTCTAATATAGGCCTGACATACAGTGTACAGAGTAATGAACGATTCCTTATTGGGATGTCGGAATGCTAGGCGCCCATATGCTGCAGCAGTTATTGGGTTAATGTGCGCCTCAAGAGATGTGAATGGTGTTATACTCACCCCAAGATCCTTTCCCTTGAGTGAGGTTTGTAGTCTTTGACCCCCCTAGACTGTACTCCGTCTGCGGTATTCTTTACCCTTCCCCAATCTTCATAACTTTGCATTTTGTGGGGTTGAACTCCAGGAGCCAGTTTCTGGACCAGGCCTGCAACCCGTCCAGATCTCTTTGTAGTTCTTCCTGGTTCTCGTCCGATTGAATTTTTCTCATTAACTTCACATCATCTGCAAACAGGGACACTTCTGAGTCTATTCCTTCCAGAAACAGCACCGGTCCTAGGACTGACCCCTGTGGAACCCCGCTCGTCACAGGCGCCCACACTGACACTTCGTCTCTTGTAATGACTCTCTGATGTCTCCCCTGTTATACCTGCCTGGTCCTCCAGCTTATGCACTAATCTCTTGTGTGGAACTGTATCAAAAGCCTTCTTACAGTCCAAGAAAACGCAGTCTACCCACCCCTCTTTTTCTTGTCTTACTGCTGTCATCCTGTCATAGATCTCCAGTAGGTTTGTGACACAGGATTTCCCATCCCTGAAACCGTGCTGGTTGTCGTCGATAAGCTCATTCCTTTCTAGGTGCACCACCACTCTTCTGATAATCTACTCCATGACCTTGCATACTATACATGTCAGTGACACTGGTCTATAGTTTAATGCTTCATGTCTGTCTCCTTTTTTAAAAATTGGGACTACATTTGCTGTCTTCCATACTTCAGGTAGTCTCCTTGTTTCGATAGATGTGTTGAAGATTGTTGTTAGTGGTACACATTGCACCTCTGCTCCCTCTTTCAGGACCCATGGAGAGATGTTGTCCGGCCCCATCGCCTTTGAGGTATCTAGCTCACTTAACAGCCTCTTCACCTCTTCCTTGGTTGTATGTATTGTGTCCAACACTTGATGGTGTACCCCACCTCTCCTCCTTTCTGAAGGACCTTCTGTCTCCTCTGTGAACACTTCTTTGAATCTCATGTTGAGCTCCTCATATACTTTGGGGTCTTTTCTTGTGACCTCCCCTCCTCCCTTTCTCAGCCCGATTACCTGGTCCTTGACTGTTGTTTTCCTCGTGATGTGGCTGTACAACAGTTTTGGGTCAGATTTGGCTTTCGCTGCTATGTCATTCTCGTATTGGGCCTCCCTTCTTACCTGTGCATATTCATTTCTGGCTCTATGACTGCTCTCCTTATTCTCCTGGGTCCTTTGCCTTCTATACTTCTTCCAATCTCTAGCACACTTGGTTTTGGCCTCCCTGCGCCTTTGGGTAAAGCATGGGCTCATCCTGGCTTTTTCGTTGTTCCTGTTACCCTTGGATAAAAACCTCTCTTGAGCTTCCTTGCATATTGTTGTCACATATTCCATCATCTCGTTTACTGACTTCCCTGCCAGTTCTCTGTCCCACTGAACCCTATGCAGGAAGTTCTTCATGCCTACGTAGTCCCCTTTCTTGTAATTTGGATTCCTTCGTCCTTCCCTTCCTGTTTCTTCTTCACTTGTAACTCTATGTATTCGAAACTCAGACCCAAATGATCACTGGCCCCAAGGGGCCTTTCATATGTGATGTCCTCAATATCTGCACTAAAGTTGAATACTAGGTCCAGTCTCGATGGTTCATCCTCTACTCTCTCTCTGGTAGTGTCCCTTAAGTGTTGGTACATAAGGTTTTCCAGTACAACCTCCATCATCTTAGCCCTCCACGTTTCTTGCCCCCCCATGTGGCTCCAAGTTCTCCCAATTGATTTTCTTGTGTTTGAAGTCACCCATGATCAGTAGCTTTGCCCTGCTGACATGAGCCCTTCTGGCCACTTCGGCCAGTGTGTCAACCATCGCTCTATTACTCTCATCATACTCTTGCCTTGGCCTCCTGCTGTTCTTTGGTGGGTTATACATCACTGTAATTACCACCTTTGGACCTCCAGACTGAAGCGTTCCAGCTCATCAAAATCCCATCGGTTTTTGATCAGCAGTGCCACTCCTCCACCCCCTCTGTTCCCTCTGTCTTTCCTCAGGACCTGATATCACATTGGAAAGATGGCATCTGTTATCATCCCTGTGAGCTTGGTTTCTGTGAGGGCTATGATGTCCGGTGATGCCTCTTTGACTCTTTCGTGCCACTCCTCTCACTTATTCGTTATTCCATCTGCGTTGGTGTACCATACCTTCAGTTTCCTCTCCAACACTGTGTTTTGGGGGGTCTGTGAGGGTGAGGGACCTTGCAGTGTGCTGCAGAATTTTTCAGCATAGTGTGGGGTGGGGGCTGTAAGTGTGGATTGTGATCTGTGTTGGGATAGCGTGTTTGGTTGTGGGGTTCTGGGAGTGGTTCTGTGTGTACTTGCTATTGTTGCTTTGCCCTGCTCTAGTTGTCCTTTGCTGATTGTGTCCTTGTCTCTCTTCCTAGCTCTTGTGTCTTCTCCCTCAGCTGTTGTTGTTCTGTTTTCGTTCTGTCTCAGTCTAGGAACACCCTCTTATATGCTGATCATTCCTTCAGCCGTGGTTTCTCTTGCAGGATCCTGTTTCACACTGTTTCTGTCTTGAAAATCAGCTTGACCGACCATTTTCTTCCCTTAAAGTACTCCCCTATTCTCTGAAAATTTACTATCTCAGACATGTCCTCTTCACCTATTTCTTTGAGGATCTTTTCAATCTCCTGTCTTTCTTTCTGCCGTCTTTCATTGTGTGTCCTTCCCTCGCTCTCCTGAAGCCCATGAATTAACACTTACTTCTCCCTCTCCTCCTCCCATTGCCTTTCTCTCTGTGTCTCTGGTTCCCATTTGTACATGGCCATTTTCTCCCTTATTTTTTCCTGTAGCTCTTGGTGGCATGATCATGCCTCTGCATCCTCATCCTCATCCCCCTCTCCCACCACCACCCATGCTCCCAGCTGCTCTCCCCCTTCATTCCTCGGCTCTGTTTGGTGGGCTGATAGGGCCTTAGTGGAAGTTACGTCTCCTTCCTTCCCGTTGGGCTCCTTGTGCAGTAGGGGTGTACCAGCTTCAGATGCTATGTCTCCTCTAGTCAATACCCCTGTTACTCGCTTCAGCCTATTTACCTCATATTCTAGGGCCCTTATCCTGGCTACAGCAGCTTCGATGTGTGACTCCTATTTCTTCTTCTCCACTTCCATCCTCTTTTCCAATTCCACAGAAATCTCTGCATCCATCCTTTTCTCCATTTTCACAGAAAACTCACCTAGTTTGTTCTCCCATTCTTGTTCCATTCTTTTACATTGCTCTTCCATCAATTCTTCCTTACCAGAACCATTCTCCTCTGATCCCCTGAGCCTTCGACTTCTCTTCTGAGCCACCATTTTTTTGGTGTGTGTGTGTACACTCACCTATTTGTACTAGCCTATTTGTTGTTGCAGAGATCGAGTCTTAGCTCCTGGCCTCGCCTCTCTTCTTGTTGCTGCTGTGTTCAGTCTCTGCCGGCTGCGTAAGCCCTATAATACCTGGCTTGTCTCTGTCAATGCACTTTAACGGTGTCACCACTTATTCATCACGCCAAGGCAAAGGAAGTATTTCGCGTTTTAAACTTTCAGCTGCTTTCGTGTGCCTGAGATTTGCCTCTGGAACAGACTCTCTATGACCATCCTTTCAGTATTTTATACATCATAATCATGTCACCCCTGGTCCTTCTGACCTCTAATATCATCAGGTTTAATCTCTCTCTAGCCTCTCCTTATATCTAATAACTCCTACGCCTTGTAAACCCTTAAAGTACTCCCCTATTCTCTGAAAATTTACTATCTCAGACATGTCCTCTTCACCTATTTCTAGCTCCTTTATATTCTTTCTCAAATGTTTTTTTTTTTATATACTGACGCTGCATATGCCAAGATGGGTATGACACATATGTGGAGTATAGGATCTTGAATGCTTCTTTGTTGACATTCATGAAAGCCTTCCTTAATTAAGTCTGTCAGCCTTGTGTTTGCTTCAGTGTTATCTTGTTAATGGTGCCCCAGTCACTCCATCTTCAATTCTTTGTCCATCGTATACTGTACTTTTTCTTTTAAACAGCCAATGGTTATAATACTTACTACTTCCTCTTCCAATGTGTTTCATTGGTCAACCACTCTGTCTGAGAAGAAAAAAATATCCATTTTCCTTTCAGCTCAACATTTTCCTCAATTTACAACTGTATTGTATGTAGTAAGAAATCTTTATGTGCTCTTTCACGACATTTTATGATCTTATATGTGGTTATTACGTCTCTTCATTTCCTGCTATCAGTCAACATGGTCATCTTTAATGTTCTGAGCCTTTTATCGTAACTCTGGCAGCCGTTTTTTATCTCTTCTGACATTTTCTAATCTTTTTTATATTTGTTTTTTCAGTTGTGAGTTTCGCAGTATTGCTGCATATTCCAATTTGAAAGCTATTTTATAATTCGTTAGTGTAGCATATGAATTTCTCACAGTTTCAGTTATATGACCTTTTGGTGTGTTTTTTCTTAATAATAACCCCTACGACCCACTCTCTCTATCTGACACTTTCAGTATTTAATCCCACAAACTATATTCTTCATATGGTCTGCTTTTGCTTTCTCTCATTTCCATCATCCATCTGGCATTAAATGTGCTCAATTTATACAGATCATCTCGTAAGGATTTACAGCCATTTTCATCATTTATTTTATATAATTTTTTTGCATCAGCTGCATACATATTCATATAATATTTTTATTCGTCCTAGTAAATAATTCATATTAACTAAAAAGTTGGGAAAATACAGATCCTTGTGGCACCCCATTTGTGACATTTTCCCAGACAAACACTTTTTCCTGTTATAACTGTTCACAGTTTTCTCTCAAAAAAGCCTCTCATTCATTGCAATATTCAAATTAAGTTGTCTCATGAAGAACTCTTCAAAAACTTTCTTAAATTGGTAAATACAATCTGCCCATACCTGGAGTCTACCTGGAGGAGGTTTAGGGAGTCAACGCCCCCGCGGCCCGGTCCGTGACCAGGCCTAGTGGGGGATGAGGGCCTGATCAACCAGGCTGTTACTGCTGGCCGCACGTAAACCGAAGTACTAGTTACAGCCCGGCTGATCAGGAACTGACTTTAGGTGCCTGTCTAGCGCCTTCTTGAAGACAGCGAGAAGTCTATAGGTAATTCCCATTATGTATTCTGGGAGGCAGCTGAACAGACTATTGTATTGTCCCTTAGCATAATCGTGGCACCTCTGCTTTTCTTTGGGGAGATGTTGAATCTCCTGCCAAGTCTTATACTTTCGTAGGGATTGATTTCCTAGTTCCTCTAGGATTTTCCAAATGTATATTATCATATATCTTTCTCGCCTGCGTTCCAGAGAGTGCAAATCAAAAAACTTCAACTGTTCCCATTAATTTAGGTGCTTTATCGTACTTATACGTGCCGTGAAAGTTCTCTGTATATTCTCTAGGTCTGCAATTTCGCCTGTCTTGAGAGGGGCCGTTAGTGTACAGCAATATTCCAGCCTAGAGAGAACAAGCGATTTGAAGAGAATCAACATTGGCTTGGCGTCCCTAGTTTTGAATGTTGCCATTATCCATCCTATCATTTTCCTAGCAGATGTGGTAGATACATTGTTGTGATATTTGAAAGTGAGATCCTCTGACATTATCACTCCCAGGTGCTTCAACTTAGTTTTTCACTCTATTGTGTGATTGAAATTTGTTTTATACTGCGATATAGTTTTGATTTCCTCGAGTTTTCCATAATGAAGTAATTGAAATTTGTCTTCACTGAACATCATATTGTTTTCTGCGGCCCATTTAAAGATGTGGTTGATGTCCGCTTGGTGACTTGCAGTGTCTTCGACGGATGATGCTGTCATGCAAATTCGGGTGTCATCCGCAAAAGAATACACGGTGTTGTGGTTTACATCTTTATCTACGTCAGATATGAGGATGAGGAACAGGATTGGAATGAGGGATAGAGCTTTTCACTGTAGCTGCCATTTATTCATTGGACAATTTCTGTAACTACCATAACAACTTAATAGATATGATATACACGAATTTGTAGATTGAAAAGCAAATTATTTGACAGTGTATTTTTTTGTTTTCTAGATGTTGATAAATTACAGTGCCTCGTGACCTGGTGGCAAAAGCTCTCGTTCACACGGTGAGGTTCCGGGTTCGATTCCCGGCGAAGGGGTGGAAACATCGGACGTGTTTCCTTACACCGGTTGTCTATGTTCACCCATCAGTAAAATGGGTACATGGGTGTTAGTCGAATCTCACTATTTACTGAGCAGGGTTTGATCCCTCTTCTAACCAACTTGCTCTTGAATACAATGTGACCACCCTTGTTAATATGCCAAAAGTCAAAACCAATATGTACTTTTCACAGACGAGGTCTGCCGTAGAGGCCAGCTGTCTCTATTGCACTCTAGAAAGCCTCTTATAGCTTCTCTTGTTGCAACACCAGAATGTATTTTGAGAGTCCAGTGGTAGTCTTGCACTGTTGACACAGCACCAGTGTTGACACAGCACCAGTGTTGACACAGCACCAGTGTTGACACAGGCACCAATATTGACATCACGGACTGGTACAAGGCCACACTTATGCTCCACAAGCCACCAGCGGGTCAAGTAATATTCAATATTTACTGCTAATTTCGTTCCCATAGTTAACGACCTAATATTAATGTCCAAAAATATTATAGTAGTATTATTTAATGACGATTAAAGCCCTTCCTGAACTGTTACTAAGGTCTAAATCCCCTGAAAGGTAACGGGCTATAGTCTGATGGTCGTCTAAGTTATGGAGGGATAACTCTATTATTACAGGCATGAAACACAAGATACTAAATGTTAAATATCTACAAGCCTGTTGGGGATATTTGGGTGTAGGTACACCAATTTCCACACAAATGCTATTGTTCCTGACAAAGCCTGCAACACAAAATAAACTATGTATTTCTTTTCTTAAGTTGAGTATAGTCTAAGTTTGCCGAAATGCTATGCATTCTATGAGTCATCAGATTATTTATATCCTCTCCAGTAATACTGAAATATTGATTTTTAATTGAATTTGAACATTTATAATAATCACACAAACATTATAACAAATTGTTTACAAAAAAAAAATAAAAAAAATGTCATTATCTTAAACCAAATTATTCAGAGTTAATGTCAAACTTTAGCACTTTTGTAAACCAACTTTGTAAATAATCATCTAGTAGTTATAAATCAATTTAAAGGCTGTTCGAGGTGCTATGTACAACCAAGTGCTTTCTATAAAGTATCCCAGTAATGTCAACTAATCCTTCTTCAATTGTGTAATGTACTTTTAGAAATTAATATTATTATATTATTATTATTATTATTATTATTATTATTATTATTATTATTATTATTATTATTATCAAACCCCACCCGTTCCGTGGTTTGATTATCATTATTATTATTGTGAGAAATTATGTGGATGAATTTTTACAGGTACAGTCTTAAAATAACCTTTCACCCACATAACTGAGGAGAACTCTGGCACATCTAAATCGATTATTCATTTACTTATATAGATGAATTTTGGAAACATGTGGGACTTTAGGAACAATAGGTCACTCATATTGTCCCTCCGTCAGTGCCACCGTCTCAGCTCCCCAACTCACTCTTTGTGACCTTAAATTATGAACATATAGTTCTTGAATACTGATTAATAGAAGAATTTCATGCCAGTAAACTTAGCTTATTAAATTCACACCGAAAGGTTAATATAAATTGAAGTACACGCGGTGGTCAGCATCATCGAGTGCATTATTATCTTCATTATCAACCTTATTATAACCACATTACAATGTATCTGAACCCTTCCAGATATATATTATATATTCACTCATTTGATGGTCCTCAATTCTTGCCGATACATCCTCCATCGGCCTCGATTATACCCACGATCAAATTCTGCCACACTCCCCAGTTAGCGGATATATTCTGCCACACTCTCCAGTTAGCGGATAAATTCTGCCACTTTCAATTACTCTCGTCACTAAAAGTTTTGTCTTTTACACAAATATCTATTTAAAGTTAATGATATTTTCAGGTGTGCAACACATTTTCCTTATTAGAATATTAATTTCCTCTAAATTACAACAATTTACCTTCACTTAATCAAACTCTTTACAGTATATAAGGAAATTATAGGTAATATAGGTTTCCATGTGACTTAATACTTTTCAGAAAGTCGCACTAATACTCACATACACAATTTCACATAAACATTATTATCCCCATCAAATCTTACACACAAATTACAGGAAAATTATCAAAATTGTCCAGTTATTATTATTATTTTCATTATTATTATTATTTTTATTATTATTATTATTGTTGGTCTCTTATTTACAGTAAATAAGTTTATTTAATAATAATAATAATATCTTTATTTCTACAAGTAGAGTACAAGGTATATAGGCCTAGCTGACATCAATGACATACTACTATATAGAAAGCCGCTTGTTATGCAGAGCATTTCGGGCAAATTAGGTCAGTTTTGTCCCAGGATGCGACCCACACCAGTCGACTAACACCCAGGTACCCATTTTACTGATGGGTGAACATAGACAACCGGTGTAAGGAAACACGTCCGATGTTTCCACCCCGTCGCCGGGGAACGAACCCGGACCCAAGCCGTGTGAAGCGAGAGCTTTTGCCACCAGACCATGGGCCACCGTAATCGTATTTAGGTACAGGTACACAAAAATACAGTTACACAAATTCTCATTTATAAGTAACATACTGTATGTGTAAATTACCTACGATAACCCAAAAAATTCGAAGTCATTTAGTTCCACTGTAACTGTATTTATGTGTACCTGTACCTAAAATCTCTCGCTTCACACGGTGAGGGTCCAGGTTCGATTCCCGGCAGAGGGATGGTAACATTAGGCGTGTTTCCTTACACCGGTTATCCATGTTCTCCCATCAGTATTTTACTGATGGGTGAACATAGACACACAGGTAACCATTTTGGGTACCTGGGTGTAAGTCGACTAGTGTGGGTCGCATCCTGGGACAAAACTGACCTAATTTGCCCGAAATGCTCTGCATAACAAGGGGCTTTCTATGTAGTAGTATGTCATTGATGTCAGCTAGGACTGTATACCTTGTACATGTACTTGTAGTAAATAAAGATATTATTATATTATTATTGTTACCCATAAGATGGACAAAAGAAAACATATTTTGGTTTAAGATAACAGAAAGTTTAGCGGTAACCATTGTGAAGGTTTCACAACAGTAACTTTAAGTTAAAGACTTTTGCAATAATTGGGTTGCATGTAACAGTTACTGTTAAGTATTATAGTGTCAGCCAGAGTTTACCTGTTAGTATAGATTAACTGGTCCAGGGTATATAATATTTAAATTAATACAAGATTATTGAAATATGTAACAATTTATGTACTATTACAATCCTATTACAATCCTAGCCGAAAGATTCGTATTATATATAATCCTGATTGTTGTATTTAATATAATTGCTGTAACGTAATTAATATAATTCATGCACATTTGTATAATTCAAACCTTGGTCAGAATGGTCAGAGCAGGTGCCAAGTTTTAACACTAAGTTATAGGCAGATGGCACACAAAAGATTCATTTTAGAACCAGACTGATATATGTAATTCCAAACTAAAGAGACCAAAGACTATATAGCAAATATAAATCCTATATCAACCAAGACCCATAGCATCACTGACTCATAATCGCACCTGAGACAAATGCCTGGTGTGCGAAATCAACTGATATATTATAAATTTTGTACTTATCTGAGGGAGGTACCTGGGTCCACCTTCAGGCACCTCCCTGAATATCGTTTCTCAGAAGTGTACCACTTCTGAGAAACTATATGGGAGAAGATATCCTCGTATAACATAGCAACGGTGGTGATAAAATTATAATGAAGCAAAATGTAAAAAAAATATATTTTTACATATTTATAATCACGCAATAATTGTGATTTCTGCCATAAGTATGTATGTATGCACATGCATAAGTGTGAATGTAATATATGGAGGCTATTGTGTATATATGTGTGCTAATGTATATATATGTGTACTAATGTATATGTTTATGCATGTAAACATGTGCATATGTATATGTGTGAATGTATAAACAATTAAGACGAACTAGCGGCGATTCTTCAAGAGTTTTTTTTTTTTTTTATTTAAAAACTTCAAGATTTACCTAAAGAAATAATTACAGGTCTCCCTCGCTTTATGTGTATTCACTTGTATGCGCTCTCCTGTTCTTGTCAGTAATATTATTTATGAGAAATTTAGTCATGTTATGCAATTAATACAGTTCTCAAAGCACGCAGAAACTTCTTGTCGTGCATAATTAAGTGTTTAGGGCCTGATGCACCTTGCAACGGCTGTCAAGAGCTTTGACTGTGTCACCAGCAAGACTCACGAACCGCGGGTTCGAACCCCACCCGTGGTATGGTGTGTCACCAGCAATAAATGAGTGTCTAGAAAAATCAATTGTTTTTTAGGGGGGAGTTGTTTTACAAATTATATCACAGAAACCAGAAGACCTTAGTAATGTAAAGAAAAATAATGCATACTCTAGATTCAGCTTAAGTTTTAATATTTGTTGTAGATTTTAGATAAAGGAATATTATTTCCTGAATGGCTAAAGGAAAGTGCATAATAATTGACGAGGTTTATAGTTATATTATTTTGAAGCTTAATGGTCTAGAAGACTAAGCATGCGATTCCAACAATTTCAATAATAAAATCAGTAACTCAGAGGTTTCAGAACCCACTAAAATAACACATCTTCCACTCAGAAAGACACACTAATTTGAAAAGTTTGAAGCTGATCAGAAGAGGCATTATCTAGTTATCATATGGTAACAAAATCTGGGAATGGGCTATGTAACGTTGTCCATAGGGCACCCACACATGCAAATAGCCCCATGAGTCTTGCTTTAGATATTTAACACCATCACTGAAAATTTAAAGCCAATCGAATACGGCATTCTTGAGAAATAAATGGAAAAACTCTGGAGAAAGAAAAGAAAAATTTGGCTGAGAATGTTCCAAAACTAAGAAAGTCTACCTTCATTTAATTTAAAAATTCTGTAAACACACACTTTTTTTTTTTTTTTTGGGGGGGGGGCTTTCTGTTCTCGTTTACATTTTATTTTTGAAGAAAGTCCAATTTACTAAAATTTGTAAAAAAAAAAAATGACAAATTAATATCCTCGTAACAAAATAATTAAAAATATACTTTATTTAAGACATACGTACTAGCATTTAGGGTTTGAAGTCAATCAGAAAAGGCATTCTCTAGTTATTATATAGCAAACAATTTATCTAAAAGATGGTAAATTGAAATTTACACAACTTAAAATGAGTACCAAGTTAGGTTGTAATAAAGCCCATAGTGAAATATATTCATCATTTTCTAGAGTTCAAAATTCATTAACAATTATTATTAATATGTATCTAATAAGAGAGACAGTTCATTCTTTACACAGAATAATTAATTAATCTACATGATATTATTAAACGTATTACTATACGTCCTGAGTTGACAAAATTAATCAAGCTTTCCCTTGAAGTATTTCCAAATTATTTACAAAAGTCAATAGACATGAATATTGTCTTAACATATCAAGTAAAAATTATGTCATTTAATTTTCATTTAAGCTCGTACTGCCCTTCAGTTTTTAGAGTAGACATGGTAATTATTATTTTCCCTAAGGGAAACATATTTTAAATGAACTTCTGAGCAAAATGTAATTATAAGGCCAAGAACTAGACTCGTGGAATTTCCAAGCAAGGGAGGTTAACCAGGCAACACTATATTAAGTTAGACGTTGACCTTGGCTTTTAAACAGGGATTAAACACCCTCCATTTAACTAATCTTTGCATATCATCGTGTATAATCACGAGGACCAGAGGAATAATAACCACGAACAGTAGAGATCCGGAATATCAAGACACCAGTATTAATTCCCATGAGGACTTCCAGGTCACCATCGTGGAAAGCCCAGGAACATGATCAAATTATGTACTTCCCTTCCCAGGAGAGTACATAATCCTCTTTATTCATTATTACTGCCTATACGTAAGGTCTTACTAGGGGTAAGGAAAAATGAAGAGAACTTAGTAGTGAATATTCTAGGCAGAACATCGTCCATACTAAAGAGAATCTAGAGCAAAGGTTGTCAACCAGGGGGGTATTTCCACCCCCCTTGTTGACAACTCTCTCTCGTCACTAAAAGTTTTGTTTTTTACACAAACATCTATTTATAGTTAGTGATATTTCCAGGTGTGCAACACATCTTCCTTATTAGAATATTAATTTCCTCTAAATTACAAGAATTTTCCCTCACTTAATCAAACTCTGTACAGTATGTAAGGAAATTATAGGTAATATAGGTTTCCATGTGACTTAATACTTTTCATATACACATTATTATCCACATCAAATCTTATTCACAAATTACAAGAAAATTATCAAAATTTTCCAGTTATTATTATTATTATTTTTATTATTATTATTGGTCTCTTATTTGCAGTAAATAAGTTTATTCAATAATAATATCTTTATTTCTACAATACATGTACAAGGTATACAGGCCTAGCTGACATCAATGACATACTACTATATAGAAAACCGCTTGTTATGCTGAGCATTTCTGGCAATTAGGTCAGTTTTGTCCCAGGATGCGACCCACACCAGTCGACTAACACCCAGGTACCCATTTTACTGATGGGCAACATATACAACCGGTGTAAGGAAACACGCCCAATGTTTCTACCTTCGCCGGGAATCGAACCCTGACCCTCGCCGTGTGAAACGAGAACTTTAGCCACCAGGCCACCAGTTGCTTCAACATCCATTTGACAACAGTGCTGAAACACTCCCAAATCAGTTTCAAATGGAAATTATTGATCTCCAATCAGATGACATGCTGAAAGATAAGTATAAAGGAAATCTGATCCAATTTTAAAAATCTTTACGGCCTCAACAGTCTCAAAAATTGAAGCGATTTGCTTGTGGATTCGTATAAGTTTTTGGTACAACGTACCTTCGTAAGCAAACATTTTCAAAAATTAAATATGCTAAGTCCAAATATCGCACAAATTTATCTGATGAGCATTTGAAATCCATTCTAATATTTGGCTCCTTGAAACCTCAGTTCAGCAATATTTTGAAATTAAAAAACCAGTTCCATCATAGCCATTAATCTTGTGAAAATTAATCTTGTGCCAGACTTTTCTCATCTGCCGTTCATTAATTGACATAAAGAACAAAAAGGCACAATACCGTGACTGGAACAATACACTAATAACCCTCACATAGGAGAGAGGAGCTTACCACAACGTTTCGGTCCCACTTGGACCATTAACAAAGACCCACAGGAAGGAGAGAAGGAGCCAGTATATATAGGCCAGCTGGCAGGGACAGGACAAGAGAGGTGGGAGGAGGAGTAGAGGTAAGGCAGGTAGTGGAAGTAGTAGAAGTAGTGGTAGTGTGAAGTAGTGGTAGTGTGAAGTAGTGGTAGTGTGAAGTAGTGGTAGTGTGAAGTAGTGGTAGTGTGAAGTAGTGGTAGTGTGAAGTAGTGGTAGTGTGAAGTAGGGAGAATGGCTGATGGGACAAGAATTAGAAAGGAGGAGAGAGAAAGGAGATAAAAAAGAAAAGGTAGAAGCCAAAAGTAGCAAGGAAGGAAGTAGTAGTAATGGAGTCAGTCAAAGGCCAAGAAAGAGGGGCACTGTAGGAGAGTTAAGAGCACACAAGGGGTAAGACCTAAAATACAGGGAAAGAAGTAAAGGCAAAAACAAGGCAGAAGAAAGGAAACCTGATTATCTTTATTCTCCTCTTTCTACATCTTCTCCTTTCCCTTTTTCCTTACCTCTACCACAATTACTTCCACTACTACCACTACCTGCCTTACCTCTACTACTACTCCCACCTCTCTTGTTCTGTCCTTGCCAGCTGGCTTATATATACTGGCTCCTTCTCTCCTTTCTGTTAGTGTGACTTTGTAAATGGTCCAAGTTGGAGGGTTATTTGTGTGTTATGTTTGACATTTTTACTCATTATATATCATTTCTCAGTGTAAACACGGTATTGTTTCTTCGTAAATGTCACATTTTTCTTTTCTGAATCATATCATGCTCATTACAAAAAGGATCCAAATAAAACTTACTCATTTAAATTTTATTCATTCATATATATTTATTAATAGACTGATTTTTTCTTTGCCCCGTGAAAATGTATAAAATATACGATGTGGCCCTCGTAGTGAAAAGCTTAAGAGACCCCGATCTAGAGATATGTTTAGAGTCAATATTCATATTTTAAATTTATCTTGTATTACTAATTATGCATATGCGTTATTTTGTTTGTAAAAAAAAAGTATATTTGCGTTAGTATCCTGTTACTGAATGATGTTAATAGGAAGTCAATTTGCCATGGATCCTGTAGAAAGCCAGTGAAACTAATTGCATACTAGGCCCTTCGAAACAGCCTTTAAGCTCGCCTGAGTACCCTTGATGATATCAGTGCATCACAGGACTTATACTCCTCATAATATTTAATTAAATATCCCTCATTGATATGCAGGCTATGTCCAGACCGTCTATATGTAAGTCCCTTCACGACAAGGTATAAGCTGGTCATCTAATTACCAATTAACAGTCTCAGTCATCTGAACTGAATGGTAAAAAGCATTTAATAAAACATATTATTCCACACTGCGGCGCGTGCTCCTTTATCAACTAAATTAAAATATAATTTGTTTTTTACAAGGGTGGACCGGTAAGCCAGTGGAAGGCCTCGGTCAGATAACCAAAAGCTCAAGTGGCGAGTCATCAAACAACAATATTTAAACGATAAACAAGTTGTTTTAATAACTGTAAATTTCATTTATTAATTGTCATTCAGGTAGCTTAATGTGGTTGATGATATTAAAGTTATAAGTCATGATCTGAGAATCTTATGATTAACCTAGTAAAATATTGTGCCAACTTATTACTGTATATATTTCCCTTTATACCTATTATATTTTGTGTATACTTACTGTTGTAACGTTTGGGAAGACACAATCTACCAGTACTTTATACAAGGATCATGTGCATTGTGTAAATATATTGCTGAACCTGTAAATGCATATGATGGAATGGGATCTTTAATGGTGTGAATTAATGACTATGAATTTGTTTTCATTATTAACTATGCATCAGCTTAAATTATCATCCCCAGTTTTACACCCTATTATTAATGCATAACCATTTAAATATATATGACGTTATTTGTGATGTAAAGAACTCTTATCATGAATTTTGAATTATTACTCACACTGCGGTATATGCGTACAATTATATGTTGTTAATCCATGCGTATTATTAATTGAAAATTAGTTAAGTAAACTAGCATAGTCTCGTAATTATATTCCTTGTATAACCTAGAGCTCGCATTATTTACAAATCTAACAACATGGTAGGGGGTGAATGAGGATAAACCTGCTGTAGATCTTAAAATGATAAAGGCTTCACTAAGTACCAAAAAGCTCTATGTATTCTGTGCTATGAATAAATGCGTGGAATCAAAAAGCCAGTAGCCTGGTGATCACATTAACTTAAAGATTCTACTTTAAATATTGGAAGATAGATTTGATTCTTACAAAAAAAAATATGTGGAGTTAATTATATTCAAATGAGCAACAGGTAGAAACTTTACAAGAGAGTTTTCATACCTTTCAAGATAATGTCTGACATGTCAAGGAACATGTCAAAATGAATAACTGAGACTAACACACAAAATCCTCAAACTGATATAACTACACACATTACTCTCCCTAAATTTCCGAATACGTATTATGGTTCCTACTTTTTTTTTTTTCCTCGTTTTGACATTTGGAAAAAGTTTTGGGTCCTGTTGCACAGCATCAGAAGATGTTAGAAGAGACAACGGTAATGTAACTAAATTAATTTACTTAAATAAATAAGTAAAAGGAGACGCTGGTAAATTAATTGAAAGCTTTCCCAACATTCAGACAGCTCTCCACAAGCAGTAGGCTTATTAAGTCACTTATGACAATAGAGAACCAAGCAGTTGTATACTTAGTATACTTGCTCTAGTAACTTTAAAATCTCGAAACCACAGCGTCCTAGATTAACGAAATTTTAAGGTTCGGACGGTAAATATACTTAAGACTTTAAGTAACCAACATGATTTTGAGCAATTAGATGCTCATAATCATATTGCTATGATGCAAAAGACATTTAATTCCAAATACCATTGAATAGTTAGCTAGTAGGTACCACAAAGGTTATTTCACCTGTTCAGATATTAGGCTAGAATTATATGATGATTCAACATCTTCAAGCTGGACAACCATCCAATATTAATAATTTTACTAAACCTAGTGACACAACTGGGGCTCAGACTCACCCTTGTCAGTCTAAATCTAAGAAATTTGTGAAACTCAAATCTGGCATATTTAAACAAGATTAAACCAGTATAGGCACATATCAACTGTCTGAACCTCAAAGTAAAACAAGTTCAAATTCGGGTGTTCGTTTTAATTCGAGAGATCTAAAACAAATGAAACAGATTCTCATAAGGAGTCGAATCAATCACTCCACGCGTCACTGTTGTGATTTTTTTTTTTTTACATATTTTCCGGTTGATAAAATCTTAAGTATAACTTTACTAGTGTGTGGAAACACACTGGTAAAGTTGTGGTCACATATAGGATCGCTTCCCGTGTACATTTACTATAATTGTACACCATAATTGTTGAACTTCTGTCATAAACTTAATTTTTAAAGAGGTGTACCGGTAAGCCAACAGATGGCCTCGTTCATATAACCAAAAGCTCCAGTGGCGGTTATCATCATAATTTTTAAAGGGGTGGACCAGTAAGCCAGTGGAAGGCCTCGGGCAGATGACCAAAAGCTCCAGCTGTGGGTCATCCTGTGACTAAGACCCGCATCAAGAAACACTTGTCCTGTTTTCTGACGAATCTCACCTACCTACCAATTGAACTTCCTAATAACTCCTTGTCGACTGATCAGTTATTATATCATAGACCATGTCTTCCAGCATAGTTCTAGATAAATTTAAAAAAATATACAACCCACTTATTGGCAGTGATGTCAAGGTCTAAGATAGTTGATGATGGTCAGGCTATGGTTATATTAGTGTCTATTTTATATGTTTGATGCTGATAACAAGAGGCATTCTCTAGTTATTACATGGGAAACAATTTACTTAATAAAATTGGCCAATTGAAATTTACACAGCTCAAAGTGAGTGTCAAGCTGTGTTTTAATAAAGCGCATGAATGGTAAAAGTTTGAAGCCGATCAGAAAAGGCATTCTCCACTAATTGATCTGATTCCAATTATTCCAAGTGTTATAACTATTATGTAAAATTTCAAATTTACATCTACTCGGACCAAACTTATGGGGTATCATCTTTCTTAAAGAATGCATCGTCTATATTATTTTGAAATTAGTCAGAAAAGGCATTCAACAGTTATTGAATAGAAAATTAATATCGCTATTTTTTTCACTAAAACTGGCAAATTTGGACGTATGCCACCTAAAGACAGTGTGAATCTTATATTCAGAAAGCCACAGCAATGGACTCAAATTGGGAAAATTTCGATTTAGAAAGGATATTGAGAAGTACTGGTTTGTTACTAGAGTTGTAGATGAGTAGAATGAACTCCCAAGGAGCGTTAATGAGGCAGGAGCTTTGGGTAGCTTTAAATAGAGGGTGGACGGATATATGAGTGGGTGTGAGTTGGACTCACTTAGCATGGGCCAATGGGTTTGCTGAAGTGTTCCTTCTTTCTTATATTATGTTCTAACATCATGTAATGGGGCTAAGCTGCTGCTCTGGAAAAGTTTTTATGATGTAATATACTTAAATTGATCAGACAGTCTGGTACCTGGACAATATCTACTCTGGCTCATGGACTAATTTTCTTTATTTTAAATCAGGTTAAGTTAATCCAGGTTTGGTTCGGATAAGCTAGATTACTTAAACCTATAGAAACTTTAGTCACAATTAAGCAAATTAAAACAAAACAGCCACAATTGTCTGGTAATGAGGTGGCCAGAGGAAAAAACCACAATGTCCGAATCTGGAGATTTATCACTCATGTTGTGAGGATGTCTTGGTGTGAGGATGTGTTATGGTGTGAGGATGGGTCTTACTGTGAGGATGGGTCTTGGTGTGAGGAATGTTGTTTCTAGTATTTAAAATTCTTTCACTTAATACGTTCATTGAGAATGGCAGGAACGACAAATATTGCGGGAATGACAAATAGGTAGGCACGAAATGCATGGCGGGAACTTGAAATATAACAGAAGAATATATGATGGAAATTATAAATCTGAAAGAAACTATAAATGTGACATAAACAACGAGTTTGGCGGGAACAAAAATAAATTTGGCGGGACCGCCAATTCTGCAGACATGCTGGAAATGCTGAGTAAGATTGGTTTCTTTACTGACTTTGTCAAGCGGCAAATTGAGTGTCGAAATCCAATCGGAAGCTTTGCAACACGCTGTTTAACTTCATAATTACCAAGATTAAAGCAGAGTAGATTTGACATTTCTAATAGAGTAATCTAGCTCCTCCCCAGTACAGTACTAGGCTAGTTTCTTTCCAGTAGAGTACTAGTCTAGTTTCTTCCCAATACAATACTAGTCCAGCTTGTTTTCAGTACAGTACTAGGCGGCTAATTCTTCCCTATAAAATACTAGACAAATTTCTTCTTAATACGGTACAAGTACTAGGCTTGGTCCTTCCCAATACAATACTAGGCTTGATGCTTCCCAATACTGCACTAGGCTAGTTCCTTCCCAATACAGTACTAGGCTCGTTTCTTCCCAATACGGTATTAGGCTCGAACCTTCCAAATACGGTATTAGGCTCGTTCGTTCCCAATACTGTATTAGGCTCGTTCCTTCCCAATACGGTATTAGGCTCGAACCTTCCCAATACAGTACTCCAGCCAAGCATGTGCCATTTATAATCTTCATGTCTCCTGGGTCGAAACAAAACAGTGTTTATGTGAAAGATTTTGTGATAATCGATGCCTCAAGTGCCTCAGGTTGTTAGAACAAAACGTGGCAGAAAGGAATGCTTTTATCACATTCCTGTCGAGAAAGATTTTCTCGAAAGTGGCTAGATTCAGGTTAGGTTAGGTAAGATTTGTCAGGAAATAGGACAAGTATTTCCTGAAGTGTATCTTAGTCATATGATGACCCGCTGGTGGAGCTTTTGGTCACAGAGCCGGATTTATAAGGGGGCAACTGCCCCGGGCCCCTCTGCCAGAGGGTCCCCCAGACGAAGGACTTTCTTTATAACAAAATGTAATAAAAAAATTAGTTTAATTAATGAAAGAAATTAACAGATAAAGTTTGTGAGGGGCATCAGAAAATAGAAAGAATGGGTGCCCCCCACCCCCTCTCCCTTTCAATAACTTGACTTAACTATTTCTGGTTAGCGTCAGTTTAGAGGTAAATTACCAGACCATGAGGTCAGAGGTGACCAGGGTGTGCATGCGCATGTTTATGTGTGCGTGTGTGTCTGTGTCTGTGTCTGTGTGTGCGAGGTAGCTATTGCGTGTATGGCTTTGATTGCCTATATCGACCTCAGAAGGGCTATTTATGGTTAGTGTTAGTGTAGAGGTTAATGACAAATGAGTCAATTGGTGGCCTAGGGCTATATATGTGTCTGTGTGTGTTCGTCGACCGCTTTTAGTGCTAGGCAATGGTGTGGGGCAGTGGTGTCCGTGTTTTAGATCTGTGTGTTGCTCACAAAGGTTTGCGATATATCATCGTTTTGCAATTACATCTTGCACACACATACACATCCACAAACACACACACACATACACACACACACACACACACACACACACACACACACACACACACACTAGTTTAGGCAGGAACCATACATAGTTTTAAGACAAGGTATGATAAAGCTCATGGAGCAGGGAGAGCAGAGACCCAGTAGAGGACAGCGAAGAGGCGGGGGCCAGGAGCTGAGTATCGACCCCTGCAACCACAATTAGGTGAGTACAATTAGGTGAGTACACCTAGCCAAGCATGTAAGGAAATTAGAGAAAGTGCAAAGGTTTGCAACAAGACTAGTCCCTGATCTAAGGGGTATGTCCTACAAGGAGAGGTTAAGGGAAATCGACCTGACGACACTGGAAGACAGGAGAGATAGAGGGGATATGATAACGACATATAAAATACTGAGAGGAATCGACAAGGTGGACAGAGACAGAATGTTCCAGAGGTGGGACACAGCAACAAGGGGTCACAGTTGGAAGTTGAAGACTCAGATGAACCACAGGGATGTTAGGAAGTATTTCTTCAGTCACAGAGTTGTCAGGAAGTGAAATAGTCTGGGAAGTGATGTAGTGGAGGCAGGATCCATACATAGCTTTAAGGAGAGGTATGATAAAGCTCATGGAGCGGGTAGAGTGACCGAGTAGTGGCCAGGAGCTGTGAATCGACCCCGGCAACCACAACTAGGTGAGTACAACTAGGTGAGTACACACACACACATATAGTTTATATATATATATATATATATATATATATATATATATATATATATATATATATATAAGAACATAAGAACATAAGAATGGAGGAACACTGTAGAAGGCCTACTGGCCCATACAAGGCAGGTCCTTATCAAAACCACCACTACCTAAGAATTTACTCCTGTACTCACGACACTAATCAAACCCAGCCCCTCCCACTCATATATTTGTCCAATCTCTTTTTAAAGCCACCCAAGGTCCTAGCCTCTATCACCCTACTCGGAAGATTGTTCCACGCATCTACAACTCTGTTCGAAAACCAGTACTTGCCTATGTCCTTTCTAAATCTAAATTTATCCAATTTAAATCCGTTATTTCTCGTTCTTACTTGGTTCGATATCCTCAGTATTTTATTAATATCTCCTTTGTTTATGCCCATCATCCACTTGTACACCTCGATGATATCTCCCTCATTCTACGTCTCTCCAGAGAGTGGAGATTCAATGCTCTAAGTCTATCTTCATACGGGAGATTTCTTATACTGTAAATCATTTTAGTCATTCTTCTTTGTATGTTCTCCAATGAATCTATATCCATCCTGTAGTAAGGAGACCAAAACTGAGCTGCATAATCCAAATGAGGTCTCACTAGTGATGTATAGAGCTGTAAAATAACTTGTGGACTTCTGTTGCTTATACTTCTTGAAATAAATCCTAGTAATCTGTTAGCCTTATTGCGCACACTTAGGCACTGTTGTCTTGGCTTTAGATTTCTGCTTACCATGACTCCCAAGTCTTTTTCACATTCTGTATGATCAAGCTCAACTTCACCTAGTTTATAAATTCGAGGGATATTTTCATTACCAACGACAAGCACCTTACACTTGTCCACATTGAACTTCATCTGCCACTTTTCAGACCAAGACATTAATTTATCCAAATCCTCCTGGAGTTCACTGTTATCCTCCTCAGAATGAATTATACGGCCTATTTTTGTATCATCAGCAAATTTACTCATGTGTGTGTGTGTGTGTGTGTGTGTGTGTGTGTCTGTGTGTCTGTGTGTGTCTGTGTGTGTCTGTGTGTGTGAGTCATTAACTACATTGTTATTAAATGTCAAAAAATCTGAATATTTGTTTTTTCAGAAGACCCAGTGGTATGCCACGGAAAATTCAGTTGTCAGAATTTTTCTGTGCTTCCGTAGTGGAAAACATTGAACCTACTAATGGAGAACCAGTACCACTATCAGATGATGTTTCTTCTGAGGACCCACCCACATTCCCAAGGACATCTGCAGAAAATAAAAAGAACATACCAAATCAAGATAGTAAAGGTGATGAATCACCACAACCAAATTCTACAGATACTTGCGTAAACACCATGTGATTCAGACACAGCCATGTGGTCTCCTCTCAGAGAAAAACATGTGTCCTTTTGGTCAACTGCCACCATATGTCAAAACAAAAATGATTCCGACTCGTACCCAGAATCTCGACGCTATTTTCAGTCAGGTAAGGGCAAGCTGGACTGGCATTATGGTCATTTTAAGAATTCCAATTCCCATTCTACAGCAGTTATATGACCCTCTGCGGGTGTATCACTTTCTCCTGATTATAATAATAACAATAATAGTAATATAGTGTAAAACAAAACAAAAAATTCAAGTGGACAATAAGTGAATGAGTTGCGTCTTTCTTAAAGCCATGAAATTAATAAGTGTGGTATATTATCAGAATTACACCGCACAGCTGCGGCTAAGCTGACATCGCCAATAAATTGGCATGGAAATGGGGTCTCCCATTAGTGCCATACTGACCTGTACATGGAACATCTGAAGGTAGAAAAATTGCCACGTGCCTGCTGTATATGGTTGACATGGTTCTCACAGCACCTACGAGGTTCATCATCACCCACCTACAGCAGAAACTCAACACAGTTCAGCCTTTCTTTAAATTCACACTTAAAGGAGTGTAAAGATCAAACTCCCTCCTAGATGTATTTCTGTGTAGATTTAACGTTGTCTGTCAAAGTGTCCCGGAAATCAGCCAATGAAGACAATTTATTAGTTGGCTTCCGGCTCTTAAACTGACAATAACATGACGAAAAGCCGAGCTGTCATCAGATTCTTTCCTTCCGGCCTACAGGCCTATGTGAATCCCTGAACACCATGAGAAGGAATATGACTTCATTCCCCAGGTCTTCTCATTTCGTCAACGACTGTACATGTACTCTGAGGATCATCATCACCCCCCCAGGTTTAACTAATATCCGGAAAGATTTGTCATCCTTCCCAGCAGCAAGGAGGCTAATAACATTTCCAGTGGCATTTCTCAATGCGATCTTAGAGTAGCCACTACTACCAGCACTACCATCAGAGACTTTATCAGCGAGAAACTCAAAAGTCTTGTTGAAACCAAAGATGGAGTTTATGTCATACCATTTGGGGGATATGAGAAAATATATATATAAGAGAGACAGCTTGAGGTATACATGCCCATGATAATGAGCATAAATTTGCCTGCTGTACTGCCGGTGTTAACAATACCTGCTCTAGTACTCAGGAATGGCCACGACCACTTGATGAAGTGGAAAGATGCAAAATTTATCAAGAAAGAGGATTTAAATAAACGCCGTTTACATTAGCAACTCAGCTGTACAGTATATGGTGAGCTTTATTACCTCCAAGTTTTTAGTTAAATTGATTTTACAACGTCTTGACGTTAGGGGACGCCAATTATCCTCCATTTTGTGCATACCACGTACACTATACTAATATATATATATATATATATATATATATATATATATATATATATATATATATATACAAACGTTATCTCTCAGTCCACAGCAGGACTCGAACCTGCACACTTAGCATCAAAGTACGCAGTACTTTAGTTACTCAGCCAGATCCCAGATAATTATGGGCACCTAGCAGAAGCTACACTTTCCCTCCACTATGCAAGTCCGAATCCTCCTATGGACTGAGAGATAATGTTTGGAAGTTATTTCGGCCGTTTGCTAATTGTTAAACATTTCAAAATCTCTTTCGAAGTTAACTGCATATGGAAGGATTTGATGAAATAACTTATGAATAGCCTCGTGTCTGGTGGTATGGGAGTGACAGTCTAGCTTCGGCTAGGAGCCCATACTTAGCTGGTATATGGCTAAAGTACTGCGTATTTTGATACAGAGTGTGCAGGTTCGAATCCTGCTGTGGACTGAGAGATAACGTTTGTATATATATATATATATATATATATATATATATATATATATATATATATATATATATATATATATATATATATATATATATATTGCAAGACAACCACTATGAAAAATAGAGGAATTCCAAGAGCTTTCGTGACTACTCACATTATCAAGGAACTATAACAGGAAACATAACAAGAAGGGCTTATATAAGGGGCGAGACTACACCTCACAGTCACATCACACTAACAAAGACAACACCTCACATTAGCGTAACATCGACGACTCTGTGAAGAGGAACATAAGAAAGGACCTGAAACTCTTCCCAAGAGTGTTGGGAAGAGTATTGGGAAGAATTTAATGATAAATTGGACTAATCTTAATTCTTGGGAAGAGTTTCAGGTCCTTTCTTATGTTCCTCTTCACAGAGTCGTGCGATGTTACGCTACTGTGAGGTATTGTCTTTGTTAGTGTGATGTGACTGTGAGGTGTAGTCTTGCCCTTATAAGCCTTCTTGTTATGTTTCCTGTTATAGTTCCTTGATAATGTGAGTAGTCACGAAAGCCTTGAATTCCTCTATTTTTCATAGTGGTTGTCTTGCATATTTTGATATCACCTGTTTACTGTGATCTTTTTGCATATATATATATATATATATATATATATATATATATATATATATATATATATATATATATATATATATATATATATATATATATATATACTAGCGACTAGGAGGGGAATCGAACCCATGTTGTTTTAGCCAGTCTCATGGTGAGCGAAAATTCACGACGCTCTAACCCACTAGACCATACAAACCTACAAACAACTTGAGCCTAGCGAACTAGGCTTTCTTCAAGTTGCGAGGACATACGATGGTGTGGTGCCTCAGATCTAATTTCATTCTACTCCCCGTTTGATGTACTAGCGGGCTAAAACAACACGGGTTCTATCCCCCGGCTAGTCGAAGTGTAGTTATTGATTAAATACCACTTGTTCTTGGTTAAAATGCTGTATATCAGGGCTACTCAACTACTATGAGCAAGGGTCCACTTGGACAAGTACCAATGTATGCAAAGGTCCAGATACATTTTTTACACACAATCATGAAAAGCAACAAATCCGAGTATAGGTCAGTGTACTCATCAGTGTACTCATTATTTTCTATGAACTTCATTCTCAGTCCTAGTCTTATAAAAATTTACAAAACGTGAAGATAAATATTTTGAATTTTTTTTTTTTTTTTATATTATATCGAACAAGTTTTGGATTTTTTTACTGAAATTGGTTTAAATGGAGTTTTGAAACTAAAAAAAAATAATATATATACTGATTAACAAAATGGAATATAAAAAAAATAGTATATAATAAAAATTACTGCTGTTGTCCATTCTTCCTTGAAGGAATGATTTTCATCAAACTTTCTTCTTTTTGAACATGCCATGTCTTCTTTAAAAATATATCACTAGTTTAGTAAAACAAATCATTTGATATGGAAAAAAAATATCTGGACATTAAAAAACCCAAAAACTAGAAGTCATACCACATACCACGGGTGGGGTTCGAACCCGCGGTCAGAGTCTCAGAACTCCATACCGTCGTGTAAGCGACTGGGCCAGCTAGCTTCAATAAGATTCATCCAACTAGGTATATTTCTACACCATAGGAAAGTTAGCATAATAAATATGAAAATATTAATCAATTTACTTTAATAAACACAAGCTTGGTGAAGCAGTTGTCCTCTGTATTATGAAATGTATTTATTACTGAAATTTATCTGTATTTATTAAAATAAAACATGTTTTATATCCACTCCACATAAATTAGCAAGAACCAAAATGAGGAAAATTTCTAACCAATCTGATTAAACATTGATATGAAGAATTTGATCACAACGATTCAATACTAAATACCCCACCAACGTACTTATTCATAAAAGAGGTGGGCACACCAAATTAAAATCAAACTTGCTAAAATGAAAATGGCAAAACCCGAAATCATACCTTGCATAAACGCAAATGCACAACCTTTCCCGAAATTCAAAGTTGCACCAGGGTCGCCAGACTTCCCAGCCCATATGTGGCCAAACTCTTTCTCCAAAATGACAAAAAAGTCAACTTCATTGCACAAGTGATAATTACCATTGAATGGAAGAAAATGTTATTTAGCTGTGCTAGAATACTGTATTCCACTCAGTGTATGCATTCCATTCAGATAGAATAATGTATTAATCCCACTCTCGTGTACTACCTGATCCTGAACGTGGTAACAGCTGTTATTTTACCAAGCTTTCTCCTGAAGCCCGCGGTCCAACTAGAATTCTCAGAAGGTCCGGATTCGGACTGCGGGACGCCAATTGAGTAGCCCTGCTATATATACTGCTTGTGGAGGCTAGTACACCAAACGGGGAGTAGAATGAAATTAGCTCTGAGGCACCCACACCATCGTATGTCCTTGCAACTTGAAGCAAACCTAGTTCGATAGATTCAACTTGTTTGTAGGTTTGCATGGTCCAGTGGGTTAGAGCGTCGTGAATTTTCGCTGACCATGAGGCGGGCTAAAACAACACGGATTCGATCCCCCGGCTAGTCGCAGTGTTGTTATTGATTTAAATACCACTTGTTCGTGGTTACAAGTATATTAAAAATATATATATATATATATATATATATATATATATATATATATATATATATATATATATATATATGTTACTTCACACTGCGCAAGTGTTTCTTTTATAAAGTGTTGGTACCAGATTGTGGAGGAGTTCATCCAGTAACTGGTGCCACATAGTTTAGAAGTTCATCCAGTAACTGGTGCCACATAGTGGAGAAGTTCATCCAGTAACTGGTGCCACATAGTGAAGTTCATCCAGTAACTGGTGTCACATAGTGGAGAAGTTCATCCAGTGACTGGTGTCACATAGTGGAGAGGTTTATCTAGTGGCTGGTGCCACATAGTGCCACAGATCGATAGAACCACTGAAGAATTTTTTTTCGAAAAACAAATTTTCTCTCAGTGGTGACAGTAAGAAAATTAGCTCATCTGTCGTGAGTTTTTTTTTTGTCTCAATATTTTCTGTATCAGTGAGTGAGATGAGCAATATTATTCTGACGGCGCTGCGCATCACTCACTCCTTCTTTTTCTGAGTTGGATCAAAATTTGCTTTGTTTTTCAGATATTGTCACTTTCTCTTTCTCTCGCTCGATACACTCACTCTCTCACACTAACTCTCACTCTCTCACAATTCCTTACCTTTACACGCGCCTATATTCCATCGCCTACCTTCACTCATATTCCCTCACCTTCCTTCACTCACATTCCCTCACACTCCTTCACTGATATTCCCTCACCTACTCTTCGCTCACATTCCCTCACCTTCCTTCGCTCATATTCCCTCACCTTCCTTGGCTCCCCCTGACTGAGGCTGGTACCTGGCAGGAAGGAGTGAGGGAGAGGAAGAGGGGGTTCCCTCTCCAACATTCAGGCAAAATGGGCAAGACGCTTATTCTCCAGAACAGGAAGGAATTCGTGCGAGAGAAGGAGAGGAATATTGTGAGAGAAGGAGGGAGGAAGGAATTACGTGGGAGAGAAGGAGGGAGGAAGGAAGGGGATTGATGAGTCTGAGGGATGCAAGAAGAAAGATTTATGTCCATGTGGGATGAGACGGACGCCAGTATGTTAGAGGCGTACGGCAGTGTGGGATAGAGGACGTGACGGCCAGTGTGGGATAGAGGACGTGACGGCCAGTGTGGGATAGAGGACGTGACGGCCAGTGTGGGATAGAGGACGTGACGACCAATGTGGGAGAGAGGACGTGACGGCCAGTGTGGGATAGAGGACGTGACGCCAGTGTGGGATAGAGGACGTGACGACCAGTGTGGGATAGAGGACGTGACGACCAATGTGGGATAGAGGACGTAACGACCGGTGTGAGATAGGAGACGAGACGACCAGTGTGAGATAGGAGACGAGACGACCAGTGTGGAATAGAGGACGACGGCCATGTGGATAGAGGACGTACGGTGTGAGACGACGACAGTGTGAGATAGAGACGGACGACCAGTGATAGAGACGTAACGACGGAGATGAACGAGCCAGTGTGAGATAGAGACGAACGGCCAGTGTGGAATAGAGGACGTGATGGTCAACGAGGAGACTTGTGGTGTTGGTGGATGATTTATTGCATGATGAGAACCGTCATAGAAGTATTACCTCATGTAACTTCCACACTTCTACTAATATATATATATTTTATATATATATATATATATATATATATATATATATATATATATATATATATATATATATATATATATATATAACACATCGGCCGATTCCCACCAAGGCAGGGTGGCCCGAAAAGAAAAACTTTCATCATCATTCACTCCATCACTGTCTTGCCAGAGGGGTGCTTTACACTACAGTTATAAAACTGCAACATTTAACATCCCTCCTTCAGAGTGCAGACACTGTACTTCCCATCTCCAGGACTCAAGTCCGGCCTGCCGGTTTCACTGAATCCCTTTATAAATGTTACTTTGCTCACACTCCAACAGCACGTCAAGTATTAAAAACCATTTGTCTCCATTCACTCCTATTAAATACGCTCACGCATGCTTGCTGGAAATCCAAGCCCCTCGCACACAAAACCTCTTTTACCCCTCCCTCTAACCTTTCCTAGGCCGACCCCTACCCCGCCTTCCCTCCACTACAGATTTATACACTCTCGAAGTCATTCCCTTTCGTTCCATTCTCTCTACATGTCCGAACCATCTCAACAACCCCTCCTCAGCCCTCTGGATAATAGTTTTGGTAATCCCACACCTCCTCCTAATTTCCAAACTCCGAATTTCCTGCATTATATTCACACCACACATTGACCTCAGACATGACATCTCCACTGCCTCCAGCCTTCTCCTCGTTGCAACATTCATCACCCATGCTTCACACCCATATAAGAGTGTTGGTATAACTATACTCTCATACATTTCCCTATTTACTTCCATGGACAAAGTTCTTTGTCTCCACAGACTCCGAAGTGCTCCACTCACCCTTTTCCCCTCATCAATTCTATGATTCACCTCATCCTTCATAGACCCATCGCGACATGTCCACTCCACAAATATCTGAATACATTCACTTCCTCCATACTCTCTCCCTCCAATCTGATATCCAATCTTTCGTCACCTAATCTTTTTGTTATCCTCATCACCTTGCTTTTTCCTATATTCACTTTCAATTTTCTTCTTTTACATGCCCTACCAAATTCATCCACCAACCTCTGCAACTTCTCTTCAGAATCTCCCAAAAGCACAGTGTCATCAGCAAAACGCAACTGTGACAACTCCCACTTTGTATTTGATTCTTTGTCTTTTAACCCCACACTTCTTGCCAAGACCCTCGCATTCACTTCTCTTACAACTCCATCTATAAATATATAGAACAACCACGGTGACCTCACACATCCTTGTGTAAGGCCTACTCTATTTTATTATATATATATATATATATATATATATATATATATATATATATATATATATATACAGAGAAAGATCGCAGTCAGCAGGACTCGATACTGCTCCTGAGAAGGACAAGATTCCCAGGCAGAGCTCTTATCCACTCAGCCATAAATGCCACAAAAGTTGGGCAGCCTGGTTCACAAGCCATGTTTCTTTCTCAGCCTGGGCACGTCTGCGTGGTGCATTGATATATATATATATACTATATATATATATATATATATATATATATATATATATATATATATATATATATATATATATATATATATATATATATATATATATATATATGCTAGGAATTCGCAAGAGCAGGCGAAATATTCACAAACACTGATCTCTGTCCGACGGAGACTTGAACCTACGAACCTTGTGACAATGTACGCAGTGCTTTGCCGACCGTACACACCTTGGTGTCTGTCTAGCTCACGCTAGACGTTGATCAAAGGCAGCCAGCTTTCAGGCAGGTGGCTTAAGGCTTTTCATCTCATCCCCTGCATGCATCGACACAACTAGAGATTTTACAATGCTAGGAATTCGCAAGAGCAGGCGAAATATTCACAAACACTGACCTCTGGCCGACGGAGACTCGAACCTACGAACCAGCGTGAGCTGGACGCCAAGGTATTGGACCAGTGTGGTACGGTCGGCAAAGCACTGCGTACCTTGTCACAAGGTTCGTAGGTTCGAGTCTCCGTCGGCCAGAGATCAGTGTTTGTTATATATATATATATATATATATATATATATATATATATATATATATATATATATATATATATATGTTCTAAAGGCGGGTACCTCCTCTATATATATATATATATATATATATATATATATATATATATATATATATATATATATATATATATATATATATATATATATAAGATTCCAACAGTTTAAGATCGAACGAATAAGAACATTTATTCAAGATTTTAAAATCATTAGAATTTAACGAGTGATTTAAAGCAAGTGAAAGTTCCCGAATTCATTATACAAAAATATATGGGGCGTAATGACAATATTTTGGTTGGACTATGTATTTATGGATAAAAGGGTGATGGGTAGACTTCTGGGTGTGCATGTTTATAAAGGGCAACAGATAAATCAGGTCATTATTTAGCTGTAGCTACAGTGAGAGTGAAAGGTAGATAGGATACAAGGCGAATGGCATCAGAGAGAAGTGACAATTTATAAACTAAAGAAGGTGGCTGTTAGAGTAAGATATAAGCAACTATTGAGAGGGAGTTTGTCTAGTCTGATTATAGGTTAGGAGGTTGAAGAGGTATGACGTAGATTTAAGAAGGCAGTGTTAGAGTATATATCAGAAGTTTCAGGATATAGGAGGGCGGGTGCCGGTGGGAAGAAGAAGAAAAAAAATAGCACATGAAAGGTTTTTACAAAGCAGAAGTGATATAAGGAGGGTGGAGTATACGGAGAGTAAAAGAGAGGGTAAAAGAGTGGTGAGGGATCGTTAAAGAAGAGCAAATGAGAGAGTGGTGAGGTTCTGTCTCTCAACGAATTTTGCTGAAAATAAGAAAAAGTTTTGCAGTGAGATTAGTAAGTTGAGAAAGCCTAGGGAACGAATGGATTTGACATTTAGGAGAGTTATTGGATGGAAAGGTGGAGGTATTGGGAAGAATGAGGGAATATTCTGAGGAGCTGTTAAATGTTGATGAAGAAAGGGAGGCAGATATAATATTTTTCAGGAGGTAGGAAGAGCCATATGTGAGAGTGGTGGAGGTATGTGAGGCAGTGAGTAAAATGAAAGAGGGTAAAACAGCTGGGACTGATGGCATCAATACAGAAATGTTAAAAGCAGATGGGATATAGGTTTGGAGAGATTCCTGCTTTTGTTCAATAAATGTATGAGAGGGGGGAAGTTACCTAGGGATTGGCAGAGAGCGTACATAGTCTATTTCTATAAAGTAAAAGGTAGAGTTATTATTGAAAGAATTACGGGAAAGACGTAGAAGAGGATCACAAATGAACAAGGAGGCTCTGGAAGAGTAGGGGATGTGTAGACCAAGTATTTACATTGAAGCATATAAGTGAACAATATTTAGATAAAGGTAAGGAAGTTTCCATTGCATTCATAGATTTAAAAAAGGCATATGATCGGGTGAATAGGGAAGCAATTTGGCAGATGTCGCAAGTGTGTGGAATAGATGGTAGGTTACTGACAGCAAATAAGAGTTTTTATGAGAATAGTAAGGTTCATGTTAGGGTATGTAGGAGAGAGGGAGATTATTTTGCAGTAAAAGTAGACACTAGACAGGGATGCGTGATATCACCATGGTTGTTTAATACATTTATAGATGGGGCTCTAAAAGAAGTGAATGCTAGAATTATTGAGGAGAGGTGTGGAATTAAAATATTCAGAATCTAATACAAAATAGGAGTTGTCTCTGTTGCTTTTTTCCGATGATACTGTGCTTTTGGAAGATTTATAAGAGAAGTTACAAAGGCTGGTTGAGAAATTTGGGAAGGTATGTAAAAAAAAAGAAATTAAAACAAAACATTGGAAAGAGTAAAGTGATGATCGTAACCAAAAATGAAGTGAATGTGTTCAGGTATTTGGGAGTTGACTTGTCGGTAATAAACGGTTGCTTTTATATATATATATATATATATATATATATATATATATATATATATATATATATATATATATATATATATATATATATATATATATATATATGAGCGTTCAATTATGAATTTGATTTAGTTAGATGTGAGTCTGTAAGATTGTTTAAAATATTTAAATATGCAAAGTATTTTATGAAAAAAGTAATATTACGCGTAGTTACTTTTTTACACATTAACATAGTTTCCGAGGCCACATAATCTTAGAATATGAAGATAATTAATTACAATACCTAGGGGTATTAATTACCTTCTTTAAAGTTAGTTTAAAACCTAGAAATTTATCATTTACTATAAAACGTGAAATAATTTAATCTCTCTTTCAGTAAATGTAGATTTGGAGTTTATTGATGATACGAATAAAACTTGTTCTCACCTCTATAGACACAAGCTAATGAACCCTGCTTGATACAAGTCTCTGTAAAATACTTAGACTTTTCATGACCAGGAGATGAGCTCAGGCAGGAAGCTACCCATTATTCTGTTCTTCCTTGTACCTTATTCTGGGGTCTGTGTCCTACCTACACTACCCCCCCCCCATCCCCGTCTGTCACTTGTTACTCTTACCCTCCTTTTATCAGCTGTCATTCTCGTCCAGTTATCAGTCACTCTCCTTGTAACTAAGCAGTTCATCATGTGGCTATTACATATTGCCTCCCACTTACTACTTCTTCTATGACACTACACATATAACCCGAAAATAGGAGACTGAACTTATGGCTACGTTTCAGTCTGACTTAGACAATGAACTAGTCACACAGAAGCGCGAAGGGAAGGGAGCCAGAATATATACAACTGTTACACTATTTTTTTTACTACTACTACGACTATTTATACCATTTCCACTACTACTGCGACAACCTCTACTACTACCACTTTAATAATAATTAAAGTGGTAGTAGTAGAGGTTGTCGCAGTAGTAGTAGAAATGGTATTAATAGTCGTAGTAGAAGTAAAAAAGTAGTGGTAGAGATGGCAAAGGAAGGTAGTAGTGGTAGTTCAAAACAGAGAAAGAGGGTAGAGGCTTAAAGAAGAGATAGTAGTAGTACTAGAAATAATAGTGGAGGTAGTCTAAGAACAAGAGAAAAGAGGAGTATCGTAGGAGATCTAATGGCTAAATCCAATGAGATAAACCCCAAAGGACAGAATCCACATACGCAGAAGACAGGAAAGGCAAAAAACAAAAAATATATAAAGAAAGGAGAAGAGGTAAGGAGAAGAGGAGATAAATATCAGATCAAGTCACCAATGTTCTGAAATTTGGAGAATTTGACAATGTAATGAGAAAGGAGGCATCTACAGAGACAAAGCCAGGATTAAAATTGATATTAGGAAAGTTATGTATAAGGTCTGTTTCCGAGTTAACTGAGGGTCACAAATGCGGAGGTCACGGAGAGAGAGAAATAAGAACACTTCTTGACAGAGGAAGGATGGTAAGAAAAGTAGCGAATGTACATGCCACTGTACATAGGCTTGCGATAAACGGAAAAAGAAGTGCCAGGTGTAATCATTAGGGACAGTACCATTCAGTAGTGCCAAGGTTAATCATTAGTGTCAGCACCATCAGTAGTGCCAAGGTCAATCATTGGTGCCAGCACCATCAATAGTGCCAAAGTCAATCATTAGTGCCAGTACCATTCAGTAGTGTCAAGGTCAATCATTAGTGTCAGCACCATCAGTAGTGCTAGGGTCAATCATTAGTGCCAGTACCATCAGTAGTGCCAAGGTCAGGCATTAGTGCGAATGCCACTCAGTGCCAGGGTCAATCATCAGTGCCAGTGCTACACAGTATTTCCAGGGATACGCAATAGTGCCAGTGCTACATAGTATTTCCAGAGATACTCAATAGTGCCAGTGCCACTTGATTGTGTAAATACCAATTATTGTCATTGCTACTCAGTCGTACCAAGGCCATTAGTGTCAGTGCTACTTAGTAGTACCAGGATCATTCATTAATTGCAGTATCATTCAGCAGTGCCAAGGCCAGTCATTACTGATGCAACTACTCAGTAATGCCAGTGCCAATCACGAGTGTAGTGGCACTCAGTAGTGCCAGGGTCAGACTGAAGTGTTTACCAGCTTCTCTCACGCAGATCTTACCAGCTTCTCTCACGCAGATCAACTCGTCTTAAAGGCAAACTAGTTTAATCTTGAAATATTGTAGGATGGCAGGTATTGTAGGATGGCAGGTAGTGTAGGATGGCAGGTAGTGTAGGATGGCAGGTAGTGTAGGATGGCAGGTAGTGTAGGATGGCAGGTAGTGTAGGATGGCAGGTAGTGTAGGATGGCAGGTAGTGTAGGATGGCAGGTAGTGTAGGATGGCAGGTAGTGTAGGATGACAGGTAGTGTAGGATGGCAGGTAGTGTAGGATGGCAGGTATTGTAGGATGGCAGGTAGTGTAGGATGGCAGGTAGTGTAGGATGGCAGGTAGTGTAGGATGGCAGGTAGTGTAGGATGGCAGGTAGTGTAGGATGGCAGGTATTGTAGGATGACAGGTAGTGTTGGATGGTAGGTAGTGTATGATAGTAGGTAGAATAGGATGATAGGTGTTGTAGAATGACCGGTAGTGTAGGATGGCAAGTAGTGTAGGATAGTAGGTAGTGAAGGATGGCAGGTAGTTTAGGATGGCAGATAGGTAGGAGAGTAGGTAGTGTAGAATGGCAGGTAGTGTAGGATGGCAGGAAGTGCAAGATGGCAGGTAGTTCAGGATGGCAAGTGTAGGATAGGCAGGTAGTGTAGGATGGCAGGTAGTGCAGGATGTCAGGCAGTGCAGGATCGCAGGTAGTGCAGGATGGCAGGTAGTGCAGGATGGCAGGTATTGTAGGATGGCAGGTAGTGCAGGATGGCAGGTAGTGCAGGATGGCAGGTAGTCTACGATGACAAGTAGTGTAGGATGGCAGGTAGTGTAGGATGGCAGGTAGTGTAGGATGGCAGGTAGTGTAGGATGGCAGGTAGTGTAGGATGGCAGGTAGTGTAGGATGGCAGGTAGTGTAGGATGGCAGGTAGTCTAGATGACAAGTAGTGTAGGCTGGCAGGTAGTGTAGGATAGCAGGGTATTGTAGGATGGCAGGTAGTACAGGATGGCAGGTAGTGCAGGATAGCAGGTAGTGTAGGATGGCAGGTAGTGTAGGATGGCAGGTAGTGTAGGATGGCAGGTAGTGTAGGATGGCAGGTAGTCTACGATGACAAGTAGTGTAGGCTGGCAGGTAGTGTAGGATGGAGATAGTTGTAGGATGGCAGGTAGTACAGGATGGCAGGTAGTGCAGGATAGCAGGTAGTGTAGGATGGCAGGTAGTATAGGATGGCAGGTAGTGCGGGATGACAGGTTGTGCGGTATGGTAGGTAGTGTAGGATGGCAGGTAGTGCAGGATGGCAGATAGTATTGGATGGCAGATAGTGTAGGATGGCAGGTAGTGCAGGATGGCAGGTAGTGTAGGATGGCAGGTAGTGCAGGATTGCAGATAGTATTGGATGGCAGGTAGTGTAGGATGGAAGGTAGTGCAGGATGGCAGATAGTATTGGATGGCAGGTAGTGTAGGATGGCAGGTAGTGCAGGATGGCAGATAGTATTGGATGGCATGTAGTGTAGGATGGCAGGTAGTGCAGGATGGCAGATAGTATTGGATGGCAGATAGTGTAGGATGGCAGGTAGTGTAGGCTGGCAGGTAGTGTAGGATGGCAGGTAGTGTAGGATGGCAGGTAGTCTACGATGACAAGTAGTGTAGGCTGGCAGGTAGTGTAGGATAGTAGATATTGTAGGATGGCAGGTAGTACAGGATGGCAGGTAGTGCAGGATAGCAGGTAGTGTAGGATGGCAGGTAGTGTAGGATGGCAGGTAGTGTAGGATGGCAGGTAGTGTAGGATGGCAGGTAGTCTACGATGACAAGTAGTGTAGGCTGGCAGGTAGTGTAGGATGGTAGATATTGTAGGATGGCAGGTAGTACAGGATGGCAGGTAGTGCAGGATAGCAGGTAGTGTAGGATGGCAGGTAGTATAGGATGGCAGGTAGTGCGGGATGACAGGTTGTGCGGTATGGTAGGTAGTGTAGGATGGCAGGTAGTATTGGATGGCAGATAGTGTAGGATGGCAGGTAGTGCAGGATGGCAGGTAGTGTAGGATGGCAGGTAGTGCAGGATTGCAGATAGTATTGGATGGCAGATAGTGTAGGATGGCAGGTAGTGCAGGATGGCAGATAGTATTGGATGGCAGATAGTGTAGGATGGCAGGTAGTGCAGGATGGCAGGTAGTGTAGGATGGCAGGTAGTGCAGGATTGCAGATAGTATTGGATGGCAGGTAGTGTAGGATGGCAGGTAGTGCAGGATGGCAGATAGTATTGGATGGCAGGTAGTGTAGGATGGCAGGTAGTGCAGGATGGCAGATAGTATTGGATGGCAGGTAGTGTAGGATGGCAGGTAGTGCAGGATGGCAGATAGTATTGGATGGCAGGTAGTGTAGGATGGCAGGTAGTGCAGGATGGCAGATAGTATTGGATGGCATGTAGTGTAGGATGGCAGGTAGTGTAGGATGACAGGTAGTGCAGGATGGTAGGTAGTGCATGATGGCAGGTAGTGCAGGATGGCAGGTAGTGCAGGATGGCAGTTAGTGCAGGATGGCAGGTAGTGCAGGATGGCAGGTAGTGCAGGATGGCAGGTAGTGCAGGATGGCAGTTAGTGCAGGATGGCAGGTAGTGCAGGATGGCAGGTAGTGCAGGATGGCAGTTAGTGCAGGATGGCAGGTAGTGCAGGATGGCAGGTAGTGTAGGATGGCAGGTAGTGCAGGATGGCAGGTAGTGCAGGATGGCAGGTAGTGCAGGATGGCAGGTAGTGCATGATGGCAGGTAGTGCAGGATGGCAGGTAGTGCAGGATGGCAGGTAGTGCAGGATGGCAGGTAGTGCAGGATGGCAGGTAGTGCAGGATGGCAGGTAGTGCAGGATGGCAGGTAGTGCAGGATGGCAGGTAGTGCAGGATGGCAGGTAGTGCAGGATGGCAGGTAGTGCCCACAGGTATGGTTATAAAAGAAACTTAATGAACCTCCGTTTATGTTTCCATCATATCCTTGAGCATTTACATGGTAGCATTTTTAAGGCAGCACTTACATGGCACCATTTACGGGGCAGCATTTACATGGCACCATTTACGGGGCAGCATTAGGGGGGCAGCATTTCTGGAACAGGTGACAGGGCGTTAAATATTCCGAGCGACTAGAACATTAGCTTAAGTCGATTTACAGCACAAATTTTACGAATGCCAAGTCTGACCAAGCTGGTTGCAGACAAGCACAGCTGTCAGATGTTTGACAAAACACTAGTTCTTTTTTTTTTTTTACTTAAGTAACCTTATATATTTATTCCAGCCAAACGCCGATTAGATATTAAGTTTTAAACCAATTCCTGTGTAAACTGCGATCATCCAGATCTCATTTTCAGTCATTCAACCGTCAAGCACAATCTTCCGGATCTCAGTTACCGTCGTTCAGCCCTCAATCATAAACTTCCAGATCTCATTTACCGTCGTTCAGTTCTCAATCATAAACTTCCAGATCTCAGTTACCGTCGTTCAGCCCTCAATCATAAACTTCCAGATCTCAGTTACCGTCGTTCAGCCCTCAATCATAAACTTCCAGATCTCAGTTACCGTCGTTCAGCACTCAATCATAAACTTCCAGATCTCATTTACCGTCGTTCAGCACTCAATCATAAACTTCCAGATCTCAGTTACCGTCGTTCAGCCCTCAATCATAAACTTCCAGATCTCATTTACCGTCGTTCAGCTCTCAATCATAAACTTCCAGATCTCATTTACCGTCGTTCAGCTCTCAATCATAAACTTCCAGATCTCATTTACCGTCGTTCAGCACTCAATCATAAACTTCCAGATCTCAGTTACCGTCGTTCAGCCCTCAATCATAAACTTCCAGATCTCAGTTACCGTCGTTCAGCCCTCAATCATAAACTTCCAGATCTCATTTACCGTCGTTCAGCTCTCAATCATAAACTTCCAGATCTCATTTACCGTCGTTCAGCCCTCAATCATAAACTTCCAGATCTCAGTTACCGTCGTTCAGCACTCAATCATAAACTTCCAGATCTCAGTTACCGTCGTTCAGCCCTCAATCATAATCTTCCAGATCTCAGTTAGTCATTTAGCCCTCAAGTACAATCTTCCGAGCAACACTGCATTACAATCACCCACTGTAGTAATAACAGCAGCTGCTATTGTAGCTGCAGACAGCGACAGATATTCAGGTTCTATGCAACTTATTATTCCCGGGGAATTAATTAAATAAATTATATTCATTGCAATATGCGGCCATATTCAGAATTTTAGTTGTTATTAATTAGGAGTGTAAAATATATTACAGTAAAGCGAAAACTTTATTATATATTTTGAAAGAGGTTTTGTTATTAGAACTGTGCCTCAGGAGCAGTGGGAATTGTGGTTAGTAGTGGTGGTGGGGATAGTTGTGAGTGTAGTGGTGGTGGTAGTGTTGTCGAGTGTAGTGGTGGTGGTAGTGTTGTTGAATGTAGTGGTGGTGGCAGTGTTGTCGAGTGTAGTGGTGGCGAGTGTTGTGGTGATGGGGATAATAGTGGTGAGTGTAATGGTGGTAAGTATAGTAGTGATGGTGAGTGTAGTGGTGTTAAGTATAGTAGTGATGGTGAGTGTAGTGGTGGTATTACGGACACGGGTACACAATATAAAGGGTTGTTGTTCCCGGCCGCAACTCAAGTGTCAACATCAGGAACAAAACAGCAAATAGTCATGGGACGATACCCAAATTTTTGCTGATACCGAGGTTTTGGCTGAAGCCAACACTTTTCCTATATATTTGTTTTAATATATAAGGGAATGGTTATTGGACAATGGGTGTTAATTAACACAGGAAGATTAAATAATAAATAACTTAATTTCTCCAAGATGATAATGTTATTATTCATTCCTTGGTTTGTTGTGTTAATTACTGGTTGTCAAGGGCACTTGTCGATAGTGTACTCACCTATTTTTACTCACCTATTTGTGGTTGCAGGGGTCGAGTCATAGCTCCTGGCACCGCCTCTTCACTGATTGCTACTAGGTATGGTTCCTGCCTCCACTACGTCACTTTCTAGGCTATTCCACTTCCTGACAACTCTATGACTGAAGAAATACTTCCTAACATCTCTTTGACTCATAGGAGTCTTCAACTTCCAATTGTGACCCCTTGTTTCTGTGTCCCCTCTCTGGAACATCTTGTCTCTGTCCACCTTATCTATTCCTCGCAGTATTTTATATGTCGTTATCATGTCTTCCCTAACCCTCCTGTCCTCTAGTCTCGTCAGGCTGATTTCCCTTAACCTTTCTTCGTAGGACAATCCCCTTAGCTCTGGGACTAGTCTTGTTGCAAACCTTTGCACTTTCTCTAGTTTCTTGACGTGCTTGACCAGGTGTGGGTTCCAAACTGGTGCTGCATACTCCAGTATGGGCCTGACGTATATGGTGTACAGAGTCTTGAACGATTCCTTAGTGAGGTATTGGAACGCTATTCTTAGGTTTGCCAGCCGCCCGTATGCGGCAGGGGTCGAGTCATAGATCCTGGGCCCGCCTCTTCACTGGTCGCTGCTAGGTCCACTCTCTCCCTGCTCCATTAGCCTTATCATACCTCTTCTTAAGCCTATGTATGGATCCTGACTCCACTACATCACTTTAGACTATTCCACTTCCTGACAATTCTATAACTGAAGAAATACGCACTTCCTAACATCCCTGTGACTCATCTGAGTCTTCAATTTACAATTGTGATCCCTTGTTGCTGTGTCCCAGCTCTAGAACCTCCTGTCTCTGTCCACCTTGTCAATTACTCTTAGTATTTTATATGTCGCTATCACGTCTTCCCTATCTCTCCTGTCCTCCAGTGTCGTCAGGTCGATTTCCCTTAACCTCTCCTCGGAAGCCATGCCCCTTAGCATCGGGACTAGTCTTGTTGCAAACCTTTGCACTCTCTAATTTCTTGACGTGCTTGACCAAGTGTTGGGTTCCAAACTGGAGCTGCATACTCAAATATTGGCCTGACGTACATGTGTACTGAGTCTTGAACGATTCCTTACTGAGGTATCGGAACACTATTCTTAGGTTAACCAGGCGCCCATTTGGTGCAGCAGTTATTTGGTTGATGTGCTCCTCAGGAGATGTGCTCGGTATTATACTCACCCCAAGATCCTTTTCCTTGAATGAGATTTTAGTCATTGGCCTCCTAGACTGTGCTTTCTCTGCGGTCTTTTTTGCCCTTCCCCGATCTTAATGACTTTGCACTTGGTGGGATTAAACTCCAGGAGCCAGTTGCTGGACTAGGCTTGCAGCCTGTCCAAAACTCTTTGTAGTCCTGCCTGATCCTCATCCAATTGAATTCTCCTCATTAGCTTCATATCATCTGCAAACAGGGACACTTCTGAGTCTATCCCTTCCGTCAAGTCATTCACATATACCAGAAATAGCACCGGCCCAAGGACTGACCCCTGTGGAACCCCGCTCGTCACAGGCGCCCACTATGACACCTCATCACATACCATGACTCTTTGTTGCCTTCCTGTCAGGTATTCCCTGATCCGTTGTAACGCATTTCCTGTTATACCTTTCTGATCCTGCAGCCTTTGCACTAGTCTCTGTGTGGAACAGTGTCAAAAACCTTCTCACAGTTCAAGAAAATGCAAGAAATCCAAGAAAATGTGTATGTGTGTGTGCGCGCGCGTGTGTGTGTGTGTGTGTGTGTGTGTGTGTGTATGTGTGTATGTGTGTGAGTGTGTGTGTGTGTGTGTGTGTGAGTGTGTGTGTGTGTGAGTGTGTGTGAGTGTGTGTGTGTGTGGGAGGGGCTGGGTTTGATTTGTGTCGTGAGTACGGGAATAAATTCTTAGGTAGTGGTGGTTTTGATAAGGACCTGCTATGTATGGGCCAGTAGGCCTTCTGCAGTGTTCCTCCATTCTTATGTTCTTATGTGTGAGTGTGTGTGGGAGATCATAACTTCAACTCAACTGGGAAGACACTCTCACCCAGTTCGTTGACTGAACTGGACAGTCTGCCGGGGCAGTGGGGCCCATAAATACACTGCTTCAGCCTAACTGCCAGTTTGGTTGGTCTGAAGGGCATGCACAAATGGGTGTGTGTGTGTTGAAATCCGAATTAATTGCTACGTAGACAGTGCATGTTACTGGTGGTGGTGGTAACGGTGGTGAGTGTAGTGGTGGTATGTGGTAGTGATGATTGTAGTAGTAGTGGTGATTGTAGTGGTGGTAAGTCTAGTGGTGGTGATTGTAGTGGTGGTAGCGGTGGTGACTGGCGAGTGTAGCGTTGGTAAGTCTAGTGTCAGTGTGGATATGGTGTTGATTGTAGTGGTGGTGAGTTTAGTCGTGTTGCGGTGGTGAGAGTGTAGTCGTGGTGTTGTGGTGGTGAGTGTAGTGGTGGTGGTGCTATTGGTGATGTGTAGTAGTGGTGTGTGCACTTCTGGTGAGTGTAGTGGCTTCCTGTCATAACTTCAAGCTCTGTGTATTGGTCTGTGTAGATGTCAATTTGCTAATTTGGTTGAAATAAAAAATGTATCAAGTTTGACTTTCTTAAAAATAGAAAAATCAAACATTTTTTTTCTTATACGATTATAGAGAATTTTAAACAGAGAAAAAAACTGCAAAAATAAAACTGAGAAATATTTACTTACACGAGTTTATGTTATAAGTTTATGTTCTCCATTTTTTTTCTTTCATGGCTTTCGTTTATAACTTCAGAACGCCTTAACCGATCGCCTTCAAACTTTCAACCCAGATGAACTGTTACTAGGGAAGGGTTCATGGAACAAGGGACACGTACAGGCACTCTCTCTCCTCAGTATTATATAAACTACTGCCGCTGAGATTGGCTTCAATGCAAAAACTTTTGAAAGCCTCTTGTATCATTCTTGGGCAGTTTTATATTGTTAATGGAGTGTGTAGGTGCCATTTTCAATCTCAAAATCGTGGAAATAAGTCACTCTGACTTTTTTGGGTTATCCTAGGTTCTCTACACATATGCTGCTATGTATGATAATCTATGTATGTATTTGTGTATACCTGAATAAACTTACTTACTAAGAGGGTGTCTAGATGCTGGTGAGGGGCTCTTGATCGGAGGAACTGGACTCATTCTTCCCTTCCTTGGCTAGAATGTACTAGCGTCCCAGTCCTCAGCCGCTATATCGTCCCTTCGAGTTTAGTGCTCCTTCCTGATTAAGCTAAAACAGCTCTGAGTGACATTAATCTGATGCATCACATTACATGTGGCAGGGTTTAAACAGTGTAGATTTATTTATTGTTGGATTCTGCGCAATAACTGCAGAACTCCTCTTACAGTCGGCTTCAAACTTTAAGTACTGATGTGTTTTCCCTCAAAGGAAGCTTCTCCTTAATTTTACATTGTTCTTATTTTATTAAACAAATTGGTTTCCATGAAATAACTTGAGAATGTCTCTTCAGATCAGAAATAGGTCACTGTGTTTGACTTTATTTGGTTAACTTAGATTAAATCTACATAACTTAGATTAAATCTACATAACTTAGATTAAATCTACATAACTTAGATTAAATCTACATAACTTAGATTAAATCTACATAACTTAGATTAAATCTACATAACTTAGATTAAATCTACATAACTTAGATTAAATCTACATAACTTAGATTAAATCTAACATCTGTGCTCTCTCAAGACCATTGTATAAAAAATTTATGTTATGGACCGAAAGCCTAAATAAAATTTACTTACTTTTACTTACTGGAAGCTTAAACGCTCGTCAGTCATTGAGGAAAAACTTGATTGATTTTAGCCTGTTTCTCAATTTGCCCTTTCTTTGGAAAAACTGGGAAAAATTAAACGCTGGTTTTTATATGATTATTTCTGAGTGCCTCATCCAACTGGATTCAAACCTTCAACACTGTTAACTTCATAACGCAGCTCCTGGGCGACTTTATAATTAATTACTGGTTCATTTTAGGACATTGATCTTTCAGATAACAAGAGAATGCCTTTTCGGTTTGGCTTCAAAGTGGATGTTTCTTAATGCAAGGTGTGAATTACTTTTGGTCTGTGTGTCCTAATTTGCCATTTTTATTAAAGAAATTGGCATATTAGTTTCCATGTGATACTTAATGAATGCCTTTTCTGATTCGCTTTGCATTATTCCTATTACATCTATTTAACGTACAACGGGTTGGGGTTATGCAATTCGACATACCCTCTTCAGATCCAGTAGAGACTGAAATGCAACTAGTTTTTAATATAGTGTGCCATTCAAGTGCTTAACCTGAGAGAAACATTTTCTGAGGCAACTCTGACTATGAGTTTATACTCTAGAATTATTATGTTTTTCTTTGCATTTTAATGTTTTTACCTTGTCAGAGTACTATCCCTCAGCTGTCAGTGATATTTACCTATTGTCACACCAATCACCTTGTCTTCATTAATTTTCTATATTACTTCCATCTATCTGTCTGTCTCTCTCTCTCTCTCTCTCTCTCTCTCTCTCTCTCTCTCTCTCTCTCTCTCTCTCTCTCTCTCTCTCTCTCTCTCTCTCTCTCCAGTAACACTGCCTCTTAATAAGACGTAATGCCAGTAATTAATATAACACAGATAACACATCCACATTCTAGGACGTTCGAGTCTGTTCACTAAGAGGATTTTGTGAAGTCTCCGTATGTTAAATATTCTGGTGTCAAGGTTTTAACACAAACAACACGAGAACAACACCACTCTCCTTCCTTGCAAGAGTCTCTTATATATTTGCTAACTTTCATAGTGTGTATGTTATGTTTACCGACGCTCGTAGTGTATATATTATGTGTACTGACGGCCGCAGTGTATTATATATTTGGTGACGTAAATATATTTTGTGTATATTTGACGTTTTTTGATGCCTAAAGCGTATATTTTTTGTGTGTTTACCGAGGCCTGGTCATGGACAGGGACGCGGGGGCGTTGACCCCCGAAACACCCCCCCCCCAGGTATACCCCTAACTGCGTATATGTTATATACACTGAATATCAGTAAAAAAAAAAAGAAATATACACAAGGCATCAGCAAACATCATAAATACGCAAATATATTTACGTGCACCGTAAATATTACACATTCACTGTGAACGTCGCTAAATTTAACAGATACATTGTGAGCCTCAGTAAACATACCATATACATTATGAACGTCAGCAAGCATACAGTAAAAGACGCTATTGTAAGGAAGCAGGAGTGCATACATTATATACACTCCCCCCCCCATGTAGTGTAAGTGTTGACACTTATAGTGTGTATGCAGATTGCTGACGCACATTGTATGATTTTATTTTTCACATAGTTGAGTTTACTGACTTAGAGCTATTATCCTATGTCAACTTATTTCAAAGCTCATCCCTATCTGAGGTTCACTACACTATACCACCCACAACTCTTGACTGACCTAAGTGTAAAGAGATTTTACCTTACGCCCCGCGCAGGGAATCGAACTCTGGTGAAAAAAAAACAATTACGGTTGTGAGTTGAGCACTCTGACCTACAAGTCAACCTTATGTTTACTGACAGCTGTCGTGCGAATGAAATGTTTACTGATACCCATCATGCATATGGTATGTGTTCCGACACCCATCGTGTGTGTTTTCCGACACCCATCGTGTGTGTTTTCCGACACCCATCGTGTGTATGGTATGGTTTCCGACACCCATCGTGTGTATGGTTTCCGATACCCATCGTGTGTATGGTATGGTTTCCGACACCCATCGTGTTATGTATTTTACGACACCATAGTGCGATGGTATTGACTGATTTCACTAACCATCGTGGGAATGTTTGGCTTTCGACCCCTCATCAGTGTAGTAGCCAGATCGTGTTTCCTACCCACATGGATGTTGGGCTGATAATTGGCTGGTACCTTATCGCAGCCTGTGTTATGGTCGCTCCGACACCCATCGTATGGTCCGATCCCTCGAGGTAGTATTTTTCGTTAAACTTTGGTATCTTTGACATCTGTGTATATATGTTTCTGACATCATTGTGTAAATAATCTTCCCACCTATCGTGTGTATTATTTTTCCATCATGTTTATGGTATCTTCAAACAATTGTGTTGGTATCATTTTCATGTGTTTGTTTTCGACACCCATCGTTTATATGGTATGTTTTCCGACACCCATCGTGTGTATGGTATGTTTTCCGACACCCATCGTGTGTATGGTATCTTTTCCGATACCCATCGTGTGTATGGTATCTTTTCCGACACCCATCGTGTATATGTCATATTTACTTGCACCAATAGTGCCGATGGTAATTTTGACCTGCACTCGCTCTCACTAAACATCGTTGGGAATGTTTGGCTTGGTGTGAACACGTCACAATAGACACAGTAACGCCAGATGCGGTGTTCTCTCCTCCACAGCATGGATGTTGGGCTGGATAATGTGCAAGCTGGTAGCCTACGTGCAGGCTGTGTCTGTGTCCGCCTCCGTCAACTCCCTCATCGCCGTCTCCCTCGACAGGTAAGCTTCATTTTTCTTTAAACTTTCGTCATTTTGACATCTTGAAATATTTATCTGATTTATATGTGTAAATAACTTACCCACTTTAGTGTGTTTATGTTTTATCATGTCTTATTTTGCAAATTTAATTATTTGTCATTTTCATGTGTTTCTATAGTTTATATTAATTTTTTTTTTGATGTTAGTGATTTTGAAATCTTTAAATATTTATCAGAGGCAATTTTTTTAGATAATTTTTATAAGTTTTCAACTAGCTACATTTGTTTTGGTACCAAAAATTTTCAATCGTCCGAACGTAAATTGTCAGCCTAAACAAAGTGTGGAGGTACACACCATTCTCGAGATTTTGCGAAAGTTGAAAAACTAGAAATACAGGAGGATGGAGGGGCATATTGTGTTCCACAAACACATTTTAACTTTATCCACAGTCTGAAGTCTTACAGTGAGGAGCACAGACCAGGTGAGTGATGTCTGTCTACCAGGAAAAAAATAAGTTGAATTAGACACCTTCGCTACACCTCCAGGAGCTTTATCAAGCTTGACAAAGCTCCTGGAGAGTGAAACGTTGCATCAATAAAATGTCACATTAGTTGCATTTGTGTCCTTTTACTTAATTCTACCAATATTAATACGGTTTATATGTGGCATGGTTACTTTCCTGTCCAATGTTTAGAACTTTGCATCTGCCACTTCTCCGACCACTGCATCACTCTATTCACATCTTCCTGGGGTGCTCTAATGTCCTCATTAGAATGAATTAAGCGACCTATTTTGGTGTCATCAGCAAACTTGAAAACTGAGACACATATGCAACATCTGGGTATCTTTATTGTAGACGTTTCGCCCTCCAGTGGCTTTATCAATACAGGTTCTAAGACATAATTTGAAGACAGTATACCATTCTTGTACAACTTGTCAGACATTGCAATATCATGGAATCTTGGTTCAGAGGACATCTACATGACCTTCACGGCTACTACAACTTACCCATCCCTTTGGGTATGACCTACTTCCACTGGGAAATTCCGCCTACCAGTGACTATGCCCTCGTTTGCTACCCGTCCCATTCCACCTGACGTTAGTATATAAGCGCCAGCCTCCTTGCCCGTGCTCCAGAATCTTCACGACTACGGTGCTCTTCACGCCAATTCCAAGGCTGAGGGAACTGATTACCTCATATTTTGTATATAGTTCTACTGTCTTCAAATTATGACCTAGAATCTGTATTGCTGATGACACCAAGATAGGTCGTTTAATTCATTCTAATAAGGACATTAGAGCACTCCAGGAAGATTTGAATAAACTGATGCAGTGGTCGAAGTGGCAGATGTATAGACAAATGCAAAGTTCTGAACATTGAACAGGAAAATAACCATGCCACATATAAACTAAATAATGTAGATCTTAATATTACTGACTGCGAAAAAGATTTGGGAGTTTTAGTTAGCAGTAATCTAAAACCAAGACAACAGTGCAAAAGTGTTCGCAATAAAGCTTCATGTCAAGGAGCATAAATAATAGGAGTCCTCAGATTGTTCTTCAACTCTATATATCTATGGTTAGGCCTCATTTAAATTATGCTGCACAGTTCTGGTCACCGTATTACAGAATGGATATAAATGCACTGGAAAACGTACAAAGGAGGATGACAAAGTTGATTCCATGTATCAGAAATCTTTCTTATGAGGATACACTTAGAACCCTGAATCTGCACTCTCTAGAAAGACGTAGAATTAGGGGGGATATAACTGTGTATAAATGGAGAACGGGAATAAATAAAGGGGATGTAAATAGCGTGCTAAAAATATCTAGCCAAGACAGCACTCACAGCAATGGTTTTAAGTTGGAAAAATTCAGATTCAGGAAGGATATAGGAAAGCACTGGTTTGGTAATAGAGTTGTTGATGAGTTGAACAAACTCCCGAGTACCCTCATAACAGCTAAGACGTTGTGAAGTTTTAAAAATAGGTTGGATAAATACATGAGTGGGTGTGGGTGGGTGTGAGTTGGACCTGACTTGCTTGTGCTAATAGATCTGATGCTGTGCTCCTTCCTTAAGTATATGTGACCTGACCTAGGTGGGTCATTGGTTTAAGCCCGGAGGTGACATGGACCTGCCTCGCATGAGCCAGTAGGCCTTCTGCAGTGTTCCTTCTTTCTTATGTTCTTATATGTGATAAAAAAAATTATGTAATAGTGAGAGATGCCATAGGTTCTTTCTCACGTAATAACGAGAAATGACATACATCCTCACATGATAACGAAAGATAGCATATATCATTCTCACGTGATAACGAAAGACATATGATCGCGAATTGAAAACAAAACATAACAGTAAAACACAAAAAAATACATGATTACTACAAACAGACCAAAATAACCCTTGATAACGAGAGATATCACACGTCACCACCAAGCGATAAAACACAAGAGAGAGAGAGAGAACAAATCAACATCACGGAGGCCAAAAAACACAGTTTTTTAATTTAAAACAAAATAATCATCGGTGTGTGTTTGTTTGGGTCTTCTCGTCTGGTCGAACTTTTGTGACCACACCTGATGGGTATATGAAAATGCTGAATCATAAAAAAATTGTTGTGACCTTAAAATTTTGAGTTTTATCTAAATTTTCCTGACTTCTGTGACCTTCTGTTTCTTTAAGATGTGACCTTATTTCTTTTTTGATCATTGTTTCTCAGCTTTGCCTCTGATATTTCTATTTTTGACTGTGACTTTGACACATAAAATATAATTTTTTAACCTGATATATTTTTTCTATCGTAAGGTTATCTTTCTGGCCTTTTTTTTTTAGTTTATCATTAATATTTGGCCTTTTATATTATTATTTTACCTATAAGCTTTGACCTTTGAACTTTTTTTATCGACAGTGCGAGTGATTTTGAATTTTCTCACTTTTTTTTCATAGGATATTCCCATTTCAACATCAGAGCAAGATGGACCTAAACATCATAATACAGAAAGCCAGTTGTGTCAAGAAATATTAGAAATTTGTTAAATTAATAACATAAATATATCGAAAATGTATAATGATATGGTGAGGAGAGAGAGAGAGAGAGAGAGAGAGAGAGAGAGAGAGAGAGAGAGAGAGAGAGAAGTGCTAGTGAGAGTGTCTTAGGAAGTAAGGGCGAGTGCTTCTCCTCTGACCAGCCCCTTGGGATGGCTTCCTCGTACCTGAGGCTCCCAACACCCGCTGATGGAGTGACTGTGAGCTACCACCGTCTACCATCCAAGACTGTCAGCTACCACCGTCTACCAGTCAAGACTGTCAGCTACCACCGTCTACCAGTCAAGACTGTCAGCTACCACCGTCTACCAGCCAAGACTGTCAGCTACCACCGTCTACCAGCCAAGACTGTTAGCTACCACCGTCTACCAGCCAAGACTGTCAGCTACCACCGTCTACCAGCCAAGACTGTCAGCTACCACCGTCTACCAGCCAAGACTGTCAGCTACCACCGTCTACCATCCAGGACTGTCAGCTACCACCGTCTACCATCCAGGACTGTCAGCTACCACCGTCTACCAGTCAAGACTGTCAGCTACCACCGTCTACCATCCAGGACTGTCAGCTACCACCGTCTACCATCCAAGACTGTCAGCTACCACCGTCTACCAGCCAAGACTGTCAGCTACCACCGTCTACCAGCCAAGATTTAGCTACCACCGTCTACCAGTCAAGACTGTCAGCTACCACCGTCTAACAGTCAAGACTGTCAGCTACCTCCATCCACCACCCAAGACTGTCAGCTACAACCGTCTACCAGTCAATACTGTCAGCTACCACCGTCTACCACCCAAGACTGTCAGCTACCACCGTCTACCAGTCAAGACTGTCAGCTACGACCGTCTACCAGTCAAGACTGTCAGCTACCACCGTCTACCAGTCAATACTGTCAGCTACCACCGTCTACCACCCACGACTGTCAGCTACCACCGTCTACCACCCAAGACTGTCAGCTACCACCGTCTACCAGTCAAGACTGTCAGCTACCACCGTCTACCAGTCAAGACTGTCAGCTACCACCGTCTACCAGTCAATACTGTCAGCTACCACCGTCTACCACCCAAGACTGTCAGCTACCACCGTCTACCAGTCAAGACTGTCAGCTACGACCGTCTACCAGTCAATACTGTCAGCTACCACCGTCTACCACCCAAGACTGTCAGCTACCACCGTCTACCACCCAAGACTGTCAGCTACCACCGTCTACCACCCAAGACTGTCAGCTACCACCGTCTACCAGTCAAGACTGTCAGCTACCACCGTCTACCAGTCAAGACTGTCAGCTACCTCCATCCAGCAGTCGAAGTCAAGATACAAGATAGTAGACGCCACATAACAGTGTTCTGGTACTCAGCAGAACACGTCAGCTGACGTAGAAGACTCGGGAAGTATATAAGCAACGTATCTGAGTCCATCACATTATGGAAGAAATATATCACATTATACAGTAGAAGAAATAGATCAAGTATTAGAAATAATAATCACATTATTGATGAAATACATTGTATTATAACAACAAGTATGTAACATTAAAGAAGTAATTAATCACATTAAAAAATAAATAGATCACATTATAGAAGAAACAGATCCAGTTATAGAATAAATCGATCACATTATAGAAGAAACATATCACATTATAGAAGAAATAGATCACCTTATAGAAGAAATATATTACATTAGAGAAGAAATATATCACATTATAGAAGAAACAGATCACATTATAGAAGAAATAGATCACCTCATAGAAGAAATAGATCACCTCATAGAATAAATAGATTACATTATAGAAGCAATAGATCACATCATATAAGAAACAGAACACATATAGAAGAAATAGATCACATCATAGAAGAAATAGATTACATTATAGAAGAAATAGATCACATCATAGAAGAAACAGATCACATTATAGAAGAAATAGATAACCTCAAAGAAGAAATAGATCACTTTATAGAAGAAACAGATCACATTATAGAAGAAATAGATTACATCATAGAAGAAATAGATCAACATAATAGAAAAAAAATAGATGCCATTATTTGTGTAGTTTGTCATTATATCAAACTTGTGCTGTACCTGCATGTTGATGAATGAGAGAAATGTGTTGTTGCACATGTGTTGTTGCACATGTGTTACTGTACATGTGTTGTTGCACATGTGTTATTGCACATAAGTAATTTACCCTCAAAGATCACTAAGTTGCAATTGCTCTCGTGATTTTCAGATCGCAAATGAGATATATATTTTATTGTGAGTATAATGTATGTTAAGATATCTTTTACTGTGAGTATAATGTATGTTAAGATATCTTTTACTGTGGGTATAATGTATGTTAAGATATCTTTTACTGTGGGTATAATGTATGTTAAGATATTACTTCTTCCTTTGTGATCTTCTTGCTTTATTGCATTTGTTTTACTTGTGGACAAAGACACTAGAATGAAGAACATTGCTTTGTTTGGGCAACGTTTACCTCTAATTATTATTATTATTATTATTATTATTATTATTAGCAGCAGCAGCAGTAGTAGAAGTAGTAGTAGTAGAAAAGTATAGATGGATAACTAACCCCGCTGATCCCACGAGGGTCTTACCTTGAGTCGAGTCGAGTCGCTCACGCTTGTATTAATAATTAAGACTCGTCAGGAACACTTTTCTTGTTTAATGACGAATCTTACCTGACTTCGCCTGCATCAGAACAAAATTATATATCACTAATGGAAGGAAGGAAAACTAAGACAACATTACAACTGACGAACTGGCAAAGAGATGGACTGCAGACGGAGATAGTCGACTCCTGCCGAGCTTGAGACTGGTTTCTGTGGAGCGACGAAGGCGCTGGATGCCAGAAGACACTGCTCGTGGTGGGGGAGAAAAGAGCTTAAAAGCTCTTTGTACATGGGTGCTTTCTCTTGCTCGGCGGGCCATGTCTAATGAGTGTCAGAGGAACCAGCAGCCAGTCCGCTGTCTCCTGCAAAAGTTAAAGCGATAGGACTTCCTAATGGTGTGACATATATATATGTACAGTGTATCTTAGGACACAGGCTTTGTGATGCATCGTCTACACTGTGTCTTTGGACACAAGCTCGACACCTGTGATACATCTACAATGTGTCTTAGGACAAGGCAAGAGTGCAAGGGCCCAATACATGCAAGTTAAGATAACCACAATATTGCAAAAAACAATTGTACATATGTATAATTACATGAGGCGACGTCTTTGCTAATTCTGAGTCATTGGAGCAAGGGCTTAATTATAAAGCATATGAGCATCAATTCGTAACTCAGCAAGGGAAATATTTATGTATTCATCATATGAATTAGAATAAAGATAAAGTCTATGTCACACACGTGTACTGTAGCTGTGGAACGGTTGGACAGGAAGGTTTTAGACAACCATACAGAGGACAGACTCTGGCATAGCATTAATCATCTCGAGGCTTGTGAGGATCTGAAGCTCCAGGGCTGTCACACATGCAAGATGACCTACCATGAGACTTTCCCCTCTTCCTCAAGCTGACTGGCAAACCTTCAGCACAAACTAGCAGTCATCCGTATTCAAATGATGCGCTCATTTGAACAAGTGGTGAGCTGCCGTGTTTTTAAACTAGTTAGTGATGACATGCAAGACTGGTTATGTGTGATGCACCTGGAATACAGTATTGTAGTCGGCGTACGCCACATCTGGTTCACTTGACCCTGTGTTCCTCTCCCACACACAGGTTCTTGACCATCTGGTTCACTTGACCCTGTATTCCTCTCCCACACACAGGTTCTTAACCATCTGGTTCACTTAACCCTATGTTCCTCTTTCTCACACACAGGTTCTTGGCCATCTGGTTCCCGCTGAAGCTTCAGATCACCACCAAGCGAGCCAGGGCCCTCATCGTAGTCATCTGGATTATGGCAGTGGCTTCGGCCATCCCTTACTACGTGTACTTCGAGACGCAGATCTTCTACCCAAAGGTTCCTGATCTCATCTTGTGCGTTGAGGTAGGTTGCAGTCCCTCATCGTCCTCATACGACAGATGATCTTCCATTAACCATACAAACCTTTGGCTTATAGTTTCCTAAGCAAGTACTTACTAGATGAGTAAGACACATGCGCAACACCTATGTATGTATGTCTATTTCCAAAACGTTTCGTGTACACAATTGGCTTCATCAGTCGAATGCAGAGGTAGGGCACTCAGCTCACATATTGAGTGTTCGTGGTTCGATCACCGGAACGGGTGGCAACGTTGGTCATGATTGCTTACATATGCTGCCTCTGTTCACCTAGCATTAAGTAGGTACCTGGGTATTAGTTGACTGTTGTCGGTCGCATCCTGCGGGGTGGTAGTATACCTAAGATAGGACTGGGCTTTAAAATGAGCTGAAGTAAGATAACTGATATTAGTCTTAAAAAATTATCTGTGTAAAAAAAAACAACCAGTGGAGCGGCGAAGATGATATTACCAATCGATCAACCTTGACAAAGAAAGTTTTGAGATAGAGGCATTCTTTGTTGTTGATTTTGTTTTTGTTGTTGTTGCTGTTGATTTTATTGTTGTTTTTGTTATTGTTGTTGCTGTTGATTTTATTGTTGTTTTTGTTGTTGCTGTTAATTTTATTGTTGTTGCTGTTAATTTTATTGTTGTTGTTGCTGTATATCAAGTCTTATTTATTGTTGTTATTGTTTTATTTTTTAAGAGGTGGGGACTAATTACGGATTTCTTGTCAAAGAATTTAGTAACGTGTTATTAGCATCATATACTGTATTTAACAGTGCTGTGTATAACGGTGCTATGTATATCAGCGCTGTGTATAACAGTGCTGTGTCTAACAATGCTGTGTACAACAATGCTGTGTATTTTAATGATATGAATAACAATGCTGAGTATAATAATGGTGTGTATTGCAATGCTGTGTATAACAATACTGTAAATAACAAAGCTGTGTATAACACTGCTTATAACACTGTGTATAACACTGCTTACATACAAACAGCATACTTTGTTAGTTCGTGAAGTATTTGAAAGATTTTCATATTATTTCCTACTGGCCAGAATAAATTTAATGTGTTCTGCATATAAAAATCATCATAGAAAATAGGAACCAGGTCGAATTAAGGGCGGAGAAAAATGCATGTGTTAGTCTGCTAACACATGCTGCCCTTGATACCTAACTGATACCTAACAGATACCTAACAGATACTCGGAAGTTAATCGACTGTTATGGGTTGAGTTACTCGGAGGGACCAGAAAAGTACCCCAGTTAAAATAATACACACTACTTGGCGTTTTTTGGGTTATCCCGGGTTATTAACCCATCAGGGTTTACCCTAAAAAAAAAAAAAGGCTTCTTCTTTGAACAAAAGAACGAGGAAATTTCCTAAAGTTCCCACAGCCTGAGAATAACAGATGCCAGTGTTGTCAGTGAGTGATTGAAGTCACGATGAGAGAGATTGGTCTCTCTCAGCTGGGGAATACAACCTTGCAGTGGCGCTCCAATTTATTCACCGACAGAGAGTGATAGATGCAACGACGGAAGCGAGAATTAGAAGGAAAGTAGTTCGCTCGCTCGCTGGCGGGTTAGCGAGTGACTGAGGCGGCTGTTGATGTTGGCACGCAGACTTTCCTTTGTGCTAAGGATTTCTGTGAAACCCGACTTGACACGGAGCGATCCTTAGTTGTGAAGATGGTCAGCCGTAGTGGGGAAGGGGGAGGAGTTACACAAACACACAAACACAAGGAGAAGGATGGAAGAAGTGTGGGAAAGGAAGCTGGGTGAGCTTATCGCTAAAATGGGGAAAGGTGGCAGAGAGCAAGAAGTGGGAGCCGCAAGCTGAAGCTGCAGAAGCCAGAATACGGAGCCTAGATGAGCTGAAAATGCTGAAGCAGGATATAGAGCCAAAGAACAAAAGGGACACTGCATCAGTATCAGGTAGACTAATGTCCAATGAGGGGATCAAAGGAAAAAAAGGAGTTAAGTCCTGCATAGAGGCCCTACCAGGCCATCAGAAATGATGAGGAATGATAGTGGCATGTTGTTGGGCACAGGGACAGTAGTAAATGAGGGGGTTGTTGTGGGTAGAGAACGGGATAGGCCCCCTTCAGAGGTGCTATCAGGTCACCAGGGGATCCAGGAAATGATAAGGGAAGCAGCAGTATCTGTGTTTAAATGGGACCCAGAGATGTAGAGGGAAAAGCAATAGGAAGAGGAGAGGGAGTGGTTAGTTTTTATTTATGGGTTTCAGGAGAAAAAAGAGAGGACATATGAAGAAAGATGACAGGGAGAGAAAAAAGAGAGGAGGACATGACCGAGCTGAAAAACTTTCAAAGAATAAGGGGGGATACTCGAGGGGAAGAAATCGGCCAGTCAAATTGATTTTCAAGCCAGAAACAGTGCGAAACAAGATCCTGCAGCAGAAACCATGGCTAAAGAAAACAAAATACCAGTGGGTGTACCTAGACTGTGACAGAACGAGAACACAACGACAAAAACTGAGAGAAAGCAAGGACACAAAGACGAAAGGAGCAAGAAAGATAGACAAGGTGGGGACACTCAGAGTCGGCAGGAGAAGCAACAGAACCCCACAGTCAAGCAAATTAACCTCAAACAAACCACACTTCCCACTCCATAGTACCCTTCCAGGTCTCCCACTCCCACAGCTCCCACAAACCCCAGAATACAGTTCTGGAAAAGAAGCTGAAGGCATGGTACATAAATGCAGACGGAATAATGAATAAGCGTGAGGAGTGGCACGGAAGAATCATAGAGGTATTTCCAAGCTAACAGGAATAATAATTGATGCAATTTTTCCAACAGGATATCATATCCTGAGCTTTGAATACATAGTAGAGTTACAAGTGGAGAGAGAAGCAGGACGAGTAGGATGGGAGAAGCCAAACTATAAAATAGGGGACTACACAGGTGTGAGAAATTTCCTGCATGAGGTTCAGTGGGAAAGAGAATTGGTAAGAAAACCAGTAAATGAAATGATGGAACACGTGACGACAAAATGCAAGGAGGCAGAGGAGAGGTTCATACCCAAGGGGAACAGAAACAATGGGAAGGCCAGAACGAGCCCATGGTTCACCCAAATTTTGTTGAGAGGCCAAAATTAAATGCGCTAGAGAATGGAAAAATTATGGAAAACAAAGGACCCAGGAAAGTAAGGAGATTAGTCAAAGAGCCAAAAAGGAATATGCAAAGATAAGGAGGGAGGCCCAGCAGCAATACGAAAATGACATAGCAGCAAAAGCCAAGTCTGACCCAAAGCTGTTGCACAGCCACATAAGGAGAAAAACAACAGTCAACGACCAGGTAATCAGACTAAGGAAGGAAGGAGGGGAAATCACAAGAAACAACAGAGAAGTATGTGAAGAACTCAACACGAGATTTAAGAGAGTATTTTCAGTGGAGACAAAAAGGACTCCAGAAAGCCAGAATGGTGGGGTACACAAACATGTGCTGGACACAATAAACGACAGAGGAGGAAGTGAAGGCTACTAATTTAACTAGATACCTCAAAAGCGGTGGGATCGGACATCTCTCCGTGGATCCTGAGAGAGGGAGCAGAGGCGTTGCGTGTCCCACTAACAACAATCTTCAACGCATCTATCGAAACAGGGTAACTACCTGAGGTCTGGAAGACAGCAATTGTAATGAAAGGAGACAGACAGGCAGCATTAAACTACAGACCAGTGTAACTGACATGTAATGTATGCAAACTCATGGAGAAGATCATCAAGAGAAGAGTGGTGGAGCACCTAGAAATCAGCACGGTTCCAGGGAAGGGAAATCCTGTGTCACAAACCTACTGAAGTCTTACGACAAGGTGACAGAAGTAAGACAAGAGAGAGAGAGTGGTGGATAGAATGCATTTTCTTGGGCTGCAAGAAGGCTTTCGACACAGTTCCACACAAGAGATTAGTGCAAAAGCTAGAGGAACAAGCAGGAAGAGCAGGAAAGACACTGCAATGGATCAGAGAATACCTGAGAGGAATGAAACAACGAGCCGTGGTACGTGACGAGGTGTTAAAGTGGGCGCCTGTGACGAATGGGGTTCCACAGGGGTTAGTCCTAGGGCCGGTTCTATTTGTGGTATATGTGAATGACATGACGGAAGAGACAGATTCAAAGGTGTTGTATTTGCAGACGATGTGAAGCTAATACGAATAATTCAGTTGGATGAGGATCAGGTAGGACTACAAAGGGATCTGAACAGGCTGCAAGCCAGGTCCAGCAACTGGCTCCTGGAGTTTAACCTCACCAAGTGCGAAGTTATGAGGATTAGGAAAGGTCAAAGAAGACTGCAGACGGAGTATAGGGTAGGTGGCCAAAGACTGCAAACCTCACTCAAGGAAAAGGATCTTGGGGTGAGTATAAACCGAGCACATCTCCTGAGGCGCACATCAACCAAATAACTGCTGCATCATATGGGCGCCTGGCAAACCTATGAATAGCGTTTCGACACCTTAGTAAGGAATCGTTCAAGACTTTGTACACCGTGTACTTCAGGCCCATATTGGAGTATGCAGTACCAATATGGAACGCACACCTGGCCAAACACGTCAAAAAAAATAGAAAAAGCAAAGGTTTGCAGCAAGACTAGTCCCAGAGCTAAGGGCAATGTCTTACGAAGAAAGGTTAAGGGAAATCGGCCTGACGACACAGGAGGACAGGAGAGTTAGGGAAGACATGATAACGACATATAAAATACTGCGAGGAATTGACAAGGTGGACAAAGACAGGATGTTTCAGAGATGGGACACAGAAGCAAGGGGTCACAATTGACACAGATGAGTCAAAGGGATGTTAGGGAGTATTCCTTCAGTCAGGAAGTGGAATATTCTGGAAAGTGACGTAGTGGAGGCAGGAACCATACATAGTTTTAAGACGAGGTTTGATAAAGATCATGGAGCAGGGAGAGAGAGGACCTAGTAGTGACCAGTGAAGAGGCGGGACCAGGAGTTATGACTAGTCCCCTGCAACCACAATTAGGTGAGTACACACACACACACACACACACACACCTCTCTCACACACATACACACACACACACACACACACACTCTCTCACACACACACACACACACAGAGCGGACCTAGTAATGACCAGCAAAGAGGCGGGGCCAGGAGCTACAACTCGACCCCTGCAACCACAAATAGATGAATAAGCGAGTATCCACACACACACACATACTCAAAATAAGATAGACTGGGATTTTCCTGAGGCAACATGTGAAGGAAACAACGCGTGTGAGGGAAGGAGACTAGACAATAAATAAGAAATTGATTATACGTTAGGGAAGAGCTTAGTGCCAGCGATCATGACGTACTAAGTTTCAAGTAATTCTTGGAAATAAGAATGGAGAAAGAGAGGTAGGAAGTGATTAACAGAAAAAAATTGATTACAGAAGGGCGGACCTTGATAATGGATTGGGAATCTTTTTTGAGTGAAGTGCAGTGGGAAAGGGAACTGGAGGGCGAAACTATGAGAAATTATATATGTAACTGAGTCAAACTTCCAAGAGGTAAATAAAAGATATTAACCTAGAATAAAGGAAAAAAAATAAGAAAAACAGAGAAAGTCAGTAGTTCAGTCAGGAAAACAGAGAGAACAAGGGAAGGAGCAAGATATCGTGGAAGAAATACACAGCAAATCAAACAACAGAAAACAGAGCTAAAAACTACTACATATGAATAAGAAAGGAAAGTAAAGAGCAAGTTCAGGATGATACGGCATCAAAGGCCGAAACAGAATCAAAGTTACTCCACAGACAGATAAGAAAAAAGATAATTATTAAAGACCAAGTGATAAGGCTGAAGGATAATGAGACGTTGATGAAGAGTGACTGAGAAGTATGCGAAGAGCTTAGCAAAAGATTCAAAGTTGTATATACAGAAGTATGCTGAGAGTTACCGAAGGCGCTGTAGTCACACCAGATCAACAGGTTCCATACGGCATCATAACGATAAAAGAATTTGCGAGACTTAAGTGAGTTTGATGTAGCAAAAGCAATGGAATGAGGTAATGCATTTCAATGCGTACTGAGTTACTCATGAGATAAGGAGCGGAATCAATGTGTGACCAAAAAGCAAAGAAATACTGTATAACACATCACTACAATCACGAAAAGTGCCAGAAAACTGGATACAGGTAAATATGGTCCCCCAAATATACAAAAGGGGACAAATAATAGGTACTTAATTACAAACTTGTATATCTAACTTGCATACTGTCAAAATTCTGGAGGAGAGTAAAATAAAGATAGTGGAACACTTAGATAGAAGAATATTCTTCCACAAAACCACCACTGATTTAGGAATGGAAAATATTGCCTAACAAATGCTGAAGTTGTATGATAAAATAAAATAAGAGAGATGGGGGCTGGATGAATTGCATTTTCTTGGACAACCGGAAAGCATTTAACAGAGTACCGCACCAGAGATTAGTTCAGAAATTAGAGGAACAGGCAGGAATAAGAGGAAGAGTGCTCTGCAGAGGTAAGGGAATACCTGAATGATAGAAAGCAGAGAATAGCAATAAAGAATGAGACAATGACGAGACACTGCTCTTTAAATTGCGTTATCTTGTATTAATCTGTCAATTTGTTTGATAACCATAATCCCTAGCGACTGTGATAATATTTCATGTGTTTGTTTCAGGCCCTCTATAAAACTGCTGGGATTTCATTTGCTCTTTTGTGTGAAGACTGACAGGAAATAATCCTTAAAACAAGAGCTGTCCAGATCTAGTTTTAAATGCCCATTTTTTCGTGATCTTTTTCCTGAACAGTTGAAAAATTCCTTTTGGAGTTTTGGGGATTCTCTTACAATCTTAATTTTATAATTTCATTTGGCATTTTATATAATTTTATTTGATCTGTCTGATAATATAACCATACTGGTCTGTAAGATGACTTTTTCCTAATCATCCACTTCGGATAATTTTTATTTCATATAGTTTCTATGTGGGGAATATATTTCTTTGGGCAGCTTGTACTTCATTTGTTAGTTCTAGATGTCATACTGGCAGTTCTCATCGTTGTTGCTTGTAAGATCTTCACTGACACAATCACTAGCCAGGTTACCAACGTCACTGCTGGCCAGGTTACCAACGTAACTGCTGGACAGGTTACCAACGTCACTGCTGGCCAGGTTACCAACGTCACTGTTGGACAGGTTACCAACGTCACTGCTGGACAGGTTACCAACGTCACTGCTGGCCAGGTTACCAACGTCACTGCTGGCCATGTTACCAACGTCACTGTTGGACAGGTTACCAACGTCACTGCTGGCCATGTTACCAACGTCACTGTTGGACAGGTTACCAACGTCACTGCTGGACAGGTTACCAACGTCACTGCTGGACAGGTTACCAATGTCACTGCTGGCCAAGTTACCAACGTCACTGTTGGACAGGTTACCAGCGTCACTGCTGGACAGGTTACCAACGTCACTGCTGACCAGGTTACCAACGTCACTGCTGGCCAGGTTACCAACGTCACTGTTGGACAGGTTACCAACGTCACTGCTGGACAGGTTACCAACGTCACTGCTGGACAGGTTACCAACGTCACTGTTGGACAGGTTACCAACGTCACTGCTGGACAGGTTACCAACGTCACTGCTGGACAGGTTACCAACGTCACTGTTGGACAGGTTACCAACGTCACTGCTGGACAGTTTACCAACGTCACTGCTGGACAGATTACCAACGTCACTGCTGGACAGGTGCTTCTTAAATCCACTATTATCCGCAGAGCAAAAATATGGAACCTTTTTTGTTTTGCATTTTCCTTATAAACTTATAGCCATTTAGTTTTGAAGGTGATCGCTTATAGTAAGCTCTCTTGTGATCTCTATATTATTTACCAGCATCTCATCATTTGCTAAAATAAGGTCAAGAAGATTATTCCTTCTAGTTAATTATGTTACAAACTGCTTCAAGAAATACAAGTTATTTTGTTTAAAATGAGAAGCTCCTACAATTACTACATTACCGTGTAGCGAGTCCTTAACAAATTCGTCTCAAAAAGTAATCTTTCGCTTGGTCACTGTCCAGGTTCTGGAGCTGGCACTCAACATCTAAGATCAGCCTTTTTATTTTCTCCAGAAATAAAAAAAAAAAATCTCAGGTGCTGAATATCGAATATCTTCAGTGTCAGTTCCTTCAGATATTAATTCATTTTTGATGGAACAGATCTTCCCCAGAATCCTTTTATGTTGCAGTTCCGTGAATCCGTTTCTTGAGGTTTATGTCGCCGTGCCATATTTTTGTCCAAGCTAACTCTAGAGAACCATTAATTTTAGCTTCATAATTGTAAAACCAGTGTACCATTTTGACCTGGCTTGTTGTGACTTGTGTATTGTCTTATTGAGTATTATTTCGAAACACTCTCAACCTCTGGCTCTCAACCTCTGGCTCTCAACCTCTGGCTCTCAACCTCTGGCTCTCAACCTCTGGCTCTTAAACACGCTAGCGTACAAGAGAAAACATATAATTGATTTTGATGTTCAAAATACTCCAGGGCGTTGAAAGGTTGAACAAAGACATTGTTTACCATGGGAGTGATCACGACAGACACAGTATTTACCATGGGAGTGACCACGACGGTGAGATACAGTGTGTACCATGGGAGTGACCACGACGGTAAGATACAGTGTGTACCATGGGAGTGACCACGACGGTGAGACATAATGTTATCATGGGAGTGACCACGATAATGGAACTAACACTGTATTTATCATGGGAGGGACCACGATGATGGATCTAACACTGTGTTTATCATGGGAGGGACCACGATGATGGATCTAACACTGTGTTTATCATGGGAGGGACCACGATGATGGATCTAACACTGTGTTTATCATGGGAGGGACCACGATGATGGATCTAACACTGTGTTTATCATGGGAGGGACCATGATGATGGATCTAACACTGTGTTTATCATGGGAGGGACCACGATGATGGATCTAACACTGTGTTTATCATGGGAGGGACCACGATGATGGATCTAACACTGTGTTTATCATGGGAGGGACCACGATGCTGGATCTAACACTGTGTTTATCATGGGAGGGACCACGATGATGGATCTAACAATGTGTTTATCATGGGAGGGACCACGATGATGGATCTAACACTGTGTTTATCAAGGGAGGGACCATGATGATGGATCTAACACTGTGTTTATCATGGGAGGGACCACGGTGATGGATCTAACACTGTGTTTATCATGGGAGGGACCACGATGATGGATCTAACAATGTGTTTATCGTAGAGGGGACCCCACCACAAGGAGACATATGAAAATGCAACACTCAAATACTTCTTGAGCGTCAACGTTGCAGAACTGGTTACCGTGAAGACAACTCTTTTCTTCCTGTGTAGCGCTGTCACAAGTCATCCATTACTTGATAAAGTTCTGCACAGAGTGAAGCCCTGATCATGTTCTGCATCGTACCTTTTCTTCAATATTGTAGGCAGTACGCCCTTCAGGTTCACTCAGATGGATCACAAAGGCATCAGGAAACGCTATTATAACGCCGAAGTGGTTGAGGCAGGAAACGAACTGGGAAACGACTTACTGGAAATTGACGCAATTCACAGCTTTTGGAAGAGTTACGAAGAGATAGGTCCCGCCACAGCCAACAGTGATGTTACAAAGACGAGTTCAAGAGCTGGAGTTTAACCCCGGTAAGGCAGAGGAAGGCCTCGATCAGATGACCAAAAGCTCCAGCTGTGGATCATCTGACCGAGGAAACATTTGTCCTGTTTCCTAACAAACCTTACCTAACCTAACCCGTAAGCTCACCTAGACAATAATGCGCGGACAAACACACACGCACACACACACACACACACACACACGATGGCATGTTGGCTAAAGCTCTCGCTTCACGCACGGAGGGCCCGGGTTCAATTCCCGGCGGGGCCGAAACATTTCGAAGTGTTTCCTTACACACACACACACACACACATATATACAACAGGCCTAGTGTCTAATCGACATGTGCCTAGGACAAAATGGTAACTAACACACACACACACACACACACACACACACACACACACACACACACACACACACACACACACACACACATCATAGCTCTCACAGAAACCAAGCTCATAGGAATGATAACAGATGCCATCTTTCCAACGGGATATCTGATCCTGAGGAAAGACAGAGGGAACAGAAGTGAGCTAGATACCTCAGAGGCGATGGGACCGGATAACATCTCTCCATGGGCCCTGAGAGAGGGAGCAGAGGCGCTATGTGTCCCTCTAACAACAATATTCAACACATCTATCGAAATAGGGCGACAAATTGAGGTATGGAAGACAGCAAATGTAGTCCCAATTTTTAAAAAAGGAGACAGACATGAAGCACTAAACTACAGACCAGTGTCACTGACATGTATAGTATGCAAAGTCATGGAGAAGATTATCAGGAGAAGAGTGGTGGAAAACTTAGAAAGGAATGAGCTTATCAACAACAGCCAGCACGGTTTCAGGGACGGGAAATCCTGTGTCACAAACCTACTGGAGTTCTATGACAGGGTGACATCAGTAAGACAAGAGAGAGAGAGAGAGGTGGGTAGATTGCATTTTCATGGACAGTTTCACATAAGAGATTAGTGCAGAAGCTGGAGGACCAGGCAGGGATAACAGGGAAGGCACTACAATGGATCAGAGAATACCTGTCAGGAAGACATCAGAGAGTCATGGTACGTGGCGAGGTGTCAGAGTGGGCGCTTGTGACGAGCGGGGTTCCACATGGGTCAGTCCTAGGTGCTGTTTCTGGTATTTGTGAACGACATGACGGAAGGAATAGACTCCAAAGTGTTCCTGTTTGCAGATGATGTGAAGTTGATGAGAAGAATCCAATCGGACGAAGACTAGGCAGAACTACAAAGAGATCTGGACAGGCTGCAAGCCTGGTAAAGCAACTGGCTTCTGGAGTTCAACCTCACCAAGTGCAAAGTCAAGAAGATTAGGGAAGGGCAAAGAAGACCGCAGACGGAGTACAGTCTAGGGGGGGCCAGAGACTACAAACCTCACTCAAGGAAAAAGATCTTTGGGTGAGTATAACACCAGGCACATCTCCTGAGGCGCACATCAACCAAATAACTACTGCAGCATATGGGCACCTGGCAAACCTAAGAACAGCATTCCGACATCTTAATAAAGAATCGTTCAGGACCCTGTACACTGTGTATGTTAGGACCATACTGGAGTATGCAGCACCAGTTTTGAACCCACACCTAGCCAAGAACGTAAGGAAACTAAAGTGCAAAGGTTTGCAACAAGACTAGTCCCGGAGAGATAGGGGGGATATGATAACGACATATAAAATACTGAGAGGAATCGACAAGGTGGACAGAGACAGAATGTTCCAGAGATGGGACACAGCAACAAGGGGTCACAGTTGGAAGTTGAAAACTTTGATGAATCTCAGGGATGTTAGGAAGTATTTCTTCAGTCACAGAGTTGTCAAGAAGTGGAATAGTCTAGGAAGTGATGTAGTGGAGGCAGGATCCATACATAGCTTTAAGAAGAGGTATGATAAAGCTCATGGAGCAGGAAGAGTGACCCAGTAGCGGCCAGTGAAGAGGCGGGACCAGGAGCTGTAACTCGACCCCTGCAACCACTACTAGGTGAGTACAACTAGGTGAGTACACACACACACACACACACACACTACATCAGAGGAGTAAAAGATGGTTCTCCTGCAGATGTGGCCCAGCAGAGAGGCTGAGAGATTTTATTTCCTGACCGCCCACCTGCTCTTCTGCTACCTCCTGCCCCTCGTTCTCATCACCTTCTTCTACGTCATGATTTGGATCAGGGTAGGTCCCTTCCACTCCTGCTCTTAACCAGGTACCAGTGACAGCCTGACTCCACCAGGTACCAGTGACAGCCAGACATCACCAGGTACCAGTGACAGCCTGACTCCACCAGGTACCAGTAACTGCCAGACATCACCAGGTACCAGTGACAGCCTGACTCCACCAGGTACCAGTGACAGCCAGACACCACCAGGTACCAGTGACAGCCAGACACCACCAGGTACCAGTGACAGCCAGACACCACCAGGTACCAGTGACAGCCAGACACCACCAGGTACCAGTGACAGCCAGACACCACCAGGTACCAGTGACAGCCAGACACCACCAGGTACCAGTGACAGCCAGACACCACCAGGTACCAGTGACAGCCAGACATCACCAGGTACCAGTGACAGCCAGACACCACCAGGTACCAGTGACAGCCAGACACTTGATGTAAGGAAAGCAGACACAGATAACGTCAGGACTAATAACAGTGTTCGATAGTCTATTCAATCTCCTTTTAAAATAAGCTTTGTGATATTTGTGTGACAGAATGTTTTCCGGATCTTCTACTTTGTAAATTCATAAAATGAATAATTTCCTACCCGGCCTGAACCATTAACTAGATCCGAAACGTCGTCGTAAGTTTTTCTCTCCTATGTTCGGGTTATTTGTGTTTTGTTCCAGTCACGGTATTGTGCCTTTTGTTCTTCTTTTACTGTTGTTATTATTCATTCTTCACGGACCTTCTGAGCTGACTCTCATTCACTCACTTATAGACTAATTACCATACGGAGGATCTTAATTTCATCTTAATCTAAGAAATGGGTAATCGAGTCAGATTATATGAAATTAAAACAGGTTTTCTTTTATTTTTAAGCAGACTTTTTCCAGTTCATTTTTAAACAGACTTTTTCCAGTTCAGTTTTAAGCAGACTTTTTCAGTTAATTTTCAAGCAGACTTTTTCCAGTTCATTTTTTAAGCAGACTTTTTCCAGTTCATTTTTTAAGCAGACTTTTTTCAGTTCATGTTTAAGCAGACTTTTTTTCAGTTCATTTTTTAAGCAGACTTTTTTTCAGTTCAATTTTTTAAGCAAACTTTTTTTCAGTTCATTTTTATACAGACTTTTTTTCAGTTCATTTTTATTTCGAAGCTCAAACTTTTTTTTCCCAGCACGCCAGACACTCACAAGAAAATATATATCAGGTGCACTTGGAATAAAAGTCAACCCTAATATTTCATGAACTCTTCGTGCAAGTTTAGCGCTCTCCTATTGAACAATAGAACAATTAGAAGATAATTTACTTCTCGACGGCAGTCAGTAACTGTCAGTAATAACTGTCATTAATATCCGTCAATAACCGTCAATAACCGTCAATATCCGTCAATATCCGTCAATAACCGTCAATATCCGTCAATAACCTCAGTATCCGTCAATAACCTCAGTATCCGTCAATAACCGTCAATAACCTCAATAACCGTCAATAGCCTCAATAACCATCAATAAACACAAATAATTTCTAATGATCGTCAATAATGGCATCAATAAAACAGGCCATGTGTAAGCCTTAGCTTTCAACATATAGATCCCAGTTTGTCTGATGCTCGGTGGATTCTAGCAGTAGTATCTAGTAAGAGGAAGGAGCTGCAATAGTGCAGAGTGCAGAAGCTGACCTTCTAGTAGTGTAGAGTGCAGGATCTGATCTATTAGTGTAGAGGGCAGGATCTGATCTAGTAGTGTAGAGTGCAGAATCTGACGTTTTAGTAGAGTGTAGGATCGTACCTTCTAGTAGTGTAGAGTGCAAGATTTGACCTTCTAGTAGTGTCGAGTGGAGGATCTGACCTTCTAGTAGTGTAGAGTGCAGGATCTGACTTAGTAGTGTAGAGTGCAGGATCTGACCTTCTAGTAGTGTAGAGTGTAGGATATGAGCTTTTAGTAGTGTAGAGTGCAGGATCTGACCTTCTAGCAGTGTAGAGTGCAGGATCTGTCCTTCTGTTGAAACACAAGCGTACAGGTGATTAAGTTTTGCCGTACCACAGGTGGCCAGGAGATCCATCCCCGGGGACTCCAGGGATGCTGCAGTGCATCAGATGCAGCAACGCAGCAAGGTGAAGGTGGTGAAGATGCTGGTGGTGGTGGTGATCATCTTCATGCTCTCCTGGCTCCCTCTCTACGTCATCTTCACCAGGATCAAGGTAGGTATGCTTATCAATGGCACCCAAACGAATACTGGCCACGGGCTCTCTATTTCCCTATCTCTCCCTTTCTTATCATACACATATAGCTCATGTAGTGCAACACTGTTGCAATACTGAGAATGTACATTATTTACGAAAGTATCTTTATCATTGAATTCATCATTATTTCAATTTGTATTTTACTTCTAACCTTCAGTAACGGTTCTTCAGAACTGTAATTTGTTTTTTCCGTATTTCTTTTTTTTCAATCTTTCATCCTGTTTATTGTTTTTTTAACATGATATGTTACACCTACAAATACTGTTAGTATGTTTTCTCAATTTCTAGAATATAGACATTTCTTTTTGTACCCTGGCATGAAAAAAAAAAAAATACCATGGTCTTGTTTCAGCTGGGTGAGGAGCTTGGTGAGATGGAGGGAGCTATTCTGGCCATAATCACGCCTATAGCTCAGTGGCTGGGGTCATCAAACTCCTGCATCAACCCCATTCTCTACGCCTTCTTCAACAAGAAGTATAGGAACGGCTTCCTAGCTATCGTCAAGAGCCGCTCCTGCTGCGGGACTCTTCGCTACGATACCTACTCTTACTCTACGACGCGACGGTCCTACTACCCTTCGTACCGCTCCACCATCCGACCAGAGGCCGGCACCATGGATTCTATAAATCGTAACAAGAACAGCCCGGCTAATGTTTACACTCTTGAGGGTCGCGCCAACCCTCGTACCAGGTACCACACGGGGCCGCGTCCACGGTCTCTGGCCAACGGTCTCAGTCCCGCGCTCCATCTGGCCGATAACTTTAGTAGTAATCAGAGCATTGAGCAGAGGCGTTCACGACCAACCTCTATCTTGGGAGGCATTGAGGTAGTGGAGGTAGATGACCATACCAGTTACTCGGAAGACAACAGTCCCTTTACAAATGGAAAACTAGATGCCGTAGATTAAGCAAGAGGCTCTGGATAATTGAAAAAGTGGATAATAAGACTTCAGGACTCGTTACAATGCCCTCATCTGCTTGAAGACTGCATCTCTTTCTTTCTGTGGTTATTCTTCCTAGTCCGAAAACTAAGACGTATGTCTGGCTAGTAGTCTACGGAGTGTAGGGAAAATCCCCTGAGTGGTGCCTTTTCTACTTTTTTCTTTTTTACTAACGTTCGTTTCCTTCAAACTCTTAAGGACTCCTAGTGAGCACTACTTTAGACCTCATACCTGTATTATCGATAAACACTGGATTCCACATATGTAAGATTCTTCTTTGGTCTTCGTGATAGACTATAACAATCTCTTAATGAGGTGTGACAATAGAGGGCGAATAAAATTTGAGGCAGATCAAGGTGCCATTAAACTGAGAACTAGAGCTATAACTACCACTTAATATCAACGAATAGTCATTGATCCAGCAGGAATAACTTTTTACATAAAGTGGGCAAAGAAACAAAGACTTTTAACACGATTCAATATCGTTGATTAACTTGTAAGAGAAATGTGCTGTTGTTCATGTCACCCGTTACCATATACTTTACAAATATGAACGAGAGTGAACTTTATATATATATATATATATATATATATATATATATATATATATATATATATATATATATATATATATATCACAAGGAATTTATGTATATAAAAGACTGTATTATTAAAACTAATATTAGTAACTAATTAAAATATATATTTTGCATATCATACACAATCTGAAAACGTTTCTCTTTCAGTAGACTCGTATTTTGCATGAAATGTGCTATTAGATATATTGTAGGTAGTAAATATAAATCAGAGTATTATATTATATATAATATATAATATATATATATATATATATATATATATATATATATATATATATATATATATATATAATATATATGATATATATATATATATATATATATATATATATATATATATATATATATATATATATACGTACATACACACACGCACACACACATTGTAGTCAACACACTGTGTAATATACTGCGCTCCAGAGATCGTATATTATCCCGTAGTCCAAGAGAATGTACATTATCCTGTAGGTCAGTGACCAGTGACCAGTGACCGTATAATTTCCTTAAGCTGGTATTTTCATTGTGATAAGAGAGACTATATTTATCCTAGTCTATTCTGGCTGTGTTCACTTACACGAAAATATTTATTATGCTTAGTGGGCTTAGTGTTCCTGTCATATAGCTCATGTTATGTCAGTTGGCCACACTTCTCACATATTTATATGGCATCAAACTCACTTTCGCTTAAATATATTTTATTCAGGTTTTATGAAATCATTACTTAAAGTTATGAATGGCAAACCAGATCTTCAAATACAGCAGCATTTTTCCTGTTTTGCTGCATATGTTGTTTATCTTATTTTTGTGACTACATATATGTAATTAATACTTGTCACTCAACTGCATATATATATATATATATATATATATATATATATATATATATATATTTTTTTTTTTATTAACACATCGGCCGATTCCCACCAAGGCAGGGTGGCCCGAAAAAGAAAAACTTTCATCATCATTCACTCCATCACTGTCTTGCCAGAAGGGTGCTTTACACTACAGTTATAAAACTGCAACATTAACACCCCTCCTTTAGAGTGCCGGCACTGTACTTCCCATCTCCAGAACTCAAGTCCGGCCTGCCGGTTTCCCTGAATCCCTTCATAAATGTTACTTTGCTCACACTCCAACAGCACGTCAAGTATTAAAAACCATATGCCTCCATTCACTCCTATCAAATACGCTCACACATGCTTGCTGGAAGTCCAAGCCCCTCGCACACAAAACTTCCTTTACCCCTCCCTCCAACCTTTCCTAGGCCGACCCCTACCCCGCCTTCCCTCCACTACAGATTTATACACTCTCGAAGTCACTCTGTCTCGTTCCATTCTCTCTACATGTCCAAACCACCTCAACAACCCCTCCTCAGCTCTCTGGACAATCGTTTTGGTAATCCCGCACCTCCTCCTAATTTCCAAACTCCGAATTCTCTGCATTATATTCACACCACACATTGACCTCAGACATGACATCTCCACTGCCTCCAGCCTTCTCCTCGTTGCAACATTCATCACCCATGCTTCACACCCATATAAGAGCGTTGGTATAACTATACTCTCATACATTCCCTCTTTACTTCCATGGACAAGGTTCTTTGTCTCCACAGACTCCGAAGTGCTCCACTCACCCTTTTCCCCTCATCAATTCTATGATTCACCTCATCCTTCATAGACCCATCCGCCGACATGTCCACTCCCAAATATCTGAATACATTCACCTCCTCCATACTCTCTCCCTCCAATCTGATATCCAATCTTTCGTCACCTATTCTTTTTGTTATCCTCATCACCTTACTCTTTCCTATATTCACTTTCAATTTTCTTCTTTTACACACCCTACCAAATTCATCCACCAACCTCTGCAGCTTCTCTTCAGAATCTCCCAAAAGCACAGTGTCATCAGCAAAAAGCAACTGTGACAACTCCCACTTTGTATTTGCTTCTTTATCTTTTAGCCCAACACCTCTTGCCAAGACCCTCGCATTCACTTCTCTTACAACCCCATCTATAAATATATTGAACAACCACGGTGACATCACACATCCTTGTCTAAGGCCCACTTTTACTGGGAAATAGTCCCCTTCCCTCCTACACACTCTAACCTGAGCCTCACTATCCTCATAAAAACTCTTCACTGCTTTCAGTAACCTTCCTCCTATTCCATACACCTGCAACATCTGCCACATTGCCCCCCTATCTACCCTATCATACGCCTTTTCCAAATCCATAAATGCCACAAAAACATCTTTACCCTTATCCAAATACTGTTCACCTATATGTTTCACTGTAAACACTTGGTCTACACACCCCTACCTTTCCTAAAGCCCCTTGTTCATCTGCTATCCTGCTTTCTGTTTTACTCTTAATTCTTTCAATAATAACTCTACCATACACTTTACCAGGTACACTCAACAGACTTATTCCCCTATAATTTTTGCACTCTCTTTTGTCCCCTTTGCCTTTATACAAAGGAACAATACACGCTCTCTGCCAATCCCTAGGTACCTTACCCTCTTCCATACATTTATTAAATAATAGCACCAACCACTCCAAAATTATATCCCCACCTGCTTTTAACATTTCTATCTTTATCCCATCAATCCCAGCTGCCTTACCCCTTTCATTCTACCCACTGCCTCATATATATATATATATATATATATATATATATATATATATATATATATATATATATATATATATATATATATGCAAGTAAGTGAGAAGGAGAAGTAAGTCAGAAATTCTGTGGAGATCGATACTTGCCAATTTAATCTTATAATTATAATAACTAAAATCGTAGGCGTCATACAGGTCCTGGAGAATGATAGATTAGCAAGTGTGATTCAAGGAAGGCGAGGGGCAAGCAATATACCCTGTGGTGACGACCGCCTCACAGGCATCACCACTCCTCCTCAGGCGCCACTAATCCTCCCCATTAGTCACCACTCCTCCTCAGGCATCACAACTCCTATACAGGCATCACCACTCCCCCTTAGGCTTCACCAGTCCCCCTCAGGCATCACCACTCCTCCTCAGGCATCATCACTCCTCCTCAGGCATTACCACTCCCCCTCAGGCATCATCACTCCTCAGGCATCATCACTCCTCAGGCATCACCACTCCTCCTCAGGCGCCACTAATCCTCCCCAGGAGTCATCACTTCTCCTCAGGCATCACCACTCCTCCTCAGGCATCACCACTCCTATACAGGCATCACCACTCCCCCTCAGGCATCACCACTCTTCCTCAGGCATCAACCACTCATCCTCAGGCATTACCACTCCCCCTCAGGCATCACCACTCCCCCTCAGGCATCACCACTCCTCTCTTGAAGGGCAGAAATTGTCAAGTTTACGTCGGTTAGTCAGGGCCTGTGAAGGGCTCTTGATCCAAGGTGGAGGACTTAATTAATGCCTGTGAGGAGTCTTGATCCAAGGTGAAAGCACTGATGTCGGTGAAGGGCTCTTGATCCTTGATGGGTATCTTGAAAAAACTTTGGTGAAAGGAGACAAGAAATACAACTTCTGGCTCCCAGGGAGCTTCCTCGTGACGCTTTAAATAAAACGACACTGTCTATGTTCTTGCTTCCTGCACCGCACTATGTTCCTTTTATACACCGCCTGTGTCCTTGTAATGTTTATACTAACGTGATGAAGATGCTGGAGAGCGATGTCTAAAGGGGTGGACGGTTAAACCAGTGGAAGGTCTCGGTCAGATGACCAAAAGATCCGGTGGCGGGTTATCATATTGCTAAGACCCGAGTCAGGAAACACTTGTCTTGTTTCCTGACGAATCTTACATGACATAACTGGAGAGCGAAACGTAGCTGTAGTAAATGCCTCATAACCGCAGCAGTGTCGGTAATTTTTCCAATATTTATGCTTTTAAGGAACTGGATCTCCCTTCTTCGGTACTGTAAAACAAACATGATCGCCTCCTATTTCCCAAGCGCACTCTGACCCATACGAGTGCCCCTGTCTCTCATCAACCAGGTCGTACTTTTCAAGCCAAGCTTACTGACTTCGCTTATTCCGCAAGGTTTGTTTTGCCAAAACAAGATTAGTGTATAATCGCATTTGATGTAACTCTACGAAAATCACTCTGAACGTCGCGAAATTAAGATATTTTTTAAAATAATGCTAGATAAATACAGACTGGTCTTAGACAACTCGGGTAGGACATGCCTATATAATATTACGTCAATTTTATCCAAGTTACGTACGATGCTAAATTAATTCTGGTGCGTATTTTAATTTGTTTCAACATGTGGCTATAGCCTGGCTTTGGTTACAAATAATCTCTTAATTTCTGGGTATCTTACATTTTTCTTATTTTTTTCTTTTAATTATCTTGCAAGAGGCAGATGCAAAAGAGAGAAAGGGAAAGATAAAAAAAAAAGAGAAAACTACGTAGATAAATGTTAAAAAAGTTTTGAAACAAATGTTTTTTTTAGATATGCATATTATTATAGGATTTATAACACTCAAACGATTTTCAAAATCTTCATTACAAATATATTTAAGTGAAGGTTAAGGTAAGGTTTGTCCTGACGCGCATCAGGACAAGTGCTTCCTGACGCGCGTCAGGACAAGTGCTTCCTGACGCGCGTCAGGACAAGTGCTTCCTGACGCGCGTCTTAGTCATAAGCAAGTGAAGGTGAAAACGATATATTTTTATATAAATTTGTAAAACGTTTTTAAGTAACATGCTACCAGTTATTATGTTAATATTTATGAAGTTTTATCAATTTTATATTTACTTAGTACACTTGAGAATTCTTTATCCGAAATGCCTGGATAAAATAGGACAGCTTGGTACTGTACTGTACAGGATTTGTACCAAAAAAACATGATCACTACTTACAAAAAGAAGATACAGTATTTTATGGCGTCTAAGATGCTATTTTTTTTCCAAAATAAGCTTAGAAAGTTTATTCAGCATCTTGGAGGCGTCAACGTAATCCTAATAAGAGTTTCGGTCGTAGACATTAATCTAATCTCTTTTATATGACCCAATAATGAATCGTGTAACAATTTTCTATAAAATAATGAATAAATAACCAAAATAATCATAAATAATCGTAAAAAATAGCGCTTAGCAGAGGTAGGCTAAGGTAAACCAGACGATGGAGTCACATGAACTACTAGTAGTATCGTTAGTAAGTTTATTTAAGAAGAGGTACACATAAATACAGTTACATAAATTATCAAACATAGTAACATGTGTGTAAACTACCTAGGATAACCCCAAAAAGTCAGACAAAGTGACTTATTTCCATTAGGGGTCCTTGACTTATTTATAGTAGGGTCTTTGATAGGCTAATTCCCTTGTTTACCAACAAACGACCCGTTAATAATATTTTTCCTCACCTCAAACGATCTTGATAAGAAGAATAGAGGGGAAATACGTATATCTTTGTTCATTGTTGAACATTGTTCATTGCGAATGCTTTACCATTTAAGTTAACTCTGCAAAGAATATCTTGCTGGCAGTTCTGGATGTTAAGAACCTTTTAAGGTCAGGACTGCGATTTAGCAAACTGAATGATTTTGGAATTTCTGATAAAAGATTCTTTACTGTAATATATATTTTGTCTTTATCTTTTAATATAAATTCTAAAATTAAAATAATTATCTATTATTTATATTTATTAATTTGATGTGTCATTGCATTAATAAATTGATCTAAGTTTACCATTAATATAAACAAATCTGTAGTTTATATTAATGAAGACACTATATGAACAAAATAATTAGGAAATATTTCATTTAAAAGCATCATTCATTTTCTTTGGTTTCCAAACAAAAGCGTTAATTATGTGTATGGTTGAGGTGTTTTATTCATCAGGAAAAAGCGCATTAGTATACTTCATAGTAGTAACCGGAGAGAAGGTGTGCATTATGCTGCATATTTTGCTAATTTGCAATATTATTATTAATAATAATATATTTGTGGGGAAGCACTAAATCCGAAAGGGAAACCAAGTAAAAAGAACGACCTGTTACATTCCTACACGCATGGATTCTTTCTGAGAGCTCTCTGTATATCAAGGCCAATATTCTACAAGCCTTCACACGTCTTCATTGCTCTGCGTTCTTGATCCACGACTTGTAGGTGGCTTGTTATGACCATCTGCGATGCTTCACCTGAACGAAAAATAAAGATGCATTATTCCTCCCGTGTGTTGATGGCACACATGATTCTCAAATACTTACCGACCCCCCAGGTGGCAGGTCCTTCTCAAACCCAAACAATCTCATTAACAGCTGTACTACTACTACTCTTACTACTACTACTCTTACTGCTACTACTACTCTTACGACTACTACTACCAATCTTACTGCTGCTATTGCTATTATTACTACTACTACTACTGCTATTACCATTACTTCTACTACTCTCATTTCACTGCATGTCACTTGACTCCCGTCATTATTGTTGCTCCATTCTTAACTGTGTCTGTATTAGGACTGAAGAAGTCACTCGTGGCGAAACGTTTCCTTTAATAAATGTCCTAAATTGTGCTTAAGTATCTTTTTCCACATCTTATCTGTATTACTATACAATTCACTTCAATGAGCTGCAGAGTTTACTTAGCGGAAGGAAGAGTAAGTGAGATCTAGTAGCAGGTGCCTGGTCCGGTAGCAGGTGCCTGGTCCGGTAGCAGGTGCCTGGTCCGGTAGCAGGTGCCTGGTCCGGTAGCAGGTGCCTGGTCCGGTAGCAGGTGCCTGGTCCGGTGCTTGTGACTGGAGGAAACAGATCACTGAAGTACAGATGGGGATCTGTTGTGTAGTCTCACATCTTTCCAGGTGTTTTTAAAGTAGATGCTGTGCCAACGGTATAGCGATTCGTAAACTTTCTTGGTATTGCTTAATGGTGATAGCGGATTATAAACATTTTCGCTTATATTTGTCTCTCTCCTTGCGATCAGTTTCGCTTCTGCTCATTTCATAAGATGGTTGTGGTTATTTATATGTATGACTCAAGTGCTAATGGTATTATGTATGCAACACACATACTTAAGTTCCTTGATTCGTGTGTTTAAGTTCCTTAAGGTTTCTCTGATGTATATCTTGTCACTGGATGCAGTATACATTTGTTTCTTTCCATTTCAGGATGGTTATTTTTTTTAATCTAGACAGTTCCTTTATGGTGGTAGAGGTTAAAACTGTAGTACTGCTGTTGGCTGAGAATGAATCAAAAACTAAACAATAATTTTGAATGATTTTATTATTTCATGCACATATTTTAGTGAATGTCATCTTCTTTCACATTAATCTGTTTTCATTTAAAAAAATATTCAGTGAGTAAGACTAAGAACAAATATCAGTGAACACCCACACTGTGTTCATGAGTTGTTATATATTCACTACACATAGTTCTCTGCCCTTATCATGAGGTGCCAGGCACCAGTAGTGCCTGGCGCCTGGCACGTTTTTATAATTGACAACTTGTAGTAGAGTTATGCGTTGTTCTTTGTGAACAATTGAAGTTTTTGTATGTACGTTTTGATAATTTAGCTTTGTTTTTACAGCCAGTTACCCATCACAATGCAAAAGAAAAGCATAAAGTGATAGTAAGCTTCAATTTAATGAGCGGTGGGAAAATGAGTTCTTATTATGGTCCACCAGGAAAAGTGTTTGTGAAAACACTCTCTTAGATAATGGGAGAAATGATCTTAATAGACGATATAAAAAAAAACATCAGGTTGAAAACTGAAGATAATGCTCGGGTCTGAGTTACGGAAAGATTATGTGATTAAGAAAAAGAATGAAATAAAAAGAAGACAAAAGAAATTGTGATAGTTTTGGTGACGACAGAAGGGTCCTACGAAGCTGCCTTTGCGTTGGCTAAAAAACGGATGTCTTTCTCTGATGGAGAGCAATTGATAAGTCTTGTCTCCAAACATTTGCAAGATGTCTTGGTGATAAAAAATATTCAAAGAAAAGTAGAGGAAATCGATCTGTCAAAGCAAACAGTTATAAGACGCACCGAAAAACTTTCCCGCATGATGTATCTGAGCAGCTGAAATACCTTGCCCATTCTTGTACTTTCTTTTCTTTACCTTTGGACGAATCTGCTGACATATGTGATGTAGCCCAGTTCAGCATTTTTATAAGAGGAATTGATGATAATTTTAACATCTTTAAGAACTTATCAATCTTGAGTCACTTCATGGAAAAACAAGACGATCAGACATATTTGACAAAGTCATGCCTAGAAAATCTGCAACTAGATTCCAGTAAACTCCTCAGTGTTTGTACTGACGGAGCGCCGTCAATGATAGGTGATGCAACTGGGACTGTAACTTTGCTAGAAATCTTTCTAGGTCGTCTTCTACTAAAATATCACCGCATTATACACCAAGAGTCACTTTGAGCAGCAAGTTATGCTACCCGTTGTTAAATGTCTGAATAAAATTAGAGCAAGAGGATTAAACAGAAGAGAATTCAGAGAATATTGTGAACAAACATTTGGAATATAGTGATGTGATCCTTCACTGTGAGGAGCGCTGGCTTGCTAGACGACAGGTGCGCTGGCTTGCTAGACGACAGGTGCGCTGGCTTGCTAGACGACAGGTGCGCTGGCTTGCTAGACGACAGGTTCTCAGTAGATTTTGGAAACCGAAAAATAGTGTTCACAATTTTCTAGAAGAGAAGAATGAGCTGCTTGAGTCCTTTTATGTGATAACAAATGGCCATTTGATTTAGCATTTTTAGTTAGCAGCCATCTCAGTGATTTAAATTTTAAACTGAAGGCAAGAACAAACTGTTTCCTAGCTTAGTAAATAATATCAGTGCATTCAAGATGAAGTTAAACCTATTTAACTCTCAGAAAATGAGGATTTGAGTCAGTTTGCACATTTAAAAAGAACAGAGTGAGTGTGCGGAAGATAATGGCAATTTTATAGACTAAATTAAAAACAGATTATTGCAAGAGTCATTTGAAAGTCGTTTTAGCGAATTTTCTAAAGAAGATGCATACTCGCATTTATAAACCAATTTTTATTTAGTGAACAAAAAAGCCTGAAGATGCCTAGTAACATGCAAATGGAACTTATTGATTTGAAAATTTAACTCCAGACATTACAAGCTTGACGAAATCAAAGCAGATTCTAAAGTCTCATTAAAGTAAGTACTGTTTATCTTGTCATTATACTAAATCCTTTTATGTAAAAATGCTAAAAATGTCCATATTAACCTATTTTTAAAGAACTGAATGGGGGTACAAGTGTCTTATGGCGCATCTGAACTAGAGCGTGAAAAAAATTGGCGCATGGAATGCTGAAGGTTATCGACCCATGGTGCTGATATACTCTTCATATGAGAGAAAGAAAGCAGAGCATTCATGGCCATATCTGACAACACTTTAATGTACAATTAATCGATTGTCCTGTTTATCCTGAGATATATATATATATATATATATATATATATATATATATATATATATATATATATATATATATATATATATATATATATATATATATATATATAAATATATATATATATATATATATATATATATATATATATAATGTATATATATATATATATGTTGACACTCGGCGTTAATTGCGAGAGAAGCAAACTGACATTTCTGTAGTTTTCACAAATATAAACATAACTCAATTTATTTTTTTCCAAAATGATCCTTGTCTAATAAGCCTAGTTTGGTATTTCTGATTTTTTGTAAAATTTTATGTCCAAAGTTTCCAATATGTAAAGAACACTAATCCATTAGATAAGCACTGTCTGTTGTCTCTTTGATGTTGGTCAAATATTAAACTTATATATCAAATTTCTTATCATTATCCCGAGACCCTAAACATTGTTTTTCCACTCAGAAGGAAGAAATGAATACGTGTGTAGTAGTAGTAGTTACCATTTATCAAAAGCACTTGTCAATAGATACTTGGCCTTTTATTTGCATATATATATATATATATATATATATATATATATATATATATATATATATATATATATAATATTATAGAACAAATGAGAGAGTAATTGTGGTAGGGGACCTAAATGCTAAAGTGGGAGAAACATGCAGAGAGGGTGTAGTAGGTAAGTTTGGGGTGCCAGGTGTAAATGATAATGGGAGCCCTTTGATTGAACTTTGTATAGAAAGGGGTTTAGTTATAGGTAATACATATTTTAAGAAAAAGAGGATAAATAAGTATACAAGATATGATGTAGGGCGTAATGACAGTAGTTTGTTGGACTATGTATTGATAGATAAAAGACTGTTGAGTAGACTTCAGGATGTACATGTTTATAGAGGGGCTACAGATATATCAGATCACTTTTTAGTTATAGCTACAGTGGGAGTAAAAGGTAGATGGGATACAAGGAAAATAGAATCAGTAAGTAAAAGAGAGGTGAAGGTTTATAAACTAAAAGAGGAGGCAGTTAGGGTAAGATATAAACAACTATTGGAGGATAGATGGGCTAGTGAGAGTGTAGGCAATGGGGTCGAAAATGTATGGGGTAGATTTAAAATGTAGTGTTAGAGTGTTCAGCAGAAGTTTGTGGTTACAGGCGAGTGGGTGCGGAGGGAAGAGGAGCGATTGGTGGAATGATGATGTAAAGAGAGTAGTAAGGGAGAAAAGTTAGCATATGAGAGGTTTTTACAAAGTAGAAGTGATGCAAGGAGGGAAGAGTATATGGAGAGAAAAGAGAGGTTAAAAGAGTGGTGAAGCAATGTAAAAAGAGAGCAGATGAGAGAGTGGGTGAGATGTTATCAGCAAATTTTGTTGAAAATAAGAAAAGTTTTGGAATGAGATTAATAAGTTGAGGAAGCCTAGAGAACAAATGGATTTGACAGTTAAAAATAGGAGAGGAGAGTTATTAAATGGAGAGTTAGAGGTATCGGGAAGATGGAGAGAATATTTTGAGGATTTGTTAAATGTTGATGAAGACAGGGAAGCTGTGATTTCGTGTGTAGGGCAAGGAGGAATAACATCTTGTAGGAGTGTGGAAGAGCCAGTTGTGGGTGTAGGGGAAGTTCGTGAGGCAGTGGGTAGAATGAAAGGGGGTAAGGCAGCTGGGATTGATGGGAAAAAGATAGAAATGTTAAAAGCAGGTGGGGATATAATTTTGGAGTGGATGGTGCTATTATTTAATAAATGTATGGAAGAGGGTAAGGTACCTAGGGATTGGCAGAGAGCGTGTATTGTTCCTTTGTATAAAGGCAAAGGGGACAAAAGAGAGTGCAAAAATTATAGGGGAATAAGTCTGTTGAGTGTACCTGGTAAAGTGTATGGTAGAGTTATTATTGAAAGAATTAAGAGTAAAACAGAAAGCAGGATAGCAGATGAACAAGGGGGCTTTAGGAAAGGTAGGGGAGTGTAGACCAAGTGTTTACAGTGAAACATATAGGTGAACAGTATTTGGATAAGGGTAAAGATGTTTTTGTGGCATTTATGGATTTGGAAAAGGCGTATGATAGGGTAGATAGGGGGGCAATGTGGCAGATGTTGCAGGTGTATGGAATAGGAGGAAGGTTACTGAAAGCAGTGAAGAGTTTTTATGAGGATAGTGAGGCTCAGGTTAGAGTGTGTAGGAGGGAAGGGACTATTTCCAGTAAAAGTGGGCCTTAGACAAGGATGTGTGATGTCACCGTGGTTGTTCAATATATTTATAGATGGGGTTGTAAGAGAAGTGAATGCGAGGGTCTTGGCAAGAGGTGTTGGGATAAAAGATAAAGAAGCAAATACAAAGTGGGAGTTGTCACAGTTGCTTTTTGCTGATGACACTGTGCTTTTGGGAGATTCTGAAGAGAAGCTGCAGAGGTTGGTGGATGAATTTGGTAGGGTGTGTAAAAGAAGAAAATTGAAAGTGAATATAGGAAAGAGTAAGGTGATGAGGATAACAAAAGAATAGGTGACGAAAGATTGGATATCAGATTGGAGGAGAGAGTATGGAGGAGGTGAATGTATTCAGATATTTGGGAGTGGACATGTCGGCGGATGGGTCTATGAAGGATGAGGTGAATCATAGAATTGATGAGGGGAAAAGGGTGAGTGGAGCACTTCGGAGTCTGTGGAGACAAAGAACCTTGTCCATGGAAGTAAAGAGGGAATGTATGAGAGTATAGTTATACCAACGCTCTTATATGGGTGTGAAGCATGGGTGATGAATGTTGCAACGAGGAGAAGGCTGGAGGCAGTGGAGATGTCATGTCTGAGGTCAATGTGTGGTGTGAATATAATGCAGAGAATTCGGAGTTTGGAAATTAGGAGGAGGTGCGGGATTACCAAAACGATTGTCCAGAGAGCTGAGGAGGGGTTGTTGAGGTGGTTTGGACATGTAGAGAGAATGGAACGAGACAGAGTGACTTCGAGAGTGTATAAATCTGTAGTGGAGGGAAGGCGGGGTAGGGGTCGGCCTAGGAAAGGTTGGAGGGAGGGGTAAAGGAAGTTTTGTGTGCGAGGGGCTTGGATTTCCAGCAAGCATGTGTGAGCGTATTTGATAGGAGTGAATGGAGGCATAGGGTTTTTTAATACTTGACGTGCTGTTGGAGTGTGAGCAAAGTAACATTTATGAAGGGATTCAGGAAACCGGCAGGCCGGACTTGAGTTCTGGAGATGGGAAGTACAGTGCCGGCACTCTGAAGGAGGGTGTAAATGTTGCAGTTTTATAACTGTAGTGTAAAGCACCCTTCTGGCAAGACAGTGATGGAGTGAATGATGATGAAAGTTTTTCTTTTCGGGCCACCCTGCCTTGGTGGGAATCGGCCGATGTGTTAATAAAAAAAAAAAATATATATATATATATATATATATATATATATATATATATATATATATATATGAATGTTTGCTAGAATTAGGGAACTGGGAAGCAGTAGAGGGTAAGTGTCCTAGGCATACCAACCAATGCCTGGTGCCTGAAAATTAAATATATTTTAAGGCATTATGAGACCGCCAGCCCACAAGTTCTAATATTGTAGTGGTAACCCGACGAGCATAACATTAATGGCATGAGAGTTATAACAAAAATTGGTCAATTTCAATATGTGTAAAAGGCTTGACATTCTATATAGATATCTGGCAATTATCTTGGTATTTTTCCATACATTTGAAAACGGGTTCACCACCGACTTATATAATAATAATAAGGAAGACAACCATAGTTTATTCCACAAGATTCTGAGGTGAAAGCCATCATAACCATGCCATAACCATGGCTGCAATGGCTGCAATGGCTGCAATGGCTGCAATGGCTGCAATGGGTCGACTGGCATACCTCTAGATATTAGGATATCACAACACAAATATTCGATATAGACTGCCCAAGAATCAAATGAGATTTTCAGCCATATTAGTCTGTAAAAATATGGCAAATTGGCCAGAAGCTAAAGTCATTGTCCCTTGTTCCACTTGGCTTGGATGGAACATTGTAGAATCGGCTATCATAAAACATGATGAACGTTCATTATATAATAACATCAGCAGCAGTTATAACACCAGCAGCATCAGAGCAGCAGTACGAAGATGAGAAACAAGAGGTATAAAGGACTGTAGCAGCATTACAAGTAGTAGAGGCGGGATCAGCAGCTGTTAAAACAGCAGCATCCAAATGAGAAGCCGCAGCAAAAGGCGGAGCAGTAGAAACAACAGCAGTAATATACAGAGAAGGTAGGAGGCAATACAATTTTCCTGCTCTCTACACGCAATTTAGATCCAAAGGACTCGATAGCCAAGGATATTACTGAGAGAATATTCCTTCCCTCGTCTCATCACCACCCCGTACTGTCTCTCTCCACACACACACACACACACACAATAGCTTAGCTTCCTGAGATCCTAAGAGCCATGAGGACTGGCGCACTTTGCTGTATTATAGTGTATTCTTGTGCAAGAGTTAAACTCATAGTGGTCACAACGCCTGGGGAAACGTGATATAATGACCCTTGATTCATTCAAGGAGAGGGAGGGTAACTACAGTTCCTTGTATGAAGAGTCCTTCGCCAGCATCAAGGAACCCTCCGCTGGAGAGGTCTCACTTTTCAAAGGGATCAGCAGAGCGCTGTTACTATGAAGATCCTCGTGATGACATCATGCATCGTAAAAGTCTTTGAGAGAGAGATATTAAGAAGTCAAATTGCTAGTTTTATGGACAGGAAGGATTTTCACAGCTCAGGTCTACTCGACAAAATCTGCTCTGTGTGGAGCTATCTCTAATCATATCCTGATAATGCTCTACTTAGAGCGAAACTTTGCTTTATTAGTAGTCGTGTTCTGGAACGTGTATGTCTTCACTGGTCAAACGTTTTTTAATTTCTTTATTTTTTTGCTTGAATACATAAACATATATTGTTAAAAACACCCAAGACCAGGCACGAGCCGTGTAGGCATCTGTGTGATTTGTAGACATTTCAAATTAAATAATTGACTAATGTTATCCCAGTTAATTTCTACAGAGCGTATTATATCCTCTTTCACTGAAATGCAAACTTTAGCTTAGTTTTTCATTAGCATCCAGCGGTGACCGAGAGTACTGAATTGTGAGGTTCAATAGATTACCTCAGACTCTCAAACCATCATCTAGCATACAACCCATCGTCACCTCTGGTTTACCGTAATATTTGGGTTCGCTGTTATATATATATATATATATATATATATATATATATATATATATATATATATATATATATATATATATATATACCTCTAGAACTTTACTGGGGACCCTCATCCTCAGAGAAGACAATAAACGTACCTCAGGGAAAGCTCAGGTTCTCCCCAGAGCTGTTTGAATATTTTCTTCTCCTACCACCCCCTATATTTTATATTCCATATGGACTTTATTAATAGATGGTATTACAATAATACAATATTAGTTAGAGAGCTAAGGGCAAAACCCGATTACTCGACCTGTTATCTAAGGGTACTGTGCTCATAACCAATACTGTAATAATAATATATATGTAATGGGGAGTATGAAATACACATTAGTTTTATTTATATATATACGTATTTTCTTTTACTAGTAAAATGAGTATATAAAACAAGAGTACAATCTTTGTACAGAAACATTATAAAATAATAGTGTGATCTTTGATTCAATAAGCGTATAAGATAATTTGTACTATAGACAACAATATTACATTGTTACATTCTCACGACTGTCCTTTCCAACGTAGTGTTACAGTGTTACACACCTCAGTGTCACACGACATTTACCGTAGTGTCTCACACGACACTGCCTTCTGTGTCTCACACGACACTACCTTGTGTGTCTCACATGACACTACCTTGTGTGTCACACACGACACTACCTTGTGTGTCTCACACGACACTACCTTGTGTGTCTCACACGACACTACCTTGTGTGTCTCACACGACACTACCTTGTGTGTCCACACGACACTACCTGTGTGCTCACACGACACTACCTTGTGTCCACACGACACTACCTTGTGTGTCTCACACGACACTACCTTGTGTGTCCCACGACACTCCTTGTGTGTCTCACACGACACTACCTTGTGTGTCATCACACGACACTACCTTGTGTGTCTCACACGACACTACCTTGTGTTCACACGACACTACCTTGTGTGTCTCACACGACACTACCTTGTGTGTCACACAGACACTACCTTGTGTGTCTCACACGACACTACCTTGTGTGTCTCACACGACACTACCTTGTGTGTCTCACACGACACTACCTTGTGTGTCTCACACGACACTACCTTGTGTGTCTCACACGACACTACCTTGTGTGTCTCACACGACACTACCTTGTGTGTCTCACACGACACTACCTTGTGTGTCTCACACGACACTACCTTGTGTGTCTCACACGACACTACCTTGTGTGTCACACACGACACTACCTTGTGTGTCACACGACACTACCTTGTGTCCACACACTACCTTGTGTCTCACACGACACTACCTTGTGTGTCTCACACGACACTACCTTGTGTGTCTCACGACACTACCTTGTGTCTCACGACACTACCTTGTGTTAGACTACCTTTCTCACACACGTGTCTCAACGACACTACCTTGTGTGTCTCACACGACACTACCTTGTGTCACACGACACTACCTTGTGTGTCTCACACGACACTACCTTGTGTGTCTCACACGACACTACCTTGTGTCTCACACGACACTACCTTGTGTCTCACACGACACTACCTTGTGTCTCACACGACACTACCTTGTGTCTCACACGACACTACCTTGCTGTGTCACACGACACTACCTTTGTGTCACACCGACACTCCTTGTGTCTCACACGACACTACCTTTGTGTCACACCGACACCCTGTTCAGTGTTATAACGCCTCTCATTTGTGCACACACGACACTCCGTCGCTGGTTACACACACTCCATGTCACATACTATTCACTGACACCCTACGTTCGCAGGTGTATCACCACGAATATCCGGTGGCTATCAGGTAATTTACCTCCACTGTCTCAGTGAAGTCTGACACACTCACTAGGCTGGTTCTTCCCCCCAGACATTGATGTGGTGACTCACACGCACTCGTGCCCGTAACAACTGATGCGTAGCACCCGTGGTCAGTCAACCAGTTCACTATCATCTTGTTAGGTTCGCAACAGACAGAATACATTGACAGAAACACAAACATGAATACTTGGTACAATATATCAAAGATTATGAATCTCCTCCAGCTCCTCGAAGCACGACACAGATGCACTCATTCCTTGGATGGCCACCCTGAGCGCTGAACCTTGAAAGTGGCTGCCCTGGGTCCTGTGGTGTCGATAGTCTGAACCCAGCTTTAAGGAAACTGACATTTTTCCCATGATCCCAAGGTCTCTGATCCCACTAAGACAAATTGATAATGTTGACTTATGTCCCTGTACTTGCCGATCTTGTACTCCTCCCTGTCGCCCGACACTGTGATAGATGTAGGTGTCAGCCAGTGTCAACACACACTTATAGTCCCATGCTAAGAGCATGCCATTCTTCCAAGGATAGATGGTGATCCCGTCGGGGCGGTTTGCTGGGTTGTGATCTGGGCTCTCTCTCGGCTGGGCATCCTGCTGTAGCAAGGGTTCTCTTCATGACGTCGTTGACTTCATGTCGTAGGTCAGTGCTGCAATAGGTTTTGGTGCTGGAGCAGCAAGAGTCTCCCATTCAGTGATGGCACTGGCGTAACTAGGGTCCTGTATTCCTGCTGAGTCACTGAGGTTGACCGGAAGAATTTGCTTTATTAACTCATTTGATGCTATGGAAGAGGATAGAAAAGCTGGTAGGGCAATCTGGGAGGATTTGCGTACTCCCAGCCCCCCAAGCCTGACTGGAAGTGAGGCTTGCAACCACTGTCCATCTTCGAGGGAAAGATTCAATACACTCTCTAGCATGGTCTTGAGGAGAGAGTCATATTCCTTGAGTTTTGGACTGCTGAAGGCTGGGGAGCATCTCAGGAAGTAGGTAAGTTTTGGGATTGACAGGCACCTGGTGAATAGGTACAAGGCATCATGTGTATCGATATCTTTCATCCTGGCTTCCATCGTCCTGAGGTCTGAGATTTTTTTCCTAGGACCAGATCGATGGCATTGGGCCCAAGAGGAGTACCAAGGAGAGTGCTGTTGGCTGGATCAATGGCTCGTGCTCCTGGTAAAACAGCACTAACATTCTGAATCATCTGTCGAATGGTAGAAACTATTTCACATTTGGTGGGGGTTTAAAGATAGCCCTAGGCTCTCTCCCATGTCTTTAATTTTTCTGATGTCCTCTAGTTAAGAGAGATTCTGTAGTACCAGCTAGGGTACCATCATCCAAGAACCAGATATTGAGCTCACTGGAGAGTGTTTCTGTGACTTCCTTGATGACCAGACAGAATAGAAAGGGGGCGAGAGGGTCCCCCTGTTGCACACCCTCACATGAGTAAATTTCATGGACCCGAAACAATAGTTTATAAATCACACTATAACACGATTCTGTGAAGGGATAGAGGGAAGGGAAGTGTCTAGAAGATGCTTGGAGAGCAGCATAACTTCTAAGTCCAATTTGATCAAGGCTTTTCATCGGACATGTATATATATATATATATATATATATATATATATATATATATATATATATATATATATATATATATATATATATATATATATATATATCCCTCACTTACCCTCTTTACCTTGCTCATTTTTATGAGCAAGGTAAAGACTAACTTTTATATTTTCGGGAACTACCAAAACATCTGTCATCAGCAATGAGTAACTAAAAGCTTTCACTTTGTATTAAATTTTTTTTCTTTCAATCCCACACTTCTTCCCAACAACTTAGCATCCACTACTTTTACAGCCTCATCTATAAATAAACAGGTGATGTCACCTGTTTAGGACGACATCCCTGTTTAAGGCCTACTGTCACTGGGAAATAGCCTCTCTCACTCTCTCTCTTACATTCCCTAACTTTAGCCTCTCTCCGAACAAAAATTTGTGACAGAAGGACCGTTGCTAATAGCACATGAGAGTATTGCAGGCGTGCAATAGAGGTACCGCAGTTTGTGAACTGGGGAAATGCGAGTATTGCAATTTGTTGCTTGTTGAGTGTCTGCATTCATGCTGTGCCAGGAGCAGTGATGCTGGTGAGACTTAACAAGAGTTTTTTTTAAACTTGTAACCCCAATTTTTAGAGAGGTCCACCAGTAAGCCAGCTGAAGGACTCGGTCAGATGACAACGTTTCAACGTTGGGTCATCATATAAATAAGACCCACGTCAGGATGAACCTTACCTAACCTAAAAGTGTGTGTAGAAGCAACGTGTGTGTTTTCTAAACTATTGTGGTTGGTACTCTACATGGATCAAACTACTTGAGTATTTCGTCATTCATTATTCTCGAGAATAGAGGCAATTTGTGAGAGGTAAATGGACACATGTGTGACCAGTAAGACATTTATTTAGGCTGTAATAAAACGTTTATTGCCGCTTCATTAAGACATTTATAATGGCTATGTTAAGACATTTATAGCGACTATGTTTAGACATTTGTTCCAGACATTTAATGTGGCTATCTCTCGCCCACCAGTACTAGTGGTAGTACAAGCAACAACGGTATTAAAAAGCACAAACATTACTTCTATCAAATATCTTTGTACGTTGTCAACATAGCAATGATTTTTTTCGTATCTGATAATCATCTTCGCACTGGAATAAATTATACGCTGGCCTATCACCTGACGTCACTACCAATGGAAGTAATCATTGTGAGGCTGGGAGAGCGGACGTAATTTTTACTTGAAGATGGGATCAGCTGTGTGTGAGGCTGACCTAATTAATGTAATGAGATTGCAATGTGATTGACTCTCAACTGTCAAAAGTAACTGCAGTTATTTGAATCCTGTATTTGCATCATTAGTTTTTTGTATGATTAGTCGTAATAATGTAGTAAGCTGGGGTTGAGTGCCGGTGTGGTGGACAGTACCTGGACTCGGAAGGATGGGTGGGGATATTGTGGGTCTGGATGTGGGTAGTACAGTACCCGCACTCAGGATTCTAAAGACTGTCGGTGATCACTGAAATTGCGATGTCTATTCATGTCTGGCAAGACAGCCAAAGAATAAGTGTCGGTGTAAGTTTTTTTTACTTTTATTCCCACTTTTCCTAAGTGGGAATCAGACGTTTTAAGGAAAACACAAGAAAAATCAAGCAGTGTTTACTGCTGTTTAATAGCGATTGTCTTAACCATGAATATTCCCTAACAGCAGTTTGGGAATATTCATTTACTGAAGATATATTTAGATGTAACTATATTACAAATTTTATTCTCCTCACGTATATACGTTTTAATTAAAGCCCTACGTTATCTTAAATTCAACATATCTTCCTTTGACATCCACAACACCAAGGGAAAAAAAAAAAACATCGTTCTGCAATGGTCTCAAAGAGATCATAATCCTTTCCCAACCGCGACTTCTCCTCCTTCGGGAGTGCTTCTGATAGCTTTTGAAGCTATCAAAGAACTTAATGATATCCTTTATCTTTTCTTCTAGTGCAGGAAAACTCCTAGGTTTCCATTTGGGAGTTTTCATGTATACCTCGTGAGCCCTGGCACAGGTACACATCTTACCACTGGGAAGAAGGTGAATTCTAAGATTATCTTGCTATCCTTGCCAGGGATCTTGAGAAACACTGGTCGCGTAAATCTAAGATAACACGGAGAGACCTCAGATGTTATTACGTAATATTATTATTATTTTTATTATCAATAATAATAATAATAATAATAATAATATTATTATTATTATTATTATTAATTGATAATACTAATTACCAATGTTATTATTATTTATATTATTAATATAATTATTACCAATGTTATTATTATTATTATTATTTCCCAGTAAAAGTATGCCTTAGACAAGGATGTGTCATGTCACCATGGCTGTTCAATATATTTATAGATGGGGTTGTAAGAGAAGTGAATGCGCGGGTGTTGGCATGAGGTGTGGGGTTAAAAGGTAAAGAATCTAACACAAAGTGGGAGTTGTCACAGCTGCTTTTTGCTGATGACACTGTGCTTTTGGGAGATTCTGAAGAGAAGTTGCAGAGGTTGGTGGATGAGTTTGGTAGGGTATGTAAAAGAAGGAAATTGAAAGTGAATATAGGAAAGAGTAAGGTGATGAGGATAACAAAAAAATTAGGTGGTGAAAGATTGGATATCAGATTGGAGGGAGAGAGAATGGAGGAGGTGAATGTATTCAGATATTTAGGAGTGGACGTGTCAGCAGATGGGTCTATGAAGGATGAAGTGAATCATAGAATTGATGAGGGTAAAAGGGTGAGTGGAGCACTTAAGAGTCTGTGGAGACAAAGAACTTTGTCCATGGAAGTAAAGAGGGGAATGTATGAGAGTATAGTTATACCAACACTCTTATATGGGTGTGAAGCATGGGTGATGAATGTTGCAACGAGGAGAAGGCTGGAGGCAGTGGAGATGTCATGTCTGAGGTCAATGTGTGGTGTGAATATAATGCAGCGAATTCGTAGTGTTGAAATTAGGAGGAGGTGTGGGATTACCAAGACTATTATCCAGAGGGCTGAGGAGGGGTTGTTGAGGTGATTTGGACATGTAGAGAGGATGGAACAAAGTAGAATGACTTGGAGAGTGTATAAATCTGTAGTGGAGGGAAGGCGGGGTAGGGCTCGGCTTAGGAAAGGTTGGAGGGAGGGGGTAAATGAGGTTTTGTGTGAGAGGGGCTTGGACTTCCAGCAAGCATGCATGAGAGTATTTAATAGAAGTGAATGGAGACAAATGGTTTTTAATACTTGACGTGCTGTTGGAGTGTGAGCAAAGTAACATTTATGAAGGGATTCAGGGAAACCGGCAGGCTGGACTTGAGTCCTGGAGATGGGAAGTACAGTGTCTGCACTCTGAAGGAGGGGTGTTAATGTTGCACTTTTATAACTGTAGTGTAAAGCACCCCTCTGGCAGGACAGTGATGGAGTGAATGATGATGGAAGTTTTTATTTTTCGGGCCACCCTGCCTTGGTGGGAATCGGCCGATGTGTTAATAAATAATAAAAATATTATTATTATTATTATTTTTATTATTATTATTATTAGTGTCCTATGGGGAAGCTCGAAGCTTGGGAAATGATAGGGATTGAGGGGTGGGGGTAATTAGGTTTGATCCCAGGAAGAGGGAGCTTCATCGAATTCCTTGGATTAAGAGCTCTTCACAAGTAACTCACATATTTGACATGACTTAAGACGACGTTTCGGTCCGTCCTAAAACGATATCAAAAGAATTGGTTTCCAAGTGGGACGAAACGTCGGTTGCCTCTCCCTTCGTTGTGCAGTGTTGTAGACACTCGTATTTTTCCGCTTAACAGTAAAGTGTGCAGAATACAACCAACATGAATTATCAGTGTTGTATAACCATCATCATCATCAAAATAATAATAATAATAATAATAACAATAGTAATAAAATTTGTAATAGCCATAATAAAAAATATTATTAACAATAATAAAAAATATTATTAACAATAATAAAAAATAGTAATAACAATAATAATAATCGTAATAATAATAATCATAATAATAATAGATAATAATATTAGTAATAACAATACAGATAATAATAATAATAATAATAATAAAATAATGAAGATTGTAATAATAATAATAATAAAAATAGTAATAACAAAAAAATAATAATAATAACAATAATAATAATAATAATAATAGTAATTGTAATAATAATAAAAATAATAATAGTTTTACCAATACCAAATTAATAATAATAATAATAATAATAATAATTGAAAAAATAATACTAAAAATAATATTATTAACAACAATAAATTAGTAATAATAATAGTAATAATAATAATAATGGTACCAATAATAATAATAATAATAGTAATAATAATATTTTGAATAACAATAATAATAATAATAGTAATAATATTTTGAATAATAACAATAAAATTAGTAATAATAATAATAGAGATATCCTTAGCTTGCAAGAAAATATATGTGTATGTTCAGCATTTGAAAGAATACTAATGATAATAATAATATTGACAATAATAATGATCATGTTATTATACTGATCCTCTTAATAATTTCACGTAATGATTATGTTTTAATTAAGCAAGGCAAATCTCTATTGTGTCTGTTATTAATTTATGTATTTGTTGTTGTTGTTGTTGATTCGCCGGGACTCTCCCGGCCCCGGGCCTTGTCCAAGTGGTGGCCCGGCCTTGGTTCCCTTTCTCGGGAGTATCTCATACTAACGTCTGCCATGGGAGGAGGTACTTGGGACCTCCTCATCTGTGGGACCAACGGTCCCCAGGCCTAGCCACATTCCCCGCCCTCACGGGGCTCGTAGGGAGAAGCTAGGCCCATCTTTGGTCTGCCATCGTCCACGCCCCAGGGGAGCTAATGGGAATAGCAGTCATGTGAGCCGCAGGGAAAAGCAAGCTCTGGCTCAGGCACCTACCCTGCCCTAAAGGGGCTAGGCATGGTGTCGATGATTATGTATTTATGTGCGTGTGTATGTATATATGTATGTATGTATATATGTATGTATGTATGTATGTATACATATATATATATATATATATATATATATATATATATATATATATATATATATATATATATATATAATATAATATAATATAATATAATATAATATAGGGAGGTACCACCTCTAGAACTGAACTGGGGACCCTCATCCTCAGAGAAGAGAATAAACGTACTTCAGGGCAAGCTCAAGATTTTCCCCTATATTCTATATTCTATGTGAACTTTATTTATAGACAGAATACACTGACAAAAAAAAAGTGTGAAATTTTTATTCCTGTCTATAACGATTAAAATACATGCTCTACCTCTTGTAAATTATTCCAGTATCTAATGGCTGACGTTTGTGTGTGTGTGTGTTGGAAATCTTGTCAATGCAATATATGTTTTTTAAGCGTGTAATTGGACTATCTTAAAAAAACAAACGTTTTTTTTTCCTTATGAGATTGTAAAGAATTTTAAAATTAATACAACTGAATAAAAGACGAATTGAAAAACATTGAAAACATGAGTGTTTTACAGCACATATAAATTTCCTGTGTTGAGTGAACCCTTAAATACTGCACTGCCTGATGCCAAAGCAGTCCATCTGTTTGCTAGTTTCCTCATGCCATCTATAGTTACCGTTTATTACTTCAAAATACTGTATCCATCTTCAAGTGGTCGCTGCTCAGTTTAACATAGACATTCCCCAGATTGCTGTAAATATTCTCTTCTAATCAACTTTTCATTTTCAGTTGTCGCCGAGGGATTAACTTGTATCTTTCTTGGTTAGGGATTCACACATAAACACAGGTACATGATTTGGATAGTGGTGTTAATGGTGGTGAGGATGGTGGTGATAGTGGTGGCAGTATTAGTGATGGTGGTAGCGGTGGTGGTGATATTTGTAGTGGTGACGGACACATGCATTTAGTGGCCTCTTATTACGCAGTGTATTGTAAAAAAATATGTATAAAAGAACGCTCCATATATAATGTCAGCTTCCGGGATTTGTTGTAAAACCAGACGCGTATTAGTCGTGAAGAGTAGCCAGTCCAGGACAGGAGCGGGTGAGGTGTTTTTGAGTCAGTACGTGGAGCACAGCAGCTGGAGCAAGATGTCCTAAGACGTCAGTCACAATTTGGTGTTTGTAGGAATGGTGATTTTTTGTAAGTGTATACCATAGGTTATTTTATTGGTTTTTGGTGCTCTCATGTTTACCTGTAAGACCCTAGTGTGCAGAGGCCTATTTAAGTTTTGGGGAGAGTACTCATGAACAGTATATTGCCGGCAGAAGGGGAAGGGGTGTTATGGAGCTTCTCTCTATAAATAGTTATGTTTTTAACCACTAGTTTCAGTGTGCTAGTGAGCTAATGTGGGTACTGAGTACAGGTGTATTGGAGTGTGGTGATTTTTGTATGTTGCATGTTAATTTACTATTAATATATATATATATATATATATATATATATATATATATATATATATATATATATATATATATATATATTTTATATGTTATCTTTTGTGCCCTTCCTGTTAATATAATATTGACTCCACACTTTATGTGAAGGTACAAGCTGGCCCTAGAGTGGTTTCTTTTTCTCTTTTAAATTATATAAATGCCCCTAGACTAGGCAGGTTGTTCACCCTTAGGAACCAGGACCTTTATTTACATTACACAGTCAAAAGCGTAACACCCCTTTATTAGATCCACACTTCTAGTACTGGGTGGGGTCTCCCTTTTCCTCCAGAACAGCCTGAATTTTTCGTGGCATGGTTTCAAGAAGGTGTTGAAAACATTCCTTAGAATCTTTCATCTGTAATCCATGTGTGTTGTAGGAGGCGACTAAAATGCCGGGAACAATGGGCTAGTAACCCCTTCTTCTGTATAAATTACTAAAAGAAAAACTTTTTAAAACTGGGATGTTGTTTGAATGTGCGTGGATGTAGTGCAGATGATAAGAAAGAGATGATTGCCATTGTTATGAATGAAAAGAAGTTGGATGTCGTAGCTCTAAGCAAAGCAAAGCTTTAAGTTCATAGAAAATAACGAGTACACTGACCTATACTCGGATTTGTTGTTTTTCATGATTGCGTGTACAAAAATGTATCTGGACTTTTGCATACATTGGTACTTGTCCAAGTGGACCTTTGCTCATAGTAGTTGAGTAGCCCTGATATAGAGCGTAATGACAGTAGTGTGTTGGACTATGTATTGGTAGATAAAAGACTGATGGGTAGACTTCAGGATGTACATGGTTATAGAGGAGCCACAGATACATCAGATCACTTTTTAGTTGTAGCTGCAGTGAGAGTAAAAGATAGATGGGAGGCAAGGATCAACAAGTAAGAGAGAAGTGAAGGTTTATAAACTAAAGGAAGAGGCGGTTAAGGTAAGATATAAACAACTTTTGGAAGAGTGATGGGCTAGTGCGAGTATAGGCAATGAGGTTGAAGATGTATGGGGTAGATTTAAGAATGTAATGTTGGAGTGTTCAGCAGAAATTTGTGGTTACAGGAAAGTGGGTGCGGGAGGACAAAAGAGGGATTGGTGAAATGATGATATAAAACGAGAAAAAGTTAGCCTATGTATGAGAGGTTTTTACAAAGATACAAGGCGGGAGGAATATATGGAGAGAAACAGAGGTTAAGAGAGTGGTGAAGCAATGTAAAAGGAGAACAAATGAGAGTGGATGAGATGCTATCAACAAATTTTGGTGAGAACAAGAACAAAAGTTGGAGTGAGATTAACAATTTGAGAAAGCCTATGGAACGAATGGATTTGACAGTTAAAAATGGGAGATGAGAGTTATTAGACGGAAGATGGAGGGAATATTTTGAGGAACTGTTAAATGTTGATGAAGACAGGGAAGCTGTGATTTCGTGTATTGTGCAAGGAGGTATAACATCTTGTAAGAGTGAGGAAGAGCCAGTTGTGAGTGTGGGGAAAGTGCGTGAGACAGAGGTTAGAAAGAAAAGGGGTAAAGCAGCTGGGATTGACGGGATAAAGACAGAAACGCTAAAGCAGGCGGGAATATGGTTTTGGAGTGGTTAGTGTTTTTATTTAATAAATGTATGGAAGAGGGTAAGGTGCCTAGGGATTGGCAGAGCATGCATAGTTCCTATGTATAAAGGCAAATTGGACAAAAGTGAGTGTGAAAATTATAGGGGAATAAGCCTGTTGAGTATATACTTGGTAATGTGTATGGTAGAGTTATTATTGAAAGAATTAAGAGTAAGACGGAGAGCAGGATAGCAGATGAACATGTAGGCTTTATGAAGGGTAGGGGGGTGTAGACCAAGTGTTTACAGTGAAACATATAGGTGAACAGTATTTAGATAAAGGTAAAGAGGTTTTTGTGGCATTTATGGACTAGAAAAAGGCGTATGATAGGGTGGATAGGGAGGCAATGTGGCAGATGTTGCAAATGTATGGAATAGAAGGTAGGCTACTGAAAGCAGTGAAGAGTTTTTACGAGGATAGTGAGGCTCAGGTTAGAGTATGTAGAAGAGAGTGATATTATTTTCCAGTAAAAGTAGGCCTTAAACAGGGATATGTGATGTCACCATGGTTGTTCACTATATTTATGGATGGGGTTGTAAGATAAGTGAATGCTGGGGTGGTGGTAAGAGGTGTGGGGTTAAAAGATAAATAATCTAACACAAAGTGGGAGTTGTCACAGTTGCTCTTTACTGATGACACTGTGCTTTTGGGAGATTCTGAAGAGAAGTTGCAGAGGTTAATGGATGAATTTGGTAGGGTAAGTAAAAGAAGGAAATTAAAAGTGAACATAGTAAAGAGATGGTGAGGATAACAAAAAATTTAGGTAATGAAAGATTAGATATCAGATTGGAGAGAGTATGGAGGAAGTGAATATATTCAGATATTTGGGAGCAGATTTGTCAGCTGGGTCTATGAAAGACGAGGTGAATCATAGAATTGATGAGGAGAAAAATGTGAGTGGTGGATTGAGGAGTCTGTGGAGGCAAAGATCGTTATCCATGGAAACAAAGAGGGCAATGTATGAGAGTATAGTCATACCAGCGCTCTTATATGGGTGTGAAGCATGGGTCGTGAATCTTGTAATAAGGAGAAGGCTGGAGGCAGTGGAGATGTTATGTCTGAGGGCAATATGCGGTGTGAATATAATGCAGAGAATCCGTAGTTTGGAAATTAGGAGGAGGTGCGGGAGGTGAGAGGATGGAACGAAATAGAATGACCTGGAGAGAGTATAAATCTGTTGTGGAAGGAAGGCGGGGTAGGGGTCGGCCTAGGAAAGGTTGGAGGGAGGGGGTAAAGGAGGTTTTGTGTGCAAGGGGCTGACTTCTAGCAAGCATGCATGAGCGTGTTAAATAGAAGCCACTGGAGACAAGTGGTTTTTAGGACTTGACGTGCTGTTGGAGAGTGAGGAAGGTAACATTTATGAAGGGATTCGGGGAAACCGGCAGGTCGGACTTGAGTCATGGAGGTAGGAAGTACAGTGCTTGCACTCTGAAGGAGGGGAGTTGATAAGTTGCAGTTTTGTAACTGCAAGTAGGCACACCTCTAGCAAGACAGTGATGGAGTGAATGATGATGAAAGTGTTTCTTCTTTTCCGGATCACCCAGACTTAGTGGGAAACGGCCTTCGTGTTAATAAAATAATATAAAAAAGACAGGTAATTGGTAGGGATGTAGCAGCTCTGAGGGTCATTTATATTGTAATGCTTGCACATTGTAACTATTAAATAAGCGATGGATAATGTTTTTCTTTTTGGCTGACGGGCCACCCTACCATGTTGGGACATGACTAGAGCGATTAAAAAAATACTAATATGCTATCACTTACCCCTTTTACCTTATAGCCCCAACAGGACTAACATTTCGACAATTCTAGACCCTATATTGAGTATGAAACAAATTATAGTGCCTCTGGCCGATAGTAGCGGTCGTTGTCTTCCGAAAGGAGCCAATCACTGACTGATAACTCTTCCCTGGGAAAAGTGAGGAGGTGAAATGTGCAACAGAGTAGTTCTAGTCTTGGGAAAGAGTAATTCCTGACCGCTCCTTGGACTTACTTTCAAAAACAAATAATAAAAGCCTATGTAAGTTACGATAAATGTCATAAGAATAAAACAGTCACTCCATAACATACTGGAAGCACATACAAATCCCTCCATTACTTCGATGAGAGGACGCAAATGGGGTAATTGTTCAGGAAAAAAAATATAATAGTATTTCATTTCGTATTTTGGATTGATTAGTTACGGGGAAAAAATAATTTTCTTGCAACACAACAGCGTTCATTATGAAGGCTTCCAGAAATAAAAGAGAGAGAAAATTACACTCCTGGGTTATTTGAGAATTTTGATAGTGTGCTGAGCCGCCTGCTGCCATTAACTGCCACCAGCCAGATAAGACACCTAACGATAACTGCCACCAGCCAGATAAGACACTAACGATAACTGTCACCACGCGATAAAACACTAAGATTATCGTTAAGGAAGATGACACCTCCTCTCCAAGGTACTCTTTACAAGCATCAGGCACTGTTTACACCAACACTGAACAGTGTTTACACCAACACTGAACAGTGTTTACACCAACACTGAACAGTGTATATACCAACACTTGCAAGTGTTTACACCAACACTGAACAGTGTTTACACTAGGGATGTATCGGATGGGAAAATTTAGATATCCGCGGATGCGGATGTGTTTACGGATGTCTTACTTATTTTGCGGATGCGGATATCTGCTTACAGTAAAATGCGGATGCGGATGCGGATTACGGATGTCACATCTTGACATCAGGGCGGATGCGGATTTTGCAGGACAGTCATAAAACACCAGATTTTTGTTGTTTTACCACATGGCAAATACTTTTATTACATAATACTTTTATTTATAATACGTTTATTACATAATCAATTGACATTTGCTTAATACTTAAAGTTTATGATTGGAAGGTTTTTCTTCAAGAATAACAGTTTCTCTGCATTTTCTGCCGGAAGTTGTTTTCGTTTGTTGTCATAAATGAGGCAGCAACACTGAACAACTGTTCACTAGGAACACTGCTTGGTGGGCAACACTGAACAACTGCTCACTAGGAACACTGCTTGGTGGGCAACACTGAACAACTGCTCACTAAGAACACTGCTTGGTGGGCAACACTGAACAAATGCTCACTAGGAACACTGCTTGGTGGGCAACACTGAACAACTGCTCACTAGGGACACTGCTTGGTGGGCAACACTGAACAAATGCTCACTAGGAACACTGCTTGGTGGGCAACACTGAACAACTGCTCACTAGGAACACTGCTTGGTGGGCAACACTGAACAAATGCTCACTAGGAACACTGCTTGGTGGGCAACACTGAACAACTGCTCACTAGGACACTGCTTGGTGGGCAACACTGAACAACTGCTCACTAGGAACACTGCTTGGTGGGCAACACTGAACAACTGCTCACTAGGAACACTGCTTGGTGGGCAACACTGAACAACTGCTCACTAGGAACACTGCTTGGTGGGCAACACTGAACAAATGCTCACTAGGAACACTGCTTGGTGGGCAACACTGAACAAATGCTCACTAGGGACACTGCTTGGTGGGCAACACTGAACAACTGTTCACTAGGGACACTGCTTGGTGGGCAACACTGAACAAATGCTCACTAGGAACACTGCTTGGTGGGCAACACTGAACAACTGATCACTAGGGACACTGCTGGTGGGCAACACTGAACAAATGCTCACTAGGAACACTGCTTGGTGGGCAACACTGAACAATGCTCACTAGGACACTGCTTGGTGGGCAACACTGAACAACTGCTCACTAGGAACACTGCTTGGTGGGCAACACTGAACAACTGCTCACTAGGGACACTGCTGGGTGGGCAACACTGAACAACTGCTCACTAGGAACACTGCTTGGTGGGCAACACTGAACAACTGCTCACTAGGAACACTGCTTGGTGGGCAACACTGAACAACTGCTCACTAGGAACACTGCTTGGTGGGCAACACTGAACAACTGCTCACTACGGACACTGCTTGGTGGGCAACACTGAACAACTGCTCACTAGGAACACTGCTGGGTGGGCAACACTGAACAACTGCTCACTAGGAACACTGCTTGGTGGGCAACACTGAACAACTGCTCACTAGGAACACTGCTGGGTGGGCAACACTGAACAACTGCTCACTAGGAACACTGCTTGGTGGGCAACACTGAACAACTGCTCACTAGGGACACTGCTTGGTGGGCAACACTGAACAACTGCTCACTAGGGACACTGCTGGGTGGGCAACTCAGATACTGACAAGCAATCTTCGACACATCAGTGTACTCTCCCTTCATTATCTTCCACCACTGTAAGCTGTCTTCACTTGTTCCACTAATTCTCTTTTCCTTATGATATCTCTCAATAATATCTTGCATGGTTTTGCTTGCTGCAGACTCTGCAGAGGTTCCCTCTTCATCACTGCTGGAAGCAACAATGGACGTCATTGTTGCATCTAATGTTGCAACCACTGTAGTTTTTTTGCGCTGAGTCTTCTCTTCTTCGTTTCTTTACTGGTTCTTCATCGTCCTTTGATTGTTTGCGTTTCTTTTCATTTCTCTCTTCACACAGTCTGGCAAGTGATGATTTCACTTGATTATTGATGTGAGTTGAGGAAAAGAATTTACTCTTGTATCTTGGGTCAAGATATGTTGCAATTCTGTACAAATCTTCACCTTCAACCACGGAAAATCTTTTTTCAACTTCAGCTGCATTATTTGCCTCATGATGTTTACTACCTGTGTTGCCTCTTTATCTTCTTTTGACTCAGCCGCTGATTCAGTGTTTGGTTCAATTTCTGAACTTGAAGCTGAGGTGTGATATTCTTCAGAATGAGAAACTTGTGTGTGTTGACTGTGTTGCTGAAGAGTGTATTTTAAGGATACTACAAGAGTGTATTTTAAGGATACTACAAGAGGTAGTACTTCAGCTACTGTTGATGTTGACTCACTCGTTCTTTTGGTGATGTCTTCATAAGGTTCTAGAGATTCCACGCATTTGGACATTATTAACCATTCAGTGTTACTGAAGTGTTTTATTTTGGAGTTGGTAGCAGCATACACACATAGTGACTCCTTTATGTCCAGTGTTAGTAGCAGCATCTGTAATGTGTATCATGGATGACACTAAGCTTGGCTACTTGAAGCCTCTCCTGAATCTTTTTTAGTTCATCTTGGGCCATAGTTGAATGATGAAAGTGAGTAGCAATGCTGCAAGGTAGAGAGTAGAACTATATACAAAAAATGAGGTAATCAGTCCCTTGGCCTTGGAATTTGTGTTCAGCACTACTCTAGTTCTACTCTCTTCAAATTATGTCCTAGAATTTTGTATTGATAAAGCCACTGGATGGCGAAACGTCTACTATAAAGATACCCAGATGTTGCACATGTGTCTTAATTTCATAAATATACCAGCACTTGAAGTTGTCAGCCGCTCGGCGTTGAAGTTTTATAGCCAGTCAGGTGAAAAACTATATTCATAAATTATTCCTCTGTCATAAAAAGTAATTAAAATGCTGTGAACAAGGGGCGCTAGTAACCCCTTCTATTAATTACTAAAACTAGAAAAAATTATAAAGCTGGGATGTTTGAATGTTCATGGATGTAGCACAGATGATAAGAAAGTGTTGATTGTAAATGTTGTGAAATAAAAGAAGCTGAATGTCATAGCTTTAAGTGAAAAAGGCGAATGGAGTAGGAAATTTTCAGTGGGGAGAATAAATGGGATTAGGTGAATTGTCCCTGAAAGAATTAGTGGTAAGGAAGCAGACACAGTAATGTTGAATGGTGAGTCATGGAAGGGAACGTGTGGTATGAATATTATGCAGAGAAATCGTAGTTTGGAGATTAGAAGGAGAGGCGGGGGTTAATAAAAGTATTATCCAGAGGGGTGAGGAGGGGTTGTTGAGGTGGTTTGGACATTTAAAGGTTAAGGAGCAACATAAGATAACTTGGCGGGTGTATATATCTGTAATGGAGAGAAGGAGGGGTACAGGTCCTCCTAGGAATGGTCAGAGGGAGGGTATATAGGAAGTTTTGTTTGTGAAAGGCTTGGACATCTAAAAGGCCTGTGAGTATGTTAAACAGGAGAGAGTTGAGGCAAGTGGTATTTATGACTTGATGTGCTGTTGGAGTGTGAACAAGGTAGCATTTATGAAGCGATTCAGGGGAACCGATTAGCTGGACTTACGTTCTGGAGGTGGGAACTACAGTGCTTGTACTGTGAAGGATGGTGTGGATTTTGAAGTTCAGATGGGTATCAGAGCTGCAGTACTGGTGCGCATCTGGCAAGACAGTAATGGAGTGAGTGATGATGAAAGTGTTTTTTTCTTTTTCGGAACACCTTACCTGTGTGGGAGACAACCGGCGTGTCAAATATAAATTTAATCTCGAACTTAGGGATCAAAGTGTTGTTGACTGGAAGTGATGTGCAACCTTAAGGGCGCTTTGAGTTGTCGATAGGTTTTAAGCCCAATTAACCTAAAAAAGTAAGTCTTAAAATCAACACTGCACTAAACCTGACCTATTTTGCATAACTCAGTGCATAAACAGCAAACATTAAACCATATTTCAATATTAAATTTATTCTGACGTGGGTGGACCCGTTATGCTGACTGATTTACGGAAGTGGGAAGAGGATGTAAATAAGACACAAGAAGTGAGAAGTAACATGTGTTTATATACAGTAAAAAGCCTTGATAATTCTGGCGGAAGGAGAAAGGGCAACGACCTCTTCTGGCAACACTCACTATCAATATTTGAACAACCACAACACAAATGTTATACAACACTGCGTTGTATGAGAATGTGTTATAAATTTAGAAAAAAAAGGTAAAAGTTACTTTGATATTCGTAAAGAATAAAAGTCACAATTCCGTGACTGCAACAATACACAAATAACCTGCACATGAGAACTGAAACTGATGACCAACAAGTAGGACCGAAACGTCGTCGTAAGTTTCAGCCTCCTATGTGAGGGTTGTGTATGGATATACGTAATTGTTCCATAGATTGTAAAAAAATTTTTACTGATAGTTACTCTTTCTTTAAAAAAAAAATATCTTTGAATATTTTTTTTTCCGTGTTGCCCGAATCTGAGATCTGCCCTAAGTCTGACCTCCCTTATGCGGCCCCCCCTCCCCCATGGTCCTCCTCACCCTCCCCGTATGCTTATGCCAGGCAGAAGAGGCTTTTGAAATTTATCGTACCCATTCCAAGAATCTTGGATTGGGTCCGATAGGTCACTTGCACATGCCAATATCGTCATGAACCTTGACCTAGTTACTCTCCACCTCCATGGAAAATTTAAAGTCGATTGGATGAAGCATTCTCATGTTAAGAATCAAAAGCGAAACTGTGGAAGAAAAACCTAAATAAAAAAAAAGAAAACATCAAGCAGCCACTTAAAGATACCATTTTAGGGATACTTAAATATCTGCACTGTAAACAGTGATGCCAATTGGACATATATATTGTTTCAATTAACAGTTTCATTTAACAACTTTCATTTAACTTATAATTATTTCATTTAACAGTTTTCCTTTTATTTTTTCACACATCTGAAATGTTGGTGTGGTAAATGAGAGTGTTATCAGCCGTGAAGGTGCTTAAGGGTAAAACCACGTCTCCAGGTCGTTAAATGCAAGTAACGGCCGCCTTAACGACCCAACCATAGCGCGACTCTCGGCTACTTGATCTCAAACGTGTTTTTTTTACGGTCTAAAGTTGCAACACACGTCGTTATGTCCTACATTATTTACTGCTGAACTATGAGGACATGCTGATTAACAAGCGCAACTTGTGACAAATATGTCTGACAGTCTCCATCCCTCTCTTATTCACAAGAAACATTATATATATATATATATATATATATATATATATATATATATATATATATATATATATATATATATATATATATATATATATATATATTCGACAAAGCATTAAGGTGCATTCACCATCGGTGGGTTGACTGTGAAAAAAAAAAAAACATGCAACTTCTGAACAAAGTCGAAGATCCTAATGTCAGCAGTCCCCTGCTCCCCTGCTCCCCTGCTGATTTCCTAGCACATAGGAAATAAATTACCAAATAGTTTTTGCTACAAATGAATGCCTGTGTTCCTTTTTAAATGCCATTAACACTGCAGGCATTGTCATACGACTTACCGGCCATTATGCAATGTCAATATCTAACTGCTCCAGAAATGACAGCAAAATGCGTTTCCAAAGTTTTTTCCAGTAGACTTTCAGTCAAAATAAACTGAATAAACGGCTACACAGGACCTTCAGGAGTCATATACTTTCAGCTGATCCCAGTGTGTTATATCGGGTGTTGAATTTCCATTAAATTGTTGGAAAGTTAAGGAAACCTTGGCAGTCTAGAAACAGTGGAATTCTTTCTTTGTAAACGTCTTCCAGTCACCACCTTCCAAGGTCAGTTCCAGGCTCTCGGAAATATGGGAATGGTAGCTGTGGCTTCTCCATCTCATTCTCATCAACATTATATGACTCAGCTTCCTGGAGTTCGGCTTCAATGTTGACGTGTTCATCTTCCGCAGTGGCAGTGGCTGACAGTGACAGGGAAAGTGACAGTCACAGCGGCAATGACAGTGACAGTAGGAGACTGGACAGCAGGATCATCACCCGGTCTGCGTGTGTGTGTGTACTCACCTATTTGTGGTTGCAGGGGTCGATACTCAGCTCCTGGCCCCACCTTTTCACTGATTGCTACTAGGTCCTCTCTCTCCCTGCTCCATGAACTTTATCATACCTCGTCTTAAAGCTATGTATGGATCCTGCCTCCACTACCTAACTTTCCAGACTATTCCACTTCCTGACAACTCTATGACTGAAGAAATACTTCCTAACATCCCTTTGATTCCTCTGAGTCTTCAACTTCCAATTGTTACCCCTTGTTTCTGTGTCCCATCTCTGGAACATCCTGTCTCTGTCCACTTTATCTATTCCTCGCAGTATTTTGTATGTCGTTATCATGTCTTCCCTAACCCTCCTCTCCTCCAGTGTCGTCAGGCCGATGTGTTTGTGTGTGTACTCACCAAGTTGTGCTCAAATAGTTGTGGCTGCAGGGGTCGAGTCTTAGCTCCTGGCCCCGCCTCTTCACTGGCATCAACTGGGTCACTCTCCCAGCGCTATGAGCTTTATCATACCTCTTCTTAAAGCTATGAATGGATCCTGCCTCCACTACATCGCTTCCCAAACTATTCCACTTCCTGACCACTCTGTGACTGAAGAAATACTTCCTAACATCCCTGTGATTCATCTTAGTCTTCAACTTCCAACTGTGTCCCCTTGTTGTTGTGTCCCATCTCTGGAACATCCTGTCTCTGTCCACCTTTTCAATTCCTCTCAGAATTTTATATGTCGTTATCATGTGTCTCCTATCTCTCCTGTTCTCCAGTCGTCAGGTCGATTTCCCTTAACCTCTCCTCGTAGGACATATCCCTTATCTCCGGGACTAGTCTTGTTGCAAACCTTTGCACTTTCTCTAGTTTCCTTACATGCTTGGCTAGGTGAGGGTTAAAAACTGGCGGTGTATACTCCAGTATGGGCCTAATGTACACATTGTACAGGGTCCTGAATGACTCCTTATTAAGATGTCGGAATGTTGTTCTTAGGTTTGCCAGGCGCCCGTATGCTGCAGCAGTTATTTGGTTGATGTGCGCCTCAGGAGATGTGCCCGGTGTTATACTCACCCCAAGATCCTTTTCCTTGAGTGAGGTTTGTAGGCTCTGGCCCCCTAGACTGTACTCCGTCTGTGGGCTTCTTTGCCCTTCCCCAATCTTCATGACTTTGCACTTGGTGGGGTTGAACTCCAGAAGTCAGTTGCTGGACCAGGCTTGCAGCCTGTCCAGATCCCTTTGTAGTTCTACCTGGTCCTCGTCCGATTGAATTCTTCTCATCAACTTCACATCATCTGCAAACAGGGACACTTCGGAGTCTATTCCTTCCGTCACGTCGTTCACAAATACCAGAAATAGCACCAGTCCTAGGACTGATCCTTGTGGCATCCTGCTCGTTACAGGCGCCCACTCTGACACCTCGTCACGTACCATGACTCGCTGCTGTCTTCCTGACAGGTATTCCCTGATCCATTGTAGTGCCTTCCCTGTTATCCCTGCCTGGTCCTCCAGCTTTTGCACTAATCTCTTGTGTGGAACTGTGTCAAATGCCTTCTTACAGTCCAAGAAAATGCAATCTACCCACCTCTCTCTCTCTTGTCTTACTGCCGTCACCCTGTCATAGATCTCCAGTAGGTTTGTGATGCAGGATTTCTCATCCCTGAAACCGTGCTGGCTGTCGTTGATAAGCTCATTCCTTTTTAGGTTTCCACCACTCTTCTCCTGATAATCTTATCCATATCCTTGCATACTATACATGTCAGTGACACTGGTCTGTAGTTTAGTGCTTCGGGTCTGTCTCCTTTTTTAAAAATTGGGACTACATTTGCTGTCTTCCATACCTCAGGTAGTTGCCCTGTTTCGATAGATAGGTTGAAGATTGTTGTTAGTGGTACACTTAGCGCCTGTGCTCCCTCTCTCAGGATCCATGGAGAGATGTTATCCGGCCTCATCACCTTTGAGGTATCTAGCTCGCTTAGCAGCCTCTTCACTTCCGCATCAGTTGTATTTATTGTGTCCAACACCTGATGGTGTACCACACCTCTCCGTTTTTCTGGAGGCCCTTCCTTCTCCTGTGTGTGTGTGTGTGTGTGTGTGTGTGTGTGTGTGTGTGTGTGTGCATCCATGCGCATGTGTGTGTTTTTAAATGTGTGTGTGTAAATGTTTGTGTATAAATATGTATGTGTAAGTGTTTCTCCTTTCTTATGTTCTTGTGTACTTCTCTGGCTTCCTGGTTAGAACTCACTAACTTCCTCTGATTGCACCTGTCTGTGTATAGACACCTGTGCATGCTGGTGTGTGTGAGAGCGTGTGTGCCCGTGTGTGCGTGTGTGATGTGTGCATGTGTGTGTGTGGTGTGTGTGTGTGTGAGTGTGTGTGTGTATGTTTGCGTGGAAAAGAAATATAAAGAGAAAAAGTGAATCACTAAGTATAGTTCAAGGTGGGATTTCTTAAGCAAGAGCCTGGATGATGTCATCCAAGGGGCATCCAGTATAGACGCGGAGTGTCCAGGGAAGTCAGAGAGCACCAACACACCATTGACTGTGGAAGAGATGAATATAATTCACCTGTTAGAACTAGAGAAGAGGTGAAGTTAAAATTGAGGACGTGAGCAGATTGCGCAACACGAAAAGTTGTTGAAGAGAGAAAATTTTGGAATGTTTGAACACATAAATCCCACATACAGGAAAACCAAAACACCGAATACAAGTCACCTGAATATTTCAGTTTACAGTGACTGTTAGTTTTTCTTCTTGCATTTTTCCATCTTCTAGGGTTCCATGTTATATCTTGAGAATGCCTCTTCTAAACGTCTTCAAACTTTCAGCACTAGTATATCCTACTTAAAGGGAGGAGCTGCTTCGTATTTGGCTCTGTTAGTGCTAATTTGCTAATTTTATGGACCAAATTGTGAAATTAATTTCAAGCGATACCTTAAGGCCTCTTCCAGTCGGTTTCTGAATATCAAAACTAATGTATCTAACTTAGAGGAAGGTTCACACTCTTACTGAACATTGTTAAGTTAGTAAAGGCAGCAATTGCATTGTATATTACACTCACAGGCAGTGGCGGCTCGTAGCGCCAGTAATACCTATACTATCGTACCGCATCAAACTTTTATTTTTAATAATTTTTTTATCTCGTTTCAACAAAAAAATAAAAAATTCGTTTATAAATACATTGAAAACAACATACAACAGATTTTTTCTGTAACATATTTGTCTGGCAGTGAGCATCTGGGTGTCTGACAGCTCTACAGCTCCTTTGGACGAGCCGTTACTCGCCCTTTTATGTAAGTGTATTTTTTTTAAATGCTTTTATAAGCGTATTTTTGGAAGTAAAGAGGGGAATGTATGAGAGTATAGTTATACCAACGCTCTTATATGGGTGTGAAGCATGGGTGATGAATGTTGCAACGAGGAGAAGGCTGGAGGCAGTGGAGATGTCATGTCTGAGGTCAATGTGTGGTGTGAATATAATGCAGAGAATTCGGAGTTTGGAAATTAGGAGGAGGTGCGGGATTACCAAAACGATTGTCCAGAGAGCTGAGGAGGGGTTGTTGAGGTGGTTTGGACATGTAGAGCGAATGGAACGAGACAGAGTGACTTCGAGAGTGTATAAATCTGTAGTGGAGGGAAGGCGGGGTAGGGGTCGGCCTAGGAAAGGTTGGAGGGAGGGGTAAAGGAAGTTTGTGTGCGAGGGCTTGGACTTCCAGCAAGCATGTGTGAGCGTATTTGATAGGAGTGAATGGAGGCATATGGTTTTAATACTTGACGTGCTGTTGGAGTGTGAGCAAAGTAACATTTATGAAGGGATTCAGGAAACCGGCAGGCCGGACTTGAGTTCTGGAGATGGGAAGTACAGTGCCGGCACTCTGAAGGAGGGGTGTTAATGTTGCAGTTTTATAACTGTAGTGTAAAGCACCCTTCTGGCAAGACAGTGATGGAGTGAATGATGATGAAAGTTTTTCTTTTTCGGGCCACCCTGCCTTGGTGGGAATCGGCCGATGTGTTAATAATAAAAAAAATAAAAGGACTAGTCTACTTTACATTATTCCTTATGGGAATAAATTTGTTTGGTAATGGCACTTGAACAGCATTCTGGAACGAAAAAATCACGAAAACCGGGGGTCCACTGTATGTCCATTATTTAAGTGAACATAAGAACATAAGAACATAAGAATGGAGGAACACTGCAGAAGGCCTACTGGCCCATACAAGGCAGGTCCATATCAAAACCACCACTACCTAAGAATTTATTCCCGTACTCACGACACCAATCAAACCCAGCCCCTCCCACTCATATATTTGTCCAATCTCTTTTTAAAGCCACCCAAGGTCCTAGCCTCTATCACAGTACTCGGAAGATTGTTCCACGCATCTACAACTCTGTTCGAAAACCAGTACTTGCCTATGTCCTTTCTAAATCTAAATTTATCCAATTTAAATCCGTTATTTCTGGTTCTTACTTGGTTCGATATCCTCAGTATTTTACTAATATCTCCCTTGTTTATGCCCATCATCCACTTGTACACCTCGATGATATCTCCCTCATTCTACGTCTCTCCAGAGAGTGGAGATTCAACGCTCTAAGTCTATCTTCATACGGGAGATTTCTTATACTGTAAATCATTTTAGTCATTCTTCTTTGTATGTTCTCCAATGAATCTATATCCATCCTGTAGTAAGGAGACCAAAACTGAGCTGCATAATCCAAATGAGGTCTCACTAGTGATGTATAGAGCTGTAAAATAACTTTTGGACTTCTGTTGCTTATACTTCTTGAAATAAATCCTAGTAATCTGTTAGCCTTATTGCGCACACTTAGGCACTGTTGTCTTGGCTTTAGATTCCTGCTTACCATGACTCCCAAGTCTTTTTCACATTCTGTATGATCAAGCTCTACTTCACCTAGTTTATAAATTCGAGGGATATTTTCATTACCAAGGACTAGTACCTTACACTTGTCCACATTGAACTTCATCTGCCACTTTTCAGACCAAGACATTAATTTGTCCAAATCCTCCTGGAGTTCACTGGTGTCCTCCTCAGAATGAATCATACGGCCTATTTTTGTATCATCAGCAAATTTACTCATGTCACTTGCAATTCCTTCATCAAGGTCATTTATGTAAATTATGAACAACAATGGGCCTAAAACTGATCCTTGTGGAACGCCACTAGTGACTAATCCCCATTCAGATTTGACCCCATTAATGGAAACTCTCTGCTTTCTATTGGTAAGCCATGCCTCTATCCATGCTAGAACTTTACCTCCTATACCATGAGCTGCCACCTTTCTTAAGAGTCTCTTGTGAGGTACTCTATCGAAGGCCTTACTGAAATCCAAGTAAACTATATAATATTCTTTATCACTGTCTACTGCTTCAAATGTTTTATTGAAAAACGTCAGTAAATTTGTTAGGCAGGAACGACCTCTCGTGAACCCATGCTGAGATTCATTAATCAAATTATGTTCTTCAAGGTGACTTCTAATAATATCAGCTATAATTGATTCTAATAATTTGCCTACTATAGATGTGAGGCTTATTGGACGGTAATTTGATGGAATTGACTTATCCCTGATTTGAATATAGGAACTACATTAGCTATCTTCCACATCTCTGGCACAATACCAGTTAGGATGGACGTATTAAACACATTCATTAATGGCTGACTAAGTTCCATCTTGCATTCTTTAAGTACCCTGGAAAACAACTCGTCGGGTCCCGGGGACTTATTTTGCTTCAGTTTATCTATCTGTTTGATAACCATGTCCCTCGTGACAGTAATATTAGTTAACTTGAATTCTTCAGGAACTGAATAATTGTTAATTTCTGGAATCTCATTTACGTCTTCTTGTGTAAAGACTGACAAAAAATAGTCATTAAATAGAGAACACATTTCCAGTTCGTTATCCGTCAGCTGTCCATTCCCAATTTTCAGAGGTCCTACCTTTTCCCTCACCTTCGTCCTATACACTTGAAAGAACCCTTTTGGATTAGTCTTTGATTCATTAGCATCCTTAATCTCATAGTCACGTTTAGCCTTTCTAATCCCTTTTTTTACTTCTCTTTTCAACTGAACATATTGGTCAATAAGGTTAACATCTCCTCTTTTGATGCGCCTATAAATTCCTCTTTTCTTCCCTAATAGATGTTTTAGCCTCCTGTTAATCCAAGTGACCATGTATGTCCATTATTTAAGTGACCATGTATGTCCATTAAATGTGTGCATGTTTTTTTTAACACGCTGGCCGTCTCCCACCGAGGCAGGGTGACCCAAAAAAAGAAACTTTCACCAGTATTCCCGCTATCACTGTCGTTGCAGAGGCGTGCAGATATGACAGTTCAAATGTCACTCCAAACAACAAATATTCCAACCCTCTTCTTTAAAGTGAAGGCATTGTACTTCCCACCTCCAGGACTCAAGTCCGTCTAACCGGTTTCCCTGAATCCCTTCACAAAATATTACCCTGCTCACACGCCAACAGCTCATCAAGTTCAAAAAACGATTCGTTACCATTGACTTCTTTCTAACACGCTCACACATGCCTGTTGTATGTCCAAGCCCCTTGCACGCAAAACCTCCTTTACCCCCTCCCTCCAACCTTTACTAGGACGATCCCTACCCCTCCTCCCCTACACTACAGATTTATACACGCTCCAAGTCATCATATTTTGTACCATCCTCTCTAAATGATCAAACCCAACAACCCCTCCTCAGCCCTCTGAATAATACTTTTGGTAGCTTCACACCTCCTAATTTCCACACTACGAATTCTCTACATAATATTTATGCTACACATTGCCCTTAGACACGACATCTCCACTGCCTGCAGCCTCCTTCTCGCTGCAACATTCACAACCTATGCTTCATACCCATATAAGAATGTTAGTACCACTATACTCTCACACATTCCCTTCTTTGCCTCCATGGATAACATTCTTTGTCTCCACAGATACCTCAACGCACCACTCACCTTTTTTCCTTCATCAATTCTATGGTTTACCACATCCTTCATTAACCCATTCGCTTCTTCCATACTCCCTCTCTATAATTAGATATCCAGGTTCTCTTTCAACTTTCTTCATTTTCACACCCTCCCAAACTCGTCCACTAACCTTTGCAACTTCTCTTCAGAATCTCCAAAAAGCACAGTATCATCAGCAAAAAGTAACTGTCAATTCTCATTTTGTATTTGATTATGCATAATTTAATCTCATTACTCTCCCCAACATCCTAGCATTTACTTCTTTTACAACCCCATCTATAAATATGTTAAACAACCATGGTGACATTATGCCTCCTTGTCTAAGACCTACTTTTACCGGAAAGTAATCTCCATCTCTCCTACACCCTAACCCTGTTTTTTTTTCATATTAAGCATAATTTATTTAAAATCACAAACATGAATACATTAGCACAATATATCAAAGATTATGAATCTCCTCCAGCTCCTCTGAAGCTGGACACGAGCCAAGTACGCATTTTCCCTCTGGATAGCCACGCTGAGGCGCTGGAACATGAAAGTGGCTGTCCTTGGGTCCCTGGTGGTGTCAATGAGTTTGAAACCCAGTTCCTTGAGGAAACGTGTGGCGTCCTTTTCCCATGATCTCAAGGTCTCTGATCCCACTGTAATAGCTGTCAGCCAGTGTCGACACGCAGGTACAGTCCCATGCTAAAAGCTTGCCATTCTTCGAAGGATAGATGGTGGTCCCATCGGGGCGGTTTGCAGGCTTTTGAGTGTTGTTGCATGCTAGGGATCGGGGCTTTAGTCTCAGCTGTACACCCAGCTGTAGCATGGCTCCCTCTTCTTCATTGATGTCGTTGACTTCAATGTGTCTTGCATATCAGCCCTTGGGTCTGGAGCAGTTTAGGCCATGTAGACCATATTGGTCGGCTTACGCATCGCCACAAATACACGTATATTCCCTGTGAATTGGTGCATGCGCATATATAATGGACATACACACATGTATGCGCACATATGACAGGTATGTATGTATACATGACGAACATGAATGTACACATTTGATGGAGTGCAAGTACACATGTGGTGGTCATACATGTACTCGTATGATGGACATTCGTGCGCATATATGATGGACATGCACACATATGATGAATATCAATGCGCATTTGTGGGAAGCAGAATGAGTAAAGACAACTTAAAACCTTAATAAATTACTTAATAAATGGTTATAATCATAACCATAATTTTTAAAGAGGTGGACTGGTAAGCCAGCGGAAGGCCTCAGTCAGATGACCAAAAGCTCCAGTGGTGGGTTATCATTTGACTAAGACCCGCGTCAGGAAACACTTGTCCTATTTGATGACAAACCTTACTTAACCTAACGTTAAGACATATTCTAGAGCAAGTTGAACGCGACCAGCTGAGAAGTGTGAACAAGAAGATGGATACCACAAGGCACAATTATCAGCATACAATGATTATTTAAGGTTTCTGGGGACAGAAATGGGAAACCAATCTTGTAATAATATTCGTCCTGAGACACGACAAGCATTGTTTTTAATAAATATTAGAAAAGCTTTCTTTTATTTAAAAAAAAAAATATATGTAAATAGACAGCTAATACTTTTCCTATTAAAATATTCCTTTATTACAGTTTTATACAAGTCATACAAGTCATTTATTTTGTTGTACATATAAAATTATACAGAACTTATAAATAATAGTTTCAAATCTGCATGGGAAAATCTGTATTTAATACCTATTATAACCTTCTAAACGAGGTTCCTGTGAAGGGCTCTTGATCCGGGGAATTGAAGCCACTCATATTCTTGCATCAAATTTGATTTTTTTCCTGTTCCTCTGGTGATGTATGGCATCTAAGAGTCCAAATATTTTATAAATATATATATATATATATATATATATATATATATATATATATATATATATATATATATATATATATAATTATATGAAGAATTATATCAGTCTAATAATATGTAGACTAGAGTTTGCATATAATTTAGTATTTAAATAAATCTACATTTAAAATATTTATTAATTAACAAATTTTTGCTTAAACATCAATTTTTTTTGTCTTGCATAAAGTTATAGGAAATATCTGAATTTTATTTCATATTTATTTATATATTTTAATTGCCTTCTAACTCGTATTTATAATAATTTCTTTTGTTTTTTAAAGGAGTGGACATTGGTCAGAAGACCAGAAGCTGCAGTGGCGGGTCATCATATAACTAAGACCCACAACAGAAAACACTTGTCCTCTTTTACCTGGAGAGAGTTCCAGGGGTCAACGCCCCTGCGGCCCGGTCTGTGACCAGGCCTCATGTTGGATCAGAGCCTGATCAACCAGGCTGTTACTGCTGGCCGCACGCAGTCCAACGTACGAACCACAGCCTGGCTGGTCAGGCACTGACTTTAGGTGCCTGTCCAGTGCCTGCTTGAAGACAGCCAGCGGTCTATTGGTAATCCCCCTTATGTATGCTGGGAGGCAGTTGAACAGTCTTGGGCCCCTGACACTTATTGTGTTGTCTCTCAACGTGCTAGAGGCACCCCTGCTTTTCATTGGGGGGATGTTACATCGCCTGCCGAGTCTTTTGCTTTCGTAGGGAGTGACACTCGTGTGCAAGTTTGGTACTAATCCCTCTAGGATTTTCCAAGTGTATATAATAATGTATCTCTCCCGCCTTCGTTCTAGGGAGTACAGGTTTAGGAACTTCAAGCGTTCCCAGTAATTGAGGTGGTTTATCGCAGTTATGCGTGCTGTGAAGGTTCTCTGTACATTTTCTAGGTCAGCAATTTCACCTGCCTTGGAAAGTGCAGTTAGTGTGCAGCAATATTCCAGCCTAGATAGAACAAGCAACCTGAAAAGTGCCAACATGGGCTTGGCATCGCTGGTTTTGAAGGTTCTCATTATCCATCCTGTCATTTTTCTAGCAGATGTGATTGCTACAGTGTTATGGTCCTTGAAGGTGAGATCCTCTGTCATGATCACTCCCAGATCTTTGACATTAGTTTTTCGCTCTAATGTGTGGTTGGAATTTGTTTTATAATCCGATGAGATTTTAATTTCCTCACGTTTTCCATATCTGAGTAATTGAAATTTATCATCATTGAACTTCATATTGTTTTCTGCAGCCCATTTAAAGATTTGGTTGATGTCTGCTTGGAGTCTTGCAGTGTCTTCAATGGTGGACACTGTCATGCAGATTCGGGTGTTATCTGCAAAGGAAGACACAGCACTGTGGCTGATATCCCTATCTATGTCCGATATAAGGATGAGGAACAGGATGGGAGCGAGTACTGTGCCTTGTGGAACAGAGCTTTTCACCGTAGCCGCCTCAGACTTTACTCTGTTGACTACTACTCTTTGTATTCTACTTGTTAGGAAATTATAGATCCATCTACCAACTTTTCCTGTTATTCCTTTTCACGCATTTTGTGTGCTATTACACCATGGTCACACTTATCAAAGGTTTTGCAAAGTCTGTGAATATAACATCTGCATTCTGTTTGTCTTCTAGAGCATCCAGGACCTTGTCGTAGTGGTCCAGTAGTTGGGACAGACAGGAGCGACCTGCTCTAAACCCATGCTCCCTGGGTTGTTTAATTGATGGTTGTCTAGATGAGTGGCGATCTTGCTTCTTAGAACCCTTTCAAATATTTTTATGATATGGGATGTTAGCGCTATTGGTCTGTAGTTCTTTGCCAGTGCTTTACTGCCGCCTTTGTGGAGTGGGGCTATGTCTGTTGTTTTTAGTAATTGCGGGACGACCCCAGTGTCCATGCTCCCTCTCCATAGGATGTTAAAAGCAGTTCTTGATGAACACTGAGTTCAATGAGTCAGGGCCTGGTGCGGAGTGCATGGGCATGTCATTTATCGCCTTTTCGAAGTCATGTGGCGTCAGGGTAATGTCAGATAGGCTTGCGTCTGCCAGGTTCTGTGGCACTCTCATAAAAAAATCATTTAGGTCTTCAACTTTCAGTCTGGTTAGCGGCTCGCTAAAAACTGAGTCATACTGGGACTTTAGTAACTCACTCATTTCCTTGCTGTCATCTGTGTAGGACCCATCTCGTTTTAGTAGGGGCCCAATACTGGATGTTGTTCTCGACAAAACTTACCTAACCTAACTCTCGCTTCTCAAGGAAGCGACGGACAATCAAAATCTTAACAATACCCAGCGGGGGTCTGACAAAGTCCCAATGTGACCTGTGAAATCTTGTTTTTATTCGCAACCTCTCACAGCATGGTCAGAGGATGCACAATAAACTAGCCACTCAGGCGACATAGCTAAGCTATAATTTATTTTACTACATGTGAGGCAACATTAAGCAATACAAATTGTAAAGTGCCCATTGTTGTCACTTTTATTGGTGGTTTGTTTCTGTGGTTGCATTAACAATGATACATTAGTGTGGTTCAATTAAATGCTGAATATATATTACCAAATTATGATGTTGGTGATATATCCCAACGCCTTCCCATCGGCTGGCAACTAATATTGGCTAACACCTAGTTACCTTACCTGTTTTGTGAGACTTAAATTGACACCGGGAGACGAACCTACGTTAGTGTTGTACACGAGGTAGTCAGCATCAGAGCATCCAGTATTATTTTCATTATCAGCCTTATCGTGACCACTTTACAATGTATCTGAACACTTCCAGATATATATTTTGTTCATTCATTTCATTGTCCCCAAGTTTTGCCGATACATCCTCCATCGGCCTCGATGACACACCATCAAATTCTGCCACACTCGTCAGTTAATGTTTATGTTCCGCCATTTTTTTATGCCACCCTAAACGTTTTTCTGTACCAATACTTTTGTTCGATTAATTCAATAACACTTCTTATTGTGCAATACATCTTCGTTATTGGAATATTAATTTAATCTAAATTACAACAATTTTTCCTCGCTTAACTCCCTACAGTATATAAGGAAATTACAGAAAATATTGGTTCTCATGTGACACATCTTCTGAAAGTCACATGGGGTAAATTACCCCAAATGGGGTAAAAATGAAAATCTAGGGGGTAACGAAGGCTCAATAAATATGCAAATAAATCTGCACAAAAATTAATTTAATAATATATATATTTATAATTTATTTTTTATTAGAATTTATGATTCCATTTATAGATATTTGAAAGTGCTCATATAGTAATATAAATGTTTGCTGGTGTTCTATTAATTTTCAAGTCTAATGGGTAATTTCTCTGAATACAATTTTTTTTTTGGGGTAATGCCCAAAAAAGTTCGCCGACCCCTGCATTAAATATACACACCTACACGAAATTTTTATCCCCATCACTTATTACACACAAATCACAGGGAAAATTATAATTTTTTTTCATAATATATATATATATATATATAAGTGTTTACTTTAATCACTAAAAGGACCATATTTGGGATTATGATCATTGTGAAGTGTTCCAGCCGTGGTATTATGAGCTGTTTTTCAACAGCAACAACAATAATAACTAAACAGGAAAAAAGACAGCAGTACCACACAAGCAACAGCAAAACAAAAAACTACAACAAAAAGAGCAACAATAGCAACAACAACAGCAAGAGGAGCAACCTCATCCAAACAGCTATCAACCATCCAGCTGTCTCATCTAGACAGCTATCAACCATCCAGCTGTCTCATCCAGGCAGCTATCAACCATCCAGCTGTCTCATCAGGTAGCTACCAACCATCCAGCTGTCTCATCAGGTAGCTACCAACCATCCAGCTGTCTCATCAGGTAGCTACCAACCATCCAGCTGTCTCATCAGGTAGCTACCAACCATCCAGCTGTCTCATCAGGTAGCTACCAACCATCCAGCTGTCTCATCAGGTAGCTACCAACCATCCAGCTGTCTCATCAGGTAGCTACCAACCATCCAGCTGTCTCATCAGGTAGCTACCAACCATCCAGCTGTCTCATCAGGTAGCTACCAACCATCCAGCTGTCTCATCAGGTAGCTACCAACCATCCAGCTGTCTCATCAGGTAGCTACCAACCATCCAGCTGTCTCATCAGGTAGCTATCAACCATCCAGCTGTCTCATCAGGTAGCTATCAACCATCCAGCTGTCTCATCAGGTAGCTACCAACCATCCAGACTCACACAAGGCTGCTGGATCAACGTGTCATGGTGTGAATGTGTTACCTGAGAGTATACCTCCACGGCCATGACCAGGCCGTGCCCAGACCGTGACCAGGCCATGACCAGGCTGTGACCAGACCGTGACCAGACCGTGACCAGGCCGTGACCAGACCGTGACCAGGCCATGACCTGGCCGTGACCAGACCGTGACCAGGCCATGATCAGGCTGTGACCAGGCCGGGACCAGGCCATGACCTGGCCGTGACCAGGCCGTGACCAGGCCGTGACCAGGCCATGACCTGGCCGTGACCAGGCCGTGACCAGGTCGTGACCAGGCCTCGTGTTGATAACTATGTAACAAACATGAATTAACGTAGACTTTTTCTTTGTTCTCAGGTTAATGCAAATATATAATTTGTTTGATGAGTAGGATTTCATTATTATTATTATTATTATTATTATTATTATTATTATTATTATTATTATATTAACGGGGAAGCGCTAATCTCGTAAGGGTCACACCACGCCTTGAGAAGGTGACATAATCCGGTATGATTCAAGGAATGGGAAAGGTAACATAAATTCCTTGGATCAAGACCCTCTCCCATCGACAGGTAAACTCGTACCAAATACTGGGAGGAGAAAGGCACATGTTGTTAGAGTACCATTAGTGGTGGAGGCTTGATCCTCCGTCAAGCAAGTCTGATCATTAATACCAAAGGCTCCATACATTCCCAGCTTTAACTTTCACCTCATCAAAGTTAGTGGAATCCTGCTAGATAGTAAGTCGCTATTTCTGCACGAAGGATCGAGCCATTACTCGTTGAACCTGCAGCCATGTGTGAGAGTTTGGATGGTTGGTAGCTGCCTGGGTGAGACAGCTGGATGGTTGGTAGCTGCCTGGGTGAGACAGCTGGATGGTTGGTAGCTGCCTGGGTGAGACAGCTGGATGGTTGGTAGCTGCCTGGGTGAGACAGCTGGATGGTTGGTAGCTGCCTGGGGGAGACAGCTGGATGGTTGGTAGCTGCCTGGGTGAGACAGCTGGATGGTTGGTAGCTGCCTGGGTGAGACAGCTGGATGGTCGGTAGCTGCCTGGGTGAGACAGCTGGATGGTTGGTAGCTGCCTGGGTGAGACAGCTGGATGGTTGGTAACTGCCTGGGTGAGACATCTGGATGGTTGTTAGCTGCCTGGGTGAGACAGCTGGATGGTTGTTAGCTGCCTGGGTGAGACAGCTGGATGGTTGTTAGCTGCCTGGGTGAGACAGCTGGATGGTTGTTAGCTGCCTGGGTGAGACAGCTGGATGGTTGGTAGCTGCCTGGGTGAGACAGCTGGATGGTTGGTAGCTGCCTGGGTGAGACAGCTGGATGGTTGGTAGCTGCCTGGGTGAGACAGCTGGATGGTTGGTAGCTGCCTGGGTGAGACAGATGGATGGTTGGTAGCTGCCTGGGTGAGACAGCTGGATGGTTGGTAGCTGCCTCGGTGAGACAGCTGGATGGTTGGTAACTGCCTGGGTGAGACAGCTGGATGGTCGGTAGCTGCCTGGGTGAGACAGCTGGATGGTTGGTAACTGCCTGGGTGAGACAGCTGGATGGTTGGTAGCTGCCTGGGTGAGACAGCTGGATGGTTGGTAGCTGCCTGGGTGAGAAAGCTGGATGGTTGGGAACTGCCTGGGTGAGACAGCTGGATGGTTGGGAACTTCCTGGGTGAGACAGCTGGATGGTTGGTAGCTGCCTGGGTGAGACAACTGGATGGTTGGTAGCTGCCTGGGTGAGACAGCTGAATGGTTGGTACTGCCTGGGTGAGACAGCTCGATGGTTGGTAGCTGCCTGGGTGAGACAGCTGGATGGTTGGTAGCTGCCTGGGTGAGACAGCTGGATGGTTGGTACTGCCTGGGTGAGACAGCTGGATGGTTGGTAGCTGCCTGGGTGAGACAGCTGGATGGTCGGTAGCTGCCTGGGTGAGACAGCTGAATGGTTGGTAGCTGCTTGGGTGAGACAGCTGGATGGTTGGTAGCTGCCTGGGTGAAACAGATGGATGGTTGGTAGCTGCTTGGGTGAGACAGCTGGATGGTTGGTAGCTGCTTGGGTGAGACAGCTGGATGGTTTGTAGCTGCCTGGGTGAGACACTGGATGGTCGGTAGCTGCCTGGGTGAGATAGCTGGATGGTTTTTTTAGCTGCTTGGGTGAGACAGCTGGATGGTCGGTAGCTGCCTGGGTGAGACAGCTGAATGGTTGGTAGCTGCCTGGGTGAGACAGCTGGATGGTTGGTAGCTGTCTGGGTGAGACAGCTGGATGGTTGGTAGCTGCCTGGGTGAGACAGCTGGATGGTTGGTAGCTGCCTGGGTGAGACAGCTGGATGGTCAGTAGGTGCCTGGGTGAGACAGCTGGATGGTTGGTAGCTGTCTGGATGAGACAGCTGGATGGTTGGTAGCTGCCTGGGTGAGACAGCTGGATGGTTGGTAGCTGCCTGTGTGAGACAGCTGGATGGTCGGTAGCTGCTTGGGTGAGACAGCTGGATGGTTGGTAGCTGCCTGGGTGAGACAGCTGGATGGTTGGTAGCTGCCTGGGTGAGACAGCTGGATGGTTGGTAGCTGCCTGGTTGAGACAGCTGGATGGTTGGTAGCTGCCTGGGTGAGACAGATGGATGGTTGGTAGCTGCCTGGGTGAGACAGCTGGATGGTTGGTAGCTGCCTGTGTGAGACAGCTGGATGGTTGGTAGCTGCCTGGGTGAGAAAGCTGGATGGTTGGTAGCTGCCTGGGTGAGACAGCTGGATGGTTGGTAGCTGCCTGGGTGAGACAGCTGGATGGTCGGTAGCTGCCTGGGTGGGACAGCTGGATGGTTGGTAGCTGCCTGGGTGAGACAGCTGGATGGTTGGTAGCTGCCTGGGTGAGACAGCTGGATGGTTGGTAGCTGCCTGGGTGAGACAGCTGGATGGTTGGTAGCTGCCTGGGTGAGACAGCTGGATGGTTGTTAGCTGCCTGGGTGAGACAGCTGGATGGTTGGTAGCTGCCTGGGTGAGACAGCTGGATGGTTGGTAGCTGCCTGGGTGAGACAGCTGGATGGTTGGTAGCTGCCTGGGTGAGACAGCTGGATGGTTGGTAGCTGCCTGGGTGAGACAGCTGTATGGTTGGTAGCTGCCTGGGTGGGACAGCTGGATGGTTGGTAGCTGCATTGGTGAGACAGCTGGATGGTTGGTAGCTGCATGGGTGAGACAGCTGGATGGTTGGTAGCTGCCTGGGTGAGTGAAGTCTCTGAGTGGGGTGAATTGCGAGAGGGAAGCACTGCAGTATGTTTATGTATATAATCCATTATAGGTAGCAGGTTGGTAGACAACATCAACCCAGGGAGGTGCTACCGTCCTGTCAAGTGAATGTGAAATGGAAACCTGTAAGCAATCGGATGGGATTTGAAACCATGGCGAGTGAGTCGTAAAAATCCATGGCAGTGCGTAAGCCACTGGGCCAGGTGGCCCAGTGGCTTACGCACTGGCCTGGAGTTTTACCACTCACTCACCATGGGTTCAAGCCCCACCCGCACCGTGGTTTGTTTACAATCGTGCCATTACGATTTCGTGAGTCATGATGGAAACCTGTAATTGTTTTGCACAATGGTGGGATTGTTGGTGTTTTCTTTCCGTCATAAGCATGCAAGATAACAGGTACGTCTAGTTACTTATACTTACACTTAGGTTACACTTCACATGCATGTATATGCATATATATATACCTGAGTTTTCTTCTGTTTTTCTCAATAGTTCTTATTCATATTTATTTCCTTTCCTGTCCATGGGAAGTAAGTCATGTGTGTCGTGAGAGGTAGTAACGCCTCCTGTACAAATTATTAAGTGTGAAAAGAAGAAAAACTGTGTTTATCTTTTTTATTTTTTGGTCACCCTGCCTCGGTGGGAGACGTCTTGTGTTTGGAAAAAAAATATCAAATCTAAATATGTAGATATTTTCACTGAAGGAAGCCGTTCTTATATCACCGTGTAGCATATAAACTTGTGATTTACATACCTGTCCCTTTGTTTACACACCTGTCCCCTCGTGTGTGTGTGTGTGTGTACATGAGCCAGATGACTACCAAGGGGATTCACAAGTAATTACTTCTCAACGCTGTGACTCTCTGAAGGTAATTGAATAAACACTTTTCCTGGGCTGTGTTTCCCCCTGGTAATTACTCCTCTGATTTTTAATTTTGGTGAGACCGCTGTGCTTGTGAGGCTGTGATACATCAGCAGGAACAACAGCAACACCAACAACAGCAACACCACCAACAGCAACAGCAGAATCACAACCAACACCACGACTAACTGCACCACTACCACCACGAATAACTGCGCCATCACCACCAACAACTGCGCCACCACCACTAACAACTGCACCACCACCAGCAACAACAGCAGCACCACCAACAACAACAGCACCACCACCACCAACAACAACAGCAGCGCCACCAACAACAACAGCAGCGCCACCACCAACAACAGCACCACCACCAACGGCATCACCACCAATAGTTTCCTAAATCCTCCCACAAAATTTTGGGTGTCAATCAGGCTTGATAAAACACGGTTAATTTAGGTAAGGTTCGTTATGAAACAGGACAAGTGTTTCCTGACGTGAGTCAGTCATATGATGATTTGCAGCTGGAGGATTTGGTCTTCTGACAGAGGCCTTCCGCTGGCTTACCGGTCCATCCCTTTAAAAATTATGGTTATCTAAAACACACTGAGCTTTATTTTAACATATTTTTCTATATACTTCACGTAAATCCTTTTCTGACCTATTTATAAGCAACACAAATGATAAACCCGAAATACAAAAATTCAGGTAAACATTTCTGTTTATAATATGAAAATAATTATATACATAATAATTATACACCATATCAACACTTTTATAAATCCATAATTTTCCCTAATTACTAAAGAATCCGGCATTTACATAAATTACTTCCTTACCTGCCAGAATATATAGAAAATGCAATATACTCTTGACAGCCTAGTCTCTTCCTAAAAATTATGAGACTGTTTTTATGTATTTATTGTAAGATCTACAGTTATTTCTTAATTACTACACTGAAATACACCCTCCCCTGGTTTTCTAACAAGGCTACTATTATAAAAATAGGATGTCGTCTTAATTAACCGCACTAAAGGCTTCATTTTTTTCGGAAAAAACAGCCTACTCAGGTCCATTGTTTTCTTGTAAAGTTATTAGCCTTATATATTCCCCCTCTATATATTACTATATAACGTGAAGATAATTATATACTCTGCTTATAAATCAGATAAATGACACCAATTTGCAAAACATTCTCCACCACAGTGTCTCGTAATGTCTGTACTTAACAGTCACTGCATAATATTCATACCATATGTTAAACTTAAACATGACATCTGTACTGCCTGCAACCTTCTCCTCGATGCAACATTCAAATCCCAAGCTTCTTAAATCAGACCTCCAGGACCAGGCCTCCAAGACTAGACCTCCAGAACCAGGCCTCAAAGACTAGACCTCCAGAACCAGGCCTCCAAGACTAGACCTCCAGGGCCAGGCCTCCAAGACTAGACCTCCAGGACCAGGCCTCCAAGAATAGACCTCCAGAACCAGGCCTCCAAGACTAGACCTCCAGTACCAGGCCTCCAAGACTAGACCTCCAGGACCAGGCCTCCACTACTAGACTTACAGAACCAGGCCTCCAGGACCGGGCTTTAGGACCAAGGCCTCCAGAACCAGTCCTCCAGGACAACACCTCCAGGACCAGGCCTCCATGACCAAACAATGCTCTTCTATATTCCCCTCTTTGTATCATTGATAAACTTCTTCTGTCTCACAGACGCATCGACATTTCACTTTCCTTTTACCCTTCGTCTATTCTGGCCAGGTCTTTCACGCACCCAGCCCCCAAACACATCCACTTCCATATACCTTAACATATTTATATCCTTCATAGTTTCTTCCTCCCATTCGATATCCAGTCTTTCACTACCAACACTCTCTCTTCCTCTCTTATTTCTTGCTCTCAACTTCATAATATATATTTAGATGTTAATATTGTATATGTCTGCTATTATATATACGAGCTTGTTATATTATTTGTGGTGTCGTAGAAACTTCAATATGAAGAAATAAGATAAAAAACAAATATTGCCAAATGTTCAGGAATTAATAATTACCGATTAACAAAGTATTAATTGACAGAACTCCTTATTTTTCACATTGTTATGAACGTATTTCTTTTTTATGTGAGGATGCTGCTTGAATATGTGTGTGTGCGGGGAAGGCTAGAGGTTGGCTACGTAACTACAAGGGACGTAGGTGTACATGGTACTAGGAGAGGTGGTTGAGTAACTACAAGGGAGGTGGGTGTACATGGTACTAGGAGAGGTGGTTGCGTAACTACAAGGGAGGTGGGTGTACATGGTACTAGAAGAGGTGGTTACGTAACTACAAGGGAGGTAGGTGTACATGGTACTAGGAGAGGTGGTTGCGTAACTACAAGGGAGGTATGTGTACATTTTACTAGAAGTGGTGGTTGCGTAACTACAAGGGAGGTAGGTGTACATGGTACTAGAAGAGGTGGTTACGTAACTACAAGGGAGGTAGGTGTACATGGTACTAGAAGAGGTGGTTACGTAACTACAAGGGAGGTAGGTGTACATGGTACTAGAAGAGGTGGTTACGTAACTACAAGGGAGCTGGGTGTACATGGTACTAGAAGAGGTGGTTACGTAACTACAAGGGAGGTAGGTGTACATGGTACTAGGAGAGGTGGTTACGTAACTACAAGGGAGTTAGGTGTACATGGTACTAGGAGAGGTGGTTGCGTAACTACAAGGGAGGTAGGTGTACATGGTACTAGAAGAGGTGGTTGCGTAACTACAAGGGAGGTAGGTGTACATGGTACTAGAAGAGGTGGTTGCGTAACTACAAGGGAGGTGGGTGTACATGGTACTAGAAGAGGTGGTTACGTAACTACAAAGGAGGTAGGTGTACATGGTACTAGGAGAGGTGGTTACGTAACTACAAGGGAGGTGGGTGTACATGGTACTAGAAGAGGTGGTTGCGTAACTACAAGGGAGGTAGGTGTACATGGTACTAGAAGAGGTGGTTGCGTAACTACAAGGGAGGTAGGTGTACATGGTACTAGAAGAGGTGGTTACGTAACTACAAGGGAGGTGGGTATACATGGTACTAGAAGAGGTGGTTACGTAACTACAAGGGAGGTAGGTGTACATGGTACTAGGAGAGGTGGTTACGTAACTACAAGGGAGGTGGGTGTACATGGTACTAGAAGAGGTGGTTGCGTAACTACAAGGGAGGTAGGTGTACATGGTACTAGAAGAGGTGGTTACGTAACTACAAGGGAGGTGGGTATACATGGTACTAGAAGATGTGGTTACGTAACTACAAGGGAGGTAGGTGTACATGGTACTAGGAGAGGTGGTTACCGTCACTGAGATATAACAGAAGGATAAACTTTTAAATTGCCACACACGACGGTCAACACATGTCCATTTGGCGAAGTTTGCAGAGGAGCCGACCACCAGCTCCAGTGCTGCCTCTTCCCCTCCTCCCCCTTCCCCCCGGGTCTGTCACACCCCCAGGTCCAGACCTCCAGGTGCTGACCTCCAGACCTCCATGACCAACCTCCAGGAGCAGACCTGCAAGCACACCAGTCTGGATGCTCCTGCAAGTCAAGTACATCAATTCTGTGTATATTTGGCATTGTCATTATATGTATGTGTGTGTATGCTTAACTCCCCATGTTTTGTTTTGCATATATATATATATATATATATATATATATATATATATATATATATATATATATATATATATATATATATATATATATATATATATATATATATATATATATATACATATACATATATATATATATATATATATATATATATATATATATATATATATATATATATATATACAACCACAGGAGGAGTTGAGTGATAGCTCTAGGTCTTTCGTGTTGCAATCAACACGTCATCAAGAGCTTGCGATATTGCAGAAATGAGTAGTGTGTGTGTATTTATTTATTTAGTAATTCACATGGTAGTTCATACAAAGAAACATTGCTGTAGATTACATAAATCCTCATTACTCAGTCAGGAATAATATAATTTATCTGGGAGCAACACTGCTGTTGCTACTCTATTATACATTTTAATTTCTGGTGTAAATAAAAAGTCGTCACAGACAAATTACAGCCATGCAATTTGCAGTACATGTACATATTACAATTTACATTACATGTACATATTATAATTTACAGTACATATTCATATTATAAATTATAGTACATATACATATTATAATTTACATTACATGTATACATTATAATTTACAGTACATGTACATATTATAAATTATAGTATATGTACACATTATAAATTATAATACATATTACATCCGCATCCGCGGAACATCCGCACAATTCCTTACATCCGCAAAATAAGTAAGACATCCTCATACACATCCGCATCCGCGGATATCTAAATTTTCACATCCGAAACATCTCTAATACATATACATATTATAATTTACAGAACATGTACATATAACAGTTTTAGAGAACTTACAAATTATTCTCACTATTTTATATACTCACTTCTAGTTACATGTACATTTATACTAAAGCTTAAAAAGTGAGATTTTTTTATTTAAATGTTTAAAAAGCAGAAATACAGCTTCAAGTGGGAACACTGGGATGACGGTCTGGAAACTACTAACTTGAAGCTCCAGTCACCACTGTGAAAGTGTGGACAGGAAGTGATTGCTCTAGAGTTTGTGGTGACGAAGTTGTGGAAGCCGACCTGAGTCATTGATTAAGTTAGCAGACTGGTGTCAGAGCGAGGGAATAACTTACTACACTCACACCAACTTAACTTGTGGCCACATCCATGTATATATATATATATACTATATATGTATGTATGCATGTATGTATATATGTGTGTGTGTTAATACAGGCTGTCGTTAATTCCCAGAAATGTATCTGTGACTTATACAACTCACAGGATCCAATAAACAGTGCTGCAATCAGATAGTCTCACCTTAAACTGAAAGATAGCAATATCAGTAAGTAACTGCATCATGTTTCATAATTATATGCATAAATGAATCGGACAAAACTCACTACTTCTACCTTGAACTTCAGTGACCTGATATTTACGGTCTACCCAATAATGCGCAACGAGCGGACCTCTGGCCGACATAGTCCCTTAAGCTCCACATACAGTGGTCGCAGCTCCAGCGAGAAAGGAACAATGTTCCTCCCGTATATAGTCACATCCGAGGCGTGAAAACGAACCATTTAAACGAGCACCTAGCACGTTAACACAAGTCTTGTACACTGCTGGTGCGGTACTTTGTGAAAAGAATAACTCTACTTTCCTACACACAATTAAAATGAAATAAAATATTTTAGTATATACAAAATGCTGAACTTGAATATTTTACTTAAGCCATCCAAGGTCAAATAGAATTATACTTAGGTTAGATAAACATACCACCCGTAAGCGTTTTAACCAGAGGAAATGACCTTTACCAGATCTGAGTTTCCCGGTTTTGAGACCTTCGGTGAATAATAATAATAATAATAGAGTTTAGTGACTTATAGAATATAATATTTGAAATCATTTCAGCGCTACATGATTGCACAACCATATTATCCGGCCTTGATAAGATCCATATCCGGGTCGGAGAACAGATTTTATCCAGCTTGGAGTAAGGATCTTAGGCTTAGCATATTAAATGTTCTTGTGAATGATTTACTAAAGTTGTTGAGAAGGCAAAACACAGAGTGCTGCCGGGCTGGATCACAGCTAGAGAGGATCATCAGCATAGGTGGATGACAACCAGAAAGGATCGTCACCAGTGCTGTGAGCTGGATCAAATCCAGAGTCAGAGAGGATTATCGTCTTTCATTTCCGCAGTGTCTGAGGACTGAAGATTATTCAACTCTAATATGTTGTCTTCCACACCTCCACGTTGACCTGGCCTTCCCAGAGTCAACAACATAGTACCCCTTTGATGTTAGCAACATCACCAGTACCCCTCTGATGTTACCAGCATCACCAGTACCTCTCTGATGTTACCATCATCACCAGTACCTCTCTGATGTTATCATCATCACCAGTACCCCTCTGATGTTACCAGCATCACAGAGTACCTATGTGATGCTACCAGCATCACCAGTACCTCTGTGATGTTAGCAACATCATCAATACCCCTCTGATGTTACCAGTATCACCAGTACCTCTGTGATGTTACCATCATTACCAGTACCTCTGTGATGTTACCATCATCACCAGTACCCCTCTGATGTTACCAGCATCACTAGTACCTCTGTGATGTTACCATCATCACAGAGTACCTCTGTGATGCTACCAGCATCACCAGTACCTCTGTGATGTTAGCAACATCATCAATACCCCTCTGATGTTACCAGCATCACCAGTACCTCTGTTATGTTACCATCATTACCAGTACCTCCCTGATGTTACCAGCATCACCAGTACCTCAGTGATACTGGTACTCTGATTTCTAAGACATTTTAGAAGGTCAGTATAAGATCAATGTTTTCCTAACACACACTCAACAACATTCATCATAACGCACTAATAACACTCTCACCATATCACACTCTTCATAACACACTCATCATATCACACTCTTCATAACACACTCATCATATCACACTCTTCATAACACACTCATCATATCACACTCTTCATAACACACTCATCATAGCACACTCGCTCACAATACACTCATGATAACACTCCTAACTCACTCCTCTTAACACTCCTCTTACACTTGTTGCCTGCTGATGCTGGTGGGCCTCACAACTAGTGATGATGATAATGGTTCCTGGAAGGACCGAAACCTCGTCCTAAGGTCTCCAAAACATAAGATATTTGTGAATTCTCATAATTTCAAAAGTTTCGCTGTATTAATTGATCTGCATTGTTCCTGCAATGAGAAATATCTGTAATGTCGGGATGCAACGTGCCCAAGAAATCTCTTCAGGTCATATAAAATTTATGTTAAAATAATCATCAATAAACCTCAATGCAATTTAAGGTAATACACATTCTCTATCTTTATTAACTCCTTGTATATACAAGCTCAATATGCCTGTCCGCGTCTCTTACGCTAAACAAACAATCAAGTTGTGTGAGTCTGCATGAATAGCCAATGGCCGGGCAAATAGCTGCATATTGTTGTAAATTGGTTTCAGTAGTGGCGAGACAGATACCTGGCAGGGAGGCAGGGCAAGTGTGTGTGTGACAGGTGGTGACGGGGAGCAACAGTCAACAGCAGTAATGGTTTACGTCGGGATGCTGACAAAACAGGATTTCTGTCCCTCCGATATGTAAATCTAGTTCATTGATTTACGCTTACGGCACTTGTGCCCAACACGGTCAGTGGCTGTCAGTCATTGTGTGTGTGTGTGTACCCACCTAGTTGTGGTTGCAGGGGGTCGATTCACAGCTCCTGGCCCCGCCTCTTCACTATGCGTCTGTGTGTGTGTGTGTGTATGTACTCACCTAGTTGTGGTTGCAGGGGCCGATTCACAGCTCCTGGCCCCGCCTCTTCACTATGCGTCTGTGTGTGTGTGTGTGTATGTACTCACCTAGTTGTGGTTGCAGGGGGTCGGTTCACAGCTCCTGGCCCCGCCTCTTCACTATGCGTCTGTGTGTGTGTGTGTGTGCGTGTGTGTCCCCTCAACGTTATAATTAAGACTACCTTATTGTGATATTCAGTGTAAGTACTCTATTATTTATGGAATAGAAAGTAATTATGTGAAGATTAACATTCTAATCAATCACTGACTCAAGGCACATCATTGACTACACAAATTTTCTGCGGTTTTCAGTGCGCATGTACACCTTGTGATTTACACACACACACACACACACAGGGTGAGCCCTTGGTTCACCCAAAGATGTAGAGAGGCCAAAACCAAGTGCACTAGAGAATGGAAGAAGCATAGAAGACAAAGGACCCAGGAGAATAAGGAGAGCTAGAAACGAATATGCACAGGTAAGAAGGGAGGACCAACGGCAATACGAAAATGACATAGCAGCGAAAGCTAAATCTGACCCGAAGCTGTTGTACAGCCACATCAGGAGGAAAACGACAGTCAAGGACCAGGTGATCAGGCTGAGGAAGGAAAGAGGAGAGATCACAAGAAACGACTGTGAAATATGTGAGGAGCTCAACATGAGATTCAAAGAAGTGTTCACAGAGGAGACAGAAGAGACTCCAGAAAGACAGAGAGGTGGGGTACACCTTCAAGTGTTTTACACAATACATACAACCGAGGAAGAAGTGAAGAGGCTGCGAAGCGAGCTAGATACCTCAAAGGCGATGGGGCCGGATAACATCTCTCCATGGGTCCTGAGAGAGGGAGCAGAGGCGCTATGTGTACCACTAACAACAATCTTAAACACATCTATAGAAACAGGGCGACTACCTGAGGAATGGAAGACAACAAATGTAGTCCCAATTTTTAAAAAAGGAGATAGACACGAAGCACTAAACTACAGACCTGTGTCACTGACATGTATAGTATGCAAAGTCATGGAGAAGATCATCAGGAGAAGAGTGATGGAGCACCTAGAAAGGAATGAGCATAACAACGACAGCCAGCACGGGTTCAGGGACGGGAAATCCTGTGTCACAAACCTACTGGAGTTCTAAGACAGGGTGACAGCAGTAAGACAGGAGAGAGAAGGGTGGGTAGATTGCATTTTCTTGGACTGTAAGAAGGCATTTGACACAGTTCACACAAGAGACTAGTGCAAAAGCTGGAGGACCAGGCAGGGATAACAGGGAAGGCACTCCAATGGATCAGGGAATACCTGTCAGGAAAACAACAGCGAGTCATGGTACGTAGCGAGACGTCAGAGTGGGCGCCTGTGACGAGCGGGGTGCCACAGGGGTCAGTCCTAGGACTGGTGCTGTTTCTGGTGTTTGTGAACGACATGACAGATGGAATAGACTCCGAAGTGTTCCTGTTTGAATATAACACCGAGCACATATCCTGAGGCGCACATCAACCAAAAAACTGCTGCAGCATACGGGCGCCTAGCAAACCTAAAAATAGAATTCCGACATCTTAATAAGGAAGCGTTCAGGACCCTGTACACTGTTTACGTTAGGCCCATACTGGAATATGCAGTACCAGTTTGGAACCCACACCTAGCCAAGCATGTAAGGAAACTAGAGAAAGTGCAAAGGTTTGCAACAAGACTTTTCCTGGAGCTAAGGGGTATGTCCTACGAGGAGAGGTTAAGAGAAATCGACCTGACGACACTGGAGGACAGGAGAGATAGGGGGGATATGATAACGACATACAAAATACTGAGAGGAATCGACAAGGTGGACAGAGATAGGATGTTCCAGAGATGGGACACAGCAACAAGTGTCACAGTTGGAAGTTGTAGACTCAGATGAATCACAGGGATGTTAGGAATTATTTCTTCGGTCACAGAGTTGTCGGGAAGTGGAACAGTCTGGGAAGTTATGTAGTGGAGGCACGATCCATACATAACTTTAAGAAGAGGTATGGTAAAGCTCATGGAGCGGGAAGAGTGACCTAGTAGCGGCCAGCGAAGAGGCGGGGCCAGGAGCTGTGAATTGATCCCTGCAACCACAACTAGGTGAGTACAACTAGGTGAGTACAAGCACACACACACACACACACACACAGGAATGATAACAGACACAATCTTTCCAAATGGATATCAGGTCCTGAGGAAAGTTAGTGAATGTAGGGGATGGAAGAGTTGCGCTGCTCATCAAGGGCAAGACTAAACATCATTTCCTCGTTAAATTAAATAGTTTAGCTCATTCTATAAGTTTTACTGTTGAGTTCGAAGAAAATAACTCATTGCCTTTCCTAGATGTTTTAATTATTAAGGGTAACAATGAGCTTTGCGTATTTGTAGTTCATAGATCAAGAAATCTTCAAAATCTATGAAATAGCTAATGATCTAAAATACCCAAGAAACTTAATTGATAAATCCTTTAAAATTGCCAGAAATACTTTTTACAATTCAAAAAGGGACAACCAACCTTATTCCACTAAAAATATGTTGGTTCTCCCTTATCATGAAAACTTAGTTGACATGCCTCCTCTTCTTAAGAGAAGGCATATAAAAAAAAATGCTAACGGGTGTGTCTATAAGATTCTTTGTAAAATTTGCGATAAAGTTTATTACGGTCAAACTGGTAAAAGTCTTGAACTTACGTTAAAACAACTTAAATAAAGCATTAGAAGTGGTCAAGATTCTAATGCTCTGTTTATTCATGTGAGAGATTTTAACTTATCAATTGATTTTCAAAAGGCTGAGAAAGTTGTATCCAGCAAGTGCATGGTTGAGAGGAATATAATAGAATCATGTTTCATAAAAAGCAGTTTTGAAAAAATTATGAAAAATTCTTTTGGAGATATATATATATATATATATATATATATATATATATATATATATATATATATATATATATATATATATATATATATATATATATATATATATATATATATATATATATATATATATTATGTGTGTGTGTGTAAAATTTGCATTGAAATAATCATTGCGGTGCAAACAATCCTCCCAGAAGTCACTACTACCACTCCATCCAACAGTACCCTCCTGGGAGCACCGCTGGGTCACCCGCCATCGACACTGTCCTCAAGGACAAAGTGAATGACCTGAAAAGAATGGAGGAGAGAATAAGTGATCTTGATGCCCATGATGCCCTGTATCTCCTCACAAGGTGTCTTACTATGCCAAGACTCACTTACTTCTTGAGGTGCGCACCCTCTTTTGACAACCCAACACTTGACGAGTATGACGCACACCTGAGATCAACCTTCAAGAAGGCACTGAATCTGTCACTAGAGGATCAGCAATGGGAGCAAGCAACCCTCCTAGTGGGACTGGGAGGTATAGGGGTGCGCAAAGCAAGGCAGGTAGCGTTACCTGCATTTCTGTCATCGTGTTTGGCCTCCTGTGGATTAGTCAAGAGGATTGTCCCTGAACGTTTGAGAGGTGTGATGGGAGCTCAAGACCCCAAGTTCATTGAAGCAGCAGTGCAGTGGGACATCCTGGCAGACTACTCCAGTAGACCAGCTCCTCCCAAAGAGCACAAACAGTCACACTGGGACAAACCGATCATGGAAAAAATTTCAAACACAATGCTCACCAACGCTTCAGGAAAGGACAAAGCTCGTCTCCTAGCGGTGAAGGCACCACACTCAGGAGATTTCCTTCTAGCTGTTCCCAATTCCTCTCTGGGGACTCGACTCGACCCACAGGCCATTCGGATTGGTGTTGCTCTTCGCCTAGCCGCCCCCATACTCACCGAACATAGGTGTATTTGCGGCAGGGCGACGGCTGACCAATTCGGACTTCATGGTCTAGTGTGTCACACATCAGAAGGGAAGTATGCTAGACATGAGGAGGTCAATGACATCATAAAGAGAAGCCTCGCCACAGCCCGTTGCCCAGCTCAACGGGAACCCCAAGTGCAGAGGTCTGATGGAAGTCAAAAGCGTCCTGATGGAGCCACTATGCTACCCTGGAAGGATGGTAAGCAGATTGCTTGGGACTACACCTGTGCTGCCACATTGGCAGACACCTACCTGCCATACTCCTTAGCCGAAGGGGGTGGAGCTGCCAGCCACAGGGAGACCCAGAAGACCCGCAAATATGAAGACCTTCCCTCTTGCTATAACTTCATCCCAATAGGGTCGGAGACCCATGGAGCATGGGGCAAGTGTGCTCTAAAGTTTCTCAAGGAGCTGGGTGGAAAACTCATCATATAAACCAAGGACCACAGGGCGACCAGCTTCCTCTTTCAGAGATTCAGTGTTGCGATCCAGAGGGTAAATGCCTGCAGTATTCTGGTCACGCGGCCCACTGCCGGGGAGTTGGACTAAGTATTTGACATGTAGCTCTGAGTTGTTATCTATGTTGTTTTACTCCCCATTGTATTTTGTCTTGAAATAAAGTTTGTATAAAAAAAATGGGGTGGTAGGGGAAGTGGAATATTCAAATGGCTTCAGAAAGAAATCTAAATATTCTTCCTTGAAGTCTTTTTATCTCCACTTCTCCGAGGCAATGGGTCCCACAATTGACACCAGAGGTGGACCCCATCCTATATATATTAAATATATATATATATATATATATATATATATATATATATATATATATATATATATATATATATATATATACTGGTCAGGAACAGCAAGTACGTAATTACTCCTGACAGCTACAATACTTCTCCCATCACAGATCTTCATTTTAAATTAAACACATTTGCATAATGAAATTAGAAAAATTTACATAATCACATCCAACAAATAAGGTCTTTATTTTCCCTCTGTAATCTTTTTGTGAAGGTTTAAATTCAGTTGTATTACTGCGGAGTTTTCTTGGGTTCTTTGATGAAGGTGAACGTTTCTTGATGCAAGGAACCCGAGCCTAACATGAGCCTACCCTGAGCTACCCTGAGCCTACCCTGAGCTATCCTGAGCCTACCCTGAGCTACCCTGAGCCTACCCTGAGCTACCCTGAGCCTACCCTGAGCTACCCTGAGCCTACCCTGAGCTACCCTGAGCCTACCGTGAGCTACCCTGAGCCTACCCTGAGCTACCCTGAGCCTACCCTGAGCTACCGTGAGCCTACCTTGAGCTACCCTGAGGCTACCCTGAGCTACACTGAGCCTACCCTGAGCTACTCTGAGCTTACCCCTAGCCTACCCTGAGTTAAGATTGGTTTGTTTTTTATTTATATTTAATATTGGATACTGCAGAACTGTTTACATCTGTCTAGACTATCATGTAGAGTCCAGACAAATAGTCTTGATTGATGACTATCATGGTTAATATTGTAGTGATTACCTTGTTATTGTACAAGTAGCTACCTTGCCAGATGATTAATATAATAGTAATCACCTTATAGGTTACCGTATTTTCCGACATATAAGACGCGCTTTCTTTCCCCAAAAAAAGTTTTGGACACCTACTCGGAAACAACGTTTTATCTATATCATATAATCGTGAGCATTATATACCGGAAAATACGGCAATGTGATATTAATTTAGAAGTTGGTTAACATGATATTAATTACCTCTTAAATTGGTTAATATATTAATAATCACATTGCAAGCTGAATGTCACAGTAATATGATAATAATTATCATATACCTTAGTTAATATTAGCATTAGTTTGCTTATTAATGAGTTGGTTTAGGAATGGCTCAGTCTTCAAGAAGTTGCAGCTAAGAAATCTAAGTTTTCTTCATTATATCTAAGACCCAAAAAGTTTTTCTTTCTTTAGCTTTAAGACCTGAAAATTTTCTTCTATGTTTTTAAGATCTGAAAAAAATTCCTTTATCTTTAAGATATGAAATGTTTTCTTTCTTTATCGTTGTCTTAAAGACCTGAAAGTAAAGTTAATCAAGAGTCAGTAACTTTTCTAACATTTTCAAGTAAAGTACCTTTGTACTAGTAAGGTACCTTAGTACTGATAGGTTACCTTTGTAGTAGTTAGCTACTTTGGAATTAATCAGGTACCTTTGTACTATTTCAAATATTAATACATTAATTCACTTGAAAAATATCTTTGTAAGAGTTAGGTACCTTTGTACTGGTAAGGCACATTTGTATAAATAACGTATATTTCTTCTAGTAAGCTAGGTTTGTAATAATCATACACCTTTTTTACTGTTTCAAAATAATCTTAGCACACTAGTTCTCAAGTAAGGTAACTTTCTACTAGTCAGACACCTATTTTTTACTAGTCAGGTACCTCTTTACAAATAAGGTACATTTGCATTAATCACGTGCCTTTGTATTATTTCAAGCTAAGGCAATTACACTAGTTCTCTCGTCAGATACTTGTGTACTAATCAGGTTCCTTTGAATTGATGAGGTACCTTTGAATTGATGAGGTACCTTTGTTCTATTTCAAGCTAACATCATCATCTTAGTTCTCTAGTAAGGTTCCTTTGTTTTACCTCATCTTTATTGCTCCTGAGCGTCTTGATGCTGGTGAAGGGCTCTTGATCCAAGGTATACAGTGCTAATGTGCCTTCATTTTACAGACTACTTTCTCCTTCCTCTAATCAAATCCTGTTTAGCCCCTATACTCCAGGCTGTATGATAATAATAATAATAATAATAATAATAATAATAATAATAATAATAATATACTACTATTACTACTACTCATTTAAACATTATGCAAGTCTAAATCATATATATATATATATATATATATATATATATATATATATATATATATATATATATATATATATATATATATATATATAAAGAGAGAGAGAGAGAGAGAGAGAGAGAGAGAGGTCTAGTAACAGATTTACCAGCAATGTTAGAAAGCAGTCGGTACAGTGAAGAAGAAAAGCTTGGGACAACTTTTCGCTCCTTGTAGAGCTTTATTGTGACTCGGTGAAGCTCTACACAGAGCGAAACATTGTCCCAATAAATAGGCTTTTCCTGCAGCCTGTGTTTTCTTCACTCCTCGGCAGAAAGTTATTCTGGACTCAGTAGGCTCACGGGAAAATCGTTGTCGTTTCTAATTTGTTTCGGGGGTGAAAATGCAGCTGGTTTCCCCGGCCCAGCTGTGAGCACATGATCATGTTACCTCTTTAATAAATACCTGACAACGTTATCAAAAAGAATTCCCTTGTGAGTCCGTAATGGTTGCTAGTAACACTCTGCATATCTTCATGATATTCCTGCCTCAAAATGGTCGCCTGCAAGGTTGTTGAAATGTTATGTAGAATGTGAAATATATTTATGTGAGAGATATTCACCTTAGAGTTTACTTTAATCCCAATATTAGAGTTAGACGTATTCTTGACTGGTGGTAAATAGGTAATATGGTGCCTTAATGACCCTCTTGTACATGATAGGTTTTAAATCAATTATTCAACCAACACTGAGATGTGTTTGTCTCTCAGTGTATATGTATATGTATATTGAGAGTTTATTCTAGTCCACATTTAAGGGATTAAAGTATTCTTGTCTGTTGTTAAACAAATTACGTCCAGCCTCAATGACCCTCGTGGGGTGAAAAAGAACCTTTAAACCCGATTAACTAATACAAAGAGTATATAATGGTTTATGAATAGGTAGAGTAATCTCGTTTAGTCACCCCTACTAAACCTTTCATCTCGGATATTCAAAATAATGTTCAGGGTAATTATAAGTCTGCTTGACATTGTAGAAGCAGTCACGTGATGCTGATCATAAGGTGCCAAAAATGTTGTGTAGTGCTGACTAAATTAGTTAGTTCTATTTGGGTTTATAACGTTAATGGTGCTACTAATGTTTGTTGATGTTTGATGTTGAAGGGCTTTCTGAATGTTTACTCTTGTACAACCAAAAAAAAAAAAAAAATTTACCGCTAATTATACAGTGGTAGAGAGAAGTTTGAAAAAAGTAACATCACTTTGCAATTGGCCCTCCTTGACACGTCTCGGTAGGCTGGCCCTCCTTGACACGTCTCGGTAGGCTGGCCCTCCTTGACACGTCTCGGTAGGCTGGCCCTCCTTGACACGTCTCGGTAGGCTGGCCCTCCTTGACACGTCTCGGTAGGCTGGCCCTCCTTGACACGTCTCGGTAGGCTGGCCCTCCTTGACACGTCTCGGTAGGCTGGCCCTCCTTGACACGCCTCGGTAGGCTGGCCCTCCTTGACACGCCTCGGTAGGCTGGCCCTCCTTGACACGCCTCGGTAGGCTGGCCCTCCTTGACACGTCTCGGTAGGCTGGCCCTCCTTGACACGTCTCGGTAGGCTGACCCTCCTTGACACGCCTCGGTAGGCTGGCCCTCCTTGACACGCCTCGGTAGGCTGGCCCTCCTTGACACGTCTCGGTAGGCTGGCCCTCCTTGACACGTCTCGGTAGGCTGGCCCTCCTTGACACGTCTCGGTAGGCTGGCCCTCCTTGACACGCCTCGGTAGGCTGGCCCTCCTTGACACGTCTCGGTAGGCTGGCCCTCCTTGACACGCCTCGGTAGGCTGGCCCTCCTTGACACGCCTCGGTAGGCTGGCCCTCCTTGACACGTCTCGGTAGGCTGGCCCTCCTTGACACGTCTCGGTAGGCTGGCCCTCCTTGACACGCTCGGTAGGCTGGCCCTCCTTGACACGTCTCGGTAGGCTGGCCCTCCTTGACACGTCTCGGTAGGCTGGCCCTCCTTGACACGTCTCGGTAGGCTGGCCCTTCTTGACACGCCTCGGTAGGCTGGCCCTCCTTGACACGTCTCGGTAGGCTGGCCCTTCTTGACACGCCTCGGTAGGCTGGCCCTCCTTGACACGTCTCGGTAGGCTGGCCCTCCTTGACACGTCTCGGTAGGCTGGCCCTCCTTGACACGCCTCGGTAGGCTGGCTTTCCTTGACACGTCTCGGTAGGCTGGCCCTCCTTGACACGCCTCGGTAGGCTGGCCCTCCTTGACACGCCTCGGTAGGCTGGCCCTCCTTGACACGTCTCGGTAGGCTGGCCCTCCTTGACACGCCTCGGTAGGCTGGCCCTCCTTGACACGCCTCGGTAGGCTGGCCCTCCTTGACACGCCTCGGTAGGCTGGCTTTCCTTGACACGTCTCGGTAGGCTGGCCCTCCTTGACACGTCTCGGTAGGCTGGCCCTCCTTGACACGTCTCGGTAGGCTGGCTCTCCTTGACACGTCTCGGTAGGCTGGCCCTCCTTGACACGTCTCGGTAGGCTGGACAGGAAATTGACAGCAAAGTGAATACCAACCATCAGCAGCTAAAGTTAAAAAACAAAAATATATCTCTACTGTAGTTGCAAATGCGCAACACAAAATTCAGTGCGCGTCTTGTGTCGTGGTTGATTGACATTAAGGAAAAAACATCGCATTTTAGACTCTTGTAAATTTCGCTCGTGAGTGAAGGAAGAAAAGAAATTAGAGACTGCACTTTTCATGGAGTTTACGCCTTCATGGAAAGTTAATCTCGGTGTGAAGAGGCGCTCTGGAAATTGAAATCCTTGAAATTCATGAACTACCATTGTTGCCAGCTCAGAAAATAGTCACACATTGTGAAATTCGCTCCAGTAGATTAAAACTGTCACAGCCTCTGGACAAGTTGAGATGACCAGTGTGCCTGTGGACTCTCCTCTCAACTCGCATAACTCGGTGGAGTAACGCTCAACTCACAACCGAAGGGATCCGGATTCGATTGCCGGGTTGGGTGTGACGTACGAGAAAGTTTCCCTACACGTGTTCATAAGGAAGTTCGTGACAACATGTAACCCAGCTGCTGACACCAGGACCTCTTCCTGACAACATATGACCAGCCTGCTGACACCAGGCCCTCTTCTTGACAACGTATGACCAGGCTGCTGACACCAGGACCTCTTCCTGACAACATATGACCAGCCTGCTAACACCAGGCCCTCTTCTTGACAACGTATGACCAGGCTGCTGACACCAGGACCTCTTCCTGAGAACGTATGACCAGGCTGCTGACACCAGGACCTCTTCCTGAGAACGTATGACCAGGCTGCTGACACCAGGACCTCTTCCTGAGAACGTATGACCAGGCTGCTGACACCAGGACCTCTTCCTGAGAACGTATGACCAGGCTGCTGAACACCAGGAGCTCTTCCTGAGAACGTATGACCATGCTGGTGTCACCAGGACCTCTTCCTGACAACATATGACCACGCTACTGACACCAGGATCTCTTACTGACAACATGTGATCACTCTGCTGACATCAGGACTTCTTCCTGACAAGGTGGCCACAGCTCTGACAACAGAATCTGTGGCATGCAACGAGTACATGACGTTTAATCTGAGTGCATCACAGTCACATCTTGCATTGCCTCTATATTCACGAAATCGAAATAACATGATTGAAAGCAAATCACGGAATGAGTGGTTAACGCACTGGCCTGTGAGTTTCAGAACTCAACTGCCATGGGCTCAAGCCCCACCCGTCCCCTGATTTAATTGTCCTTATGATCAGCCAGAGCCCCGTAGTTATAACCATACGGTCGTTGGGACCCCACGATGACACCATGAATGGCTACTAGTTATAAACATCAGTCAGTCAAGGCGAGGGGTTGACCTCCAGACGACCTGGTTTTATACACACCTGCAGGTCTGGAGGACAGTCCGTCACTGGCTCTGGCTGGTTACATATACTGGTCTCTCTCGTATAAGTTTATGAGTCAATGGCATTGAGCGGACTCACTTTGCTTTTTATGTCATTATAATACTAGTGCGATATCTGCCTACATTGCTGCTCTGTTGCTCACTCAGTATTAGTGGTAGAATATACGGGTTTACAAACAACAAGCTATGGTGTTTACCTTCGTTTTTACAACACCTTGATCGTTCCTTTACTGGTGACTTGTCTTATGGCTAGGTACTATAGGCCCTCTAATTGTACCACTGCCAACTAGGGTGGCGTACCTCTGACAGCAAGTCATCTCTCTCTCTCTCTCTCTCTCTCTCTCTCTCTCTCTCTCTCTCTCTCTCTCTCTCTCTCTCTCTCTCTCTCTCTCTCTCTCTCTCTCTTTCTGACATGCTGGCCACGCTGTTGACTCCAGAAGTTCTCACTGCCAACTAGGGAGCTACGCTTCTGACACAAGGATCTGTCACTACCACCAATGTTAGACAATAGGCCAACTTAACACTTTTTGAGAGGGCCAAATTTGTCCTCTACCAAGTGAGTTCTCTCCACCAGCATTATGTGCCAGGAAGCTCTTTCTCACTTCCCTTAACGTCTTGGAGCTTGTAAATGCTTGTTGACATCACAGTCTGACACTTGTCTAACACCACAGTCTGACACTCTAAGCACTGGTGTAACACCACAGTCAGACTTTCCAGGCACTGGAGGTAAACCTGTAAGTGGTCAAGCAGCACCTGGGGAAACAAAAGGAAATTGGGTTCGACTCGAGGAACGGAAGGGTAGCTCCAGTTCCTTGGGCCTCTTTCAAGGCGGGCGCCTTGGGCCCCCGCCCAAGGCACCGCCTTGGAGGGGACCCGCCTTGAAGGGTCAGCCTGAGAACCTCCAGAGTGAGAATCCCATAGTAAGAACCACAGAGTGAGAATCCCAGAGTGAGAACCCCAGAGTGAGAACCACAGGGAGAATCCCAGAGTGAGAACCCCAGAGTGAGAACCTAGCACGCTGTCAATTACAGTACAGGATGTACGTCCTGGTAAACACTGACAGATCATTCAGTGGATTAATATAATCGCAGTCACAGAGCAGAGTATTACAGAGATTACAGAGCTCCTGGGAAATGAGAGGCAATCAGTCCTGATCCGTTACTGAAGGGAGGGGGAGAGGAGGGGAGGGTGGCACCCACTTTGATGCGGCAGTGGCCTTCACACTGGCCGTGGCACTCCCTCACCCCTGTGACACCTTGATATTGGCATGAAATGTGCTGTCATTGCCTCTTCCCACAGTCGGAGAAGTAAATGTGGAAAGCAGAGAGCTTGTGGCCGTGAGAGGTAAGGTCTCCCCATCTCACAGAATCAGGTTGACAATCAGCGTTTATCAGGAGATTGGAAATCAGGAGGGACTTGTGGCTCTCAGCAGGGTGAATTAGCTTGAGGAAGAGTATTCCACCAAGCCTTAGTCCTGTGTGGTGGCATGGGATTTACCCTTCAGCTTCAGCATCAACACGAGGTGCAAAAACTGGAACTCCATGGATTAAGAAAAAAAAACTTACATTTTATGTAAGTAAAGGTGACATGGCCCAGAATAAGAGGACGTAACCAGAAAAAACTCTGAATATGACAAATACAAATTTTCAACTTGAATCTTTGCACGGGAGTAATCTGGCTTGACCATGGATTCCAGAAGTTATATTTTTCTCTGAACTCAAAGAAACCTTCATTGCTTGCATTCCTCACATATTTCAAAGTAGAAATGAATAAGAGCCAAGGTAGTTGACTGCATCTGCAGTAAATCCGTCTTCTCATTCATTAACAGATCAGTAATCAACCTGGCCGGTTCCTCTTTTCCGCTGGAGGTCTTCATCCAAGGTCACGGCTGCGGTCCCTCTCATAAACAGTGAATGACAATGGAATACAGATAGTAACATCCCCCCCCCCCACAAACAATAACACTACCACCAAGAAGAAAAAAAAAAAAATTTCCGAGACTTCCATGAGGAAAAAATGACAGATATACAGCAGAGATGAGTTAGGAAAATAACTACGACTGAAGACTCGATTA